>VWYI01019868.1:0-45013 GCA_013399455.1 Anthoscopus minutus | reverse complement strand
CCATTGACTCAATGAAAGAAAATGGGAGGAGTTTCACAACAGCAGAGTTTTTTCTGAACCGGGCAGCTGCTGTTTTGTGAAGATGCAAGCCACAGAGAACTGTTCTTGTGGACATATCTCCAGAGTGTTGAAAAAGAAGACTCTTTGCCCTATGTGAAATAAAGATTGTTGTAGAAGTGATAACTGATTTTAAAAATCCCAGATTTCGTTTTTGTGTTGTCAAGTGGAAAAGAGATGAGTGGGTGAGGGAGGGAAGTGTTCTCGAGGTTTCATTTGGACTTTTCCTTGTTATTTCCTTTTTAGTTTGTTTTGTTAATAAATTTCCCTTATAGTCTTAAGTTTAAGCCTGCGTTTTCCTTTCCTCTAAAATCATATCTCACAACAGAACATGGGTGGGCTAGTGGGTTTTGGCTAGCTCTAAACCCACAACATGAGGCCTTACAGTGTGTTAGCTTTCAAAGAGTAGATCTGTAGATACTGATGAATTCCCAAATGCATATATTGTGGTCCAAGTCAAAGAATTGCATTCATTATCCAGCATCACATAGATCTTGTCAGCAATTTTACAGTGAAACACACCAGACTGTGACTGAACTGGTTGTTTCAATGGAAGATATGAAGCCCATTTGGCAATACTCATTATCTGATACTTAAAAAACAGGGAATCATCATAATGAGGATTCAGGTCAGCCAACGCTCTTTGCAGACATACACTGAACAGGATTCCACTGCTTGCTTTCAAACACAATTAGTAGTCACTTTGATGTTACAGACACTGGAAATGGCAGGACAGGATTCTGAATAAAAAGAATAAAGCTTACTATATTTTAATTTTGTTTTGTTTTGTTTTGTAGAAAGACAGCTATGAAATGTAGAGGGGGAAAAATAATTTCATCCTGTAATGAACTTGTGGAGTAGTTTTTACTCAGGATACTGGATATAGAGTAGGAAGTCAGTGCTAGGAATATAGGCTCCCCATAGGGGAGGGAAAGAGGTGTGATTTTTTTCCATAGGAAATGCAAGGAATAGAGGTGTATTGGTCCTGAGGTGTTGCAGCCAGCATGGTCAGGATTCAAGGTTTAGGGGTATTCCTGGATCCACAGCTGCTCCCATGAGAGGATGTTTATCTTCCATGTTAGAAATGATGGCACTTCTGTGTTTACATTGCAAATTAGAAACAAAAATGTTTACACCTGGAAAGCTATGTTTAATTTTATTTTGGGTGTGTCTGTTTTAACCTTTTACCCTTTTCTTCAAACTTTATTGGCTTTCTGTCTGCCTTCCTTTCAGGAGAATGTCAGCCAGTAGCAAGTGTTCCAGCGCTGCTTCCTGCTTGCTTTTCATCTGCCTGGTGAAATGCATTCATTCTTCCTGTGCAAGAGCACACTTTTGATGGGAGAGTGCAGTAAATATCTCCATGGTTCAGTCTGTAGGTGGTTCTGGCTCTCTATGCTAGTTGCTAATGCTGATTCTTCTGATAGCTGCAGCCTGGAGACCAGACAATCACTTTCACTTGGTTTCAGGGATAGTTCACTGTACTATTAAATAAACATTTGATTGCATTGACTATGCCTGTAAAATAATCTACTGACACCACTATTTTCTGGAACTATTTGAATTACTAATTCAAATTAGATTTTGAATTCTTCAGATAATAATTTGAAATATATTCCTTTTCCCATTTAGATGCTAGACTTTTTTAACCTTTTTTTTGCCTCATTCTAAAATGAGCAAGCTCTTGTTCTGTCCAAATTATGAAAACTGTGCTTTTGAGCACGATAGACAGATACAGATTTAACGTATACCTACTCCAAGCTAACTTTAACAATATGATTCCACCTAAATACTTAATCTTGTCCTTGAGGAATGCTAAAGTCAAAAGCATACTGCAGGAATAATACCCAATTTCTTAGTAGATACTTTAAAAATTTTTTTAAATAACAAGCATTAAAAATTTTAATTACCTAACAGTGTGTTTAAAATATTATCTTTTTTTCTCTGTAATCAAAGTTTTCCTCTTGATTTAGTGATTAGAAAAGAACTATGCCAACAGAAATTACCTCAATTTGTAATGTTCAGAGTAAAGTACCTGGATGATTATGCAGGGCAACATAAGGTGGCTTAGTATACAAATCCCATTAAAAACTGTACAGTAGTATTCATTGTTTTAAGGTCCAATGATTTGCCTAACAAAAGCTATATATTAAAAAGACAATGGCAACACCCCAACATCCACTGGAATTAATGAGTTTTATATCAGCCTTAACAATAAATTAACTGTGTTTACCCAGTTTTGGAAACTAACCTCCTTCCTAGGATCACTGAGCTCCATTCTTTTCCTCTGCATCCTATTCTGGCATTGGCAAAAGACGACACTGAGGTGTAACTCACCTTAAAGGCAGTAAATGATTGACTACAGTGTTTTCCTGCAAAGAGGTTCACAGCTCCCTCAAGGAGTGACAAATCCATTGAATTACATAGAACTTGGACCAATTATGACTCAGCTCTAGTTCCACTAAGGCCATTTTTCCCCTAGCTTAAACGTGAGCTGATCCAGAGCTAAGTATAAACTTGTTAAAGTTTATACTTATTTACTTTATTTACTTTACAAATGTTGCTCTCTGTGTGTGATTGCTTCCAACAGTTTTAACTAGCTCATGTCACAGTCAACAATTAGCAGTGCAGTTAGTTTAATAGGCTGATTTCTAATTTCAAATTGAGGATTAGTGCATCTTGTTCAGCATTTTGGTTTTGTAGCCAGTTTAAGCACCGTGATCTTACAAGTTTGTTCCATTAATCTGACTAGAGACAGGTATAGAAAGAGTAAAGGAGGATCAAGTTGTGTTGTAGTTGGAAGCCACAGTGAACAGTCTTGGAGTCAGATCCAAGTCCATTTTCTCTGTCTCTGGATCTAGGTCAGAAAACTGTCATGACCATTTTCCACAACTGTTTCATATTCCTTTAACTATTTACCTCTGAACTGTCCACTGTGTAAGTCTTATTCCTATAAATGAGAGTCATTTATGAGAATGAATCATCATTCAAAATGAGATACATGCATATCTGTTATCAAGAATTATTAGATGCATATGTGACTTCAAGACATCCCTAAGTTTCTATTTTTAAACAGACCAGTGATTTTTTGTTTGTTTGTTTTGAGTGCTCTCAAGTGATTTTGCATTATATTTGGCTGATGCAAAAGTGAAATACAGTTCTTCTGGAAGATTCAATGACAGCAAGTAGGATGTATGGTTACCAGGGAAATGGAGCATTCACTAGTCAGATGCTTGATTGATTTGTATGCATGCAAATACATATGCATACAATAGCTCACTGAGCATATGGATTGTATATGGAAAAATGATTAATCTTATGGCACTATTAATAAAAATTCCAAATCTATTCATGTCAATAAAAAAACCTTACATCAAATTTGTCAGTGTCTCCAAAATTATTAGAAAATTCAGTTCCATGCAAAGTCACTTTTCAGGTCTTGATGCGCAATTGGAAATCAATGACTGCTTCAATGAACCTCTCTCTGTGTATATAAGGAAAAAATTTCAAGTATTCAAAGGATTAAAACACAAGCAATGAATTTTAAAATACAGTTATCCACACATTTTTGGATTTGGAAATGCTCAGATATAGAATAGACCTAAAAAAATATATGAGAATTCAACAGCTTCTGTTAGCCTTGTCTTACATGATTTCTCTTTTTTCTTTGCACCAAAAATCTCGTTTACAGAAAATTTGATTAGTTATTATCTGCATATTTTGCCATTAAGGAAGAAAAATAAGTAGATCTTTCCATTTTCTCTAAGGAATTTCTGATCATTTTCAAGTTATATACTTGCAGGTTTTTTATTGTAAAAAATCATCTTGTGATTACATGTCTAACCCTATGTGCTATATAAACAAAATATGTAAATAATTTATATTAAGCTATAATATAAATAAGTTTCCTATTAAATGCATAAATAAAGGGGTGAAATAGTCAAGCATATTGATTAGTATTAAAGCCAGTATGAAAAAGATGGAGTTTTTTAATATCTATTTCCTTCTCACCAGTAATCTTTAATCTTACTTTATAAAAAAGATAGTCTTTAACAGCTAATGTAATTGAGACAGGTTATGTGTTTAAAAGAACTAGTTAGTAAATCTAAACTTCTATATAGGCCTTTCAATCAAATTCAGAGTTTTTGAAGCATCCCACCAAGGTATAGCTAAAATCGCTATGCTGATTTATTGTTAGCAACTCATATAAGGTTCCCATTAAAGCTGTCATTTAAATAGAGATTGAACTAAGAACACATTCATGCAGAAAACCCCTGTGTACTGAGTAGTTATGAAAAACAAATGAGTATCAATTTCCTCTGTAATGTTTTGTTACATATAGCTATGGCTATCAAAGTACACCTGGTGAGCAATAAAGGACATAATATTGTACATCTGAATAGGAAGATGAATCTTGGAGAATGATGAACTTTAGTAACCATATCTTTAGGGAGAGAATTCACCTCCAATATATAATAATTCAGTGACTGGAAGTTAGAAGCTGAGACGGAGCAAGTATGCAGCATAACAGCGAACAGACAAGAAGGAACTTCTAGAGTTTTTTCCAAAGCAAAATCCTCAGTATCAATATTCACTGAGACCAGTTTTATTTCCAAAGGCATTATACCTTGGGAAAGATGTTTTAAAATTTTCTTGAGTCTGAGGGGTAGATTAGTTGCACTTGCTGCACAAATGCTATACAAAAAGGCTATGGCTGATTTCACCAAAAAAAAAAAAAACACAAAATAAACAAAAAAACAAAACAAACCAAACTTTCATATATAGGCCAGAAAGCATTTTACAGCCAGTCCCTTGTCTCAGAGGCCAGCTGTAACAATGGCTGTGTACCCTGGAAAAGGATGGGGCTGAGTACTTGGCAGCCTGATCTTTAGACCTGATTTTTCTCCTTATACCTTCATATGGAAAAAACTAAATTGTATGCCAGAGACCAGAGTTTCCAAGAGAGCAGGGCTTTCTTTGCTCCATTCCTTCAAAACATGCCTCCTTTTAATAGCTGAATTCAGATTAGTCAGTCACATCATCAGGTAGCAGAGACCACCAAAAAGTGGACATATTTTTGGTAGTAAATAGCTCTGAGTCTTCTGTCAAAGCCAAAAAAACCCAATCTGTGTTGATCCCAGAATGTTTATCAAACATAACCTATCAGACTGAAGAAGAGAGCCAAGCTCATATAATAATCCTTCTCAGGTGCTGCTGGTTAAACTGTCAGGCACACTGCTTTTGCTGACATTCTCTCAGCACTTCAGCTGAAGTTGCTTTTTCAGTCCATGCCATTTTTTACCCTGTTAAAACTTGAATGCTGTTATCAAGAAAAAGGAACCTCTCCTTTTCTGTCAGAGGTGAAGCTTGTTTCTCCTCATGTTGTTAATTATCACACAGGTTTCACAGAGTATCTTGCAGGGCCTTCATCATTAATTCAAAAGCCATGCATTAGAAAACATCAAGAATTCTAAGTCATATGTGGATGCTCTGAGCACATATTATGGACCATACTTAAGTCATCATAAAGGACTAAAAGGATTTTCATAATCTAAAATAAGTTCTTCTTTTCCTCGTTTGCCAAGTTTATATTCCCAGGGAAAAAGAGGTTCTGATGTTGAAGATAGAATGGTAATGGGGTTTTTCTTCTAGTCACCACAGACAAAAGCTGTAGTGCATTGATTAGTTTAGAAGAGCTATGTGGCAGGAAAGCTTCCAAAAGCTGTTGAAAATACAGGAAGAAAAGGAGTGAATGATTACTTCTGGTTTTCCAGTAATTCCCTGCTAACAAAGACATTTTTCAGAGTCTCAGTTAAGTGCTGGCAGCATCTCTTTGTATCTCTTCGCTTCCATGTTTTAGAAAGTAAAATGCAGATGTTAATCTAAAACCATTAGTGATGTATCATGGGCCATATGTACCAGGCAGTACCTACATGTTGCTAATTCCCCTGTCAGTGTTGGCTTTCCTGCTTTCCGGGTAAGGGAGCTGCTTGACACTGATTTTTATAAAACACTGTCTAAAAACTTGACACATTCCTTCACCTAGTCCTATTGCACAAAACAGCTATCTTATAACAATACATAGTTTTAAAGGAGAAGATTTTCAAGAGCAATATGGGTAGCTGTTACAAATAAATTAGAAAATAAAAATTAAAATTGGTAGCATAAAACATACCTGTAAATGTTTTACCCTGGGTCCCCCATTAATAAACAAAAAAAGGGAAGAAAGTTACTTTATTTTCCCATCCTCCACAGATCAAAGTCCATTGCTTTCTCTCTGCATTCACTGGTGCTTTGATTTTTTTATCATTACCATAGTCAAATACCTCCCTCCTATCCCATTATTCATCTCTCCTGTCATTAGTCAATGGCATGCTGTGGAGCTTCACCACAAGCAAGGGAAAGGATATCGAGTGAGAGTATCTCTTTTTCCTTCACTTCATGCATCTGCACACTTTGCTTAATTGCAAAACACACTTTGCTTAATTTTTATTTTTAGATAATTAGATTTTAATCCATTTTTTGACTGCTGAAAAAGTGTAAGTTTGCACTTCTGTTCTTTGATCCCGGATCTTCAAACATACTCATGTCTCATGCAGTACAAAACCGCATCAGGAAAAAACATACATGAACCGAGATACTTCATGGGTTATTCTCGACACATAGGGGGCCTAACCTGGGCAACTCCTCAAGTTCTTCTTTGGTTTTATGAATGAAGCAGAGGAAATTCTTTCCTCAGTCTTCAGGGATTGTTTATTATATCTTATCGTAAGTTCTGAGCCATAGCTGGTCCAGGCTCTGCTCTCTTACAAACATGAGGTGATTCAGCCCTCAAGGAGACAAAATATCCCCTTACATACAAAACAAACAATCCAATTATTTAACACTATGTATTCTAAACATATATTGTTATTACTTTTCTAGCAATAACTTGTTATCAATCTATTCATGTAACATGGCACTGCAGCAAACTCTACCCAATAAGACTTTGCTCTTAACACTACAGAAAATGGAGTGAGTGAAGGAGAAGAAGGGAAACTGAGGCAACACCTACAATCCTCCATCTTGAACCGGCACTTATACCCATAGTATATAAAATCTAAAGTATACATCTTCCACTAAATAATAACTACTAACTACACTACTATCTAATTCACACTCAGGTTATTTCCAACCAATATGAAAGCTTTGGAAGCTTTCTCCATGGATGGAGGTTGAAAAGGGTGCTTTCTTGAGGGTCAGGAGTTAGGACAGGCAGAGAAAGATTCCCTCTATCCTGGTTCCCACAGATACTTATTTTCCAACAGTATTTTTTCCTGTCTGATTGACTTCTCATTGCTCTTGTGACAATGTTTCATTACAATTCAGTATGAGAAAGGAAAAAGTAATGTAAATGTTCCATATGTCCTGTACATTTGTATGTTTCTGGCATTTGTATGCTAGAATACATTAATACACTACTGTTTGTGGACAAAATTATCAGATGATTGTTTTGAAACATGAGGTTCTCTCATTAAAATGTGGTTCTGTTTTAAAGCAGATGTAATTTATGGCAAGAATATGGAGTTTAGAGGGCTAATCTAATGGGTTCGGCGAGTTAATAATTTCATACAAGATTAACAGAAGAAGAAACTGAAAATACAATGCAACACTGATATGAAAATGCTAAAAATATAAATACTCAAATTTCTTCTTTTATATTATAGATCTTCTGATACTTTGACATGAATAACCTCGTATTGGGTGACAAGGTTTGCTAGCAGGGGGCTACAGAAGTGGCTTCTGTGAGAAGCTGCCAAAAGCTTCCCCCACGTCTGATGGAACCAAAGCCAAGATGGACCTGCTACTGGCCAAGGCTGAACTCACCAGTGATGGATGGTAGCACGTCTGGGATAACACAGTTCAGGAGGAAAAGAAAATTTTTAAAAGGTGGCTGTAGCCAAAAAGAGGAGTGAGAATGTGACAAGAACAGCCCTGCAGGCGCCAAGGTCAGAGCAGAAGGAGGGGCAGGAGGTGCTCTGGGTGGCCCAGCAGATTCCCCTGGAGCCCATGATGCAGACCACAGCTGTGCCCTTGCAGTCCATGGAGGGCCACAGGAATGCAGAGCTGCACCTGGAGCCTGTGCAGGAGGTGGGTGCCCAAAGGAGGCTGTGATGCCATGGGAAGCCCATGCTGGAACAGGTGCCAAGCACTTGTGGATCCATGGAGAGAGGAGGCCATGCTGAAACAGGTTTGCTGGTAGGACTTGTGACCATGTGAAAGACATTCTTTCTGGTGCAGTTCTTGAAGAACTGCAGCCCATGGAAAGGGCTCACACTGGAGATGTTCCTGGAGGGCTGCCTCCTGAGGGAGGAACCTTAGGCATGAGCAGGGGAAGAGTGTGTGGAGTCCTGATGTTCATAATGGCTCAGAGGGAATGAAACCCACTTTTGTGTTAGCTGCCTCTGACCAGGGATCTTACCTGCTCATCTCAAAATCAGTCTACACTAATGTGGAAAATGCATAAGTCCACAGTGAGAATTTAGATGCCATCTTCTTGTTTCTCTGTTTTTTCCCTGCAACATAAACAGCATTTGTGTCAGAGGATAACCACACTTCCATTAGGTGGATGCATTCTCACTAGGAGAATAAAATGGCTATTGAATATTTACTATCCTGATAATTACCAGCACCAGGCATTTACAGCAAATGAGTGAAATTATCTTACCAGGGTTGAAACATATGCTGCTTTTTTTTCCTCTTCCTCATCTTCAGTAGCCATGAAGGAGGGCTAAAGGGGTTAAAACAAACATTTCATTCCCTTTGTGCAACAGAGAAACCACTTACCTAAGGAAAAGTACAACTAATAATTCTTTGAGCTTTCCAAATTACCTGCAAATGCATTTTTCTGCAGAGCTTGTCAAAAATCTCAAGAATTTCAGTACCCAGAGACTGGTCAGGCAAGAGGAGGATGGTCTGTTGGAGTTTTGCATGGGTAGCCCAGCAGAGCATGATGTATTATACTGCACTCTGCTGATCCTGTTCTGGGAAGATGATTGGGTGCTACTCACTGTAGGTCTCAGACTAGTGGAAGCTGTAATTTTTTTTAAAAGGCAGACTAACAATCAGAGGACCTTTTTTTTTTCTGTCATCTTGGTGAGATGTGTTTTTTTATGTTTATCATGTCCGTTTGAAACTTCCCTGTCAGGCATTTTGAGTGTTAAAATAAGCTGTGAGGAGGTGGGCTAGAGGTGAAAGAACAAATAATAAAAAGATGTGTATGAGAGACAAATGGAGATCTCTGTCATGTATCACAAAAAGTGCAATAAAAAAGGTGTAAAAATGGGTTTTAAAAAGTCTGCTAATTTTAAATGTTTTCCTACTTCTGGTGGATTTTTCCAATAGCAAGAATTTTTTTTGAAAAATTAATTCTTATATAACTGTACATATTTTAAGTAGATCCATTATAGGTATATTTTTCAAGCTTTCCCCTAAAAATGCTTATTCATATAGAATAAATATATGAATTCTTTTAAAAGTGAATGAAAATGGTAAGAAATTTTTAACAATATTCTAGCACTTTCCAGAAATCACAAATAGTGAATCAGAAGTAGAAAACTTTATGATGTCTGTGAGTACTTGACATAAAGCTGACAATGGCCAGAATTATTTATTGTCTCTATCATAGTTTAATCCCTCACAATATCAGAAGAAATTTAATTTATTACTGACTCACTCAAGCTTTTAGGCTGTTCTTTTGTGTTCTATAGAGAAAAGATGCTACTGAATACACTTAAATTTCTGTACATTATTTTAGAGATCTTTGCTTTTTGTTGAACTGAGAAAATGAGTTTATAGAAATACTCTATGCCATTTCCTACCTACATAATGCAACTGCAGCACAGATCTCATCTTTCTAATTGGCAATTTAGTTCTTCAGTATTAAAACTTTAATATTGAAAAAGCTTGCAAAAAATTACATTTCTGTAGAAGGGTGAAGGGGGCATAAGTGTTTTCTTTTGTCTGTTAGTTCTAGGATGCATGAGGTGAGTGGTTAGATTGCTAAGGTTTATGCCTAACATATATTTAGCCTAATTAGCAAATGAGGTCAGCAATTAGAGAGCTGAAGGGAATCAGTGCATGATCCTAGCTATGTGGCAAAGGTTATTAGGGAAAAAAGCACAAGCTAAAATCTTTCCATTAGCCTTGAACTGCAGTGATGAATTGCTGAAAAAAAAATAATAAAGCTGCTACAAACCTTCCTCACAGAGGAGAGAAAAAACACTTGATCAATGGCTTTGATCATTGCAGTGGCTGATCAGCAGGGTAATGACATGGGAAATTGCATACTCATTGAACACATCCCACACATCATCTGCTAAACGGCCTCCATGTGGCAGGTGGGCTTGGCGGGGAAGTGGGGGTGCTCTGCTCTCTCTTGGGGGAGTCACCACAGGCTGCCTCCTTGGTGCCAGCAGAACCTGCGCAAGCAAACAGCACAGACTTGACCCCCTCCACTGTTTGAGGTTTTAATCCTCACTTTGCATGGTAGAGTAAAATTTCTCTGGCTCCTCCATCACCTGGAAACTAAGCAGGATAGATGGTCTAAACCTCTCGAGCCACCCACGAGCCATCATCTTCTGTAGTCCTGGAAATACTTCAGAGTGCTCTGTAATCCAGTTTCTGGACACGAATCACAAAGGGAAGAACATAATAGAAAGGGATAAAAGAGAAGCTGTCTTTAATGAGCACATGGCTCTCTGTCATAACAAATTACCCTGTGATGCTCATGATTAATCGTGCTGCCACTTGTTGTATGGAAGCACAGTAATGCAAGCCAAACAGGCACAATGCAAGGCTGTCTGCAAAATTAGTAAGCTTTTTAAATGCAGTATTTGTCACTGTCTGCCAGATTTGACAATCCTTCGACATATATGTGATATTGCCTCTGCTGTCCTGAATTAAAATGGATCATATAAAGTCCTGGTTCAATGCAGGGCCAATGAACCTATGCAAACTGATGAGCCAGAAGGTGCCACAAATGAAAATGAATTTGTGCCAGTCCCTTTTGAGCTATTTGTGATATTATTGTGTTCCGCTCTGCCTCTTTTTAAGATATTCTGTCATCATGCTTTTCCATGTGCGTCATCTTCTTTTATTCTTTGCATACATTTTCTTGCAATTGAGACATTTTTTTCTTTCTTGTACCCAGTACTTATTTTTTGCACTTTTTTTGAAGATTACTAATGTAGTGCTATTAAGACTGAGTCACAGTAGCACCACAGAAATCGCAGTCCATAGAGTCCAAATTCTTTATTGAAATCCAAGTATCAATTATGCGTGAAGATTGCAGATCAGCCTCAGGTACTCTGCTCCTTGTCCTTGCAGCATGATCACTCTACATCAGGTAATAAGATACTGAGATATATATTAAGAAAAGCATATAATCTGAACAAAAGTTTCTAAATTACCACATTGTGCTGCCTATTAATAGCTCATCACCTGCTGTCTTCAATTATGTTGCTTTCCATTATTTTTCAAGGGAAATTTCTCTGATTTTTTTGAAATTTTTTCAGAGGTAATTCTAAAAATCAGGTCCATAATGGCAAGTTATATTTCTGGAATGTTATTAGGAATCCAGATAGGCTTTGAAGATTTGGGCTTTGATATTTACTGAGCTTTGATCTCCCTGGGGTCCTACCACAGGAAGGGCAATCCAGACAAATTGAGCTTTTGAAAAATTCTCTTTCTAGTATCAAGGGAAACTATAACCTCAGGTTCTGGAGTAGGCACAAATATTTTTGCTCTCCAACCTGCCTAACTGCACAACCACTGAATATTTTTTCCACTTCCTGGAAGAGCAGGTCAGTAACAGAGTGATGTGGTTTTGTCTCAGTGCTGTAGGCACTGTGCGGCAGTGCTGAAAGTCACACCATCTGCTTTTACACAACTGTGTCTGCAGACCTAGGAGGGTAAGGTTTTTAATGGTCTACTCAGCAGAATATGTTTTTTTCAATGAGTAAACTTCAAAAAATCAGGACAAAGTGGTTTGCAGAGTTATGTACTGTAGAAAATTAGGACTGGCTTACATGGAACAAAGAGAGCGTGGTCTATCTAAAAGAGATTCAACTTCTAATTCTTCCATAAGTCAAAATTATATAAAGGACTAAGCTTTTCTGCTCAAATCAGTTATTGAAAAAAATCTATGTATATAGAGAGGTTTAGACCAATTAGTGCAGCTCAGAAGTTTATTTCAGATGAAGGAGATGGGTTTTCAGAAGAAACACTAAAGCTCTGCTTCTGGAAGGAAATGCATTATTTAGCTTATTAATGGAGGGCATAAAAGCACCAAAGAGAAAATTTAGGACAAAGAATTGTAAAAATAGTGACCCAAATTCTTCCCTGGATTTTTTTTATTTATTTTTTAATTAGCTAGGGGAACCACTAGTAATGCAGTAGGAAAATGTTTAGCACTGACAGATGGAGACATGAATGGATTCATCAGAATTATCTGTGACATCACTTAACATTTTTAATACTTGAAAAAGAAAATCCCTTTTTTTCTGGAAGCCTTAATTTTACTACTTTTTCTGATTTCTTTTTCCATAACGAATTCTTGAATTATTTGGTTCATAGATGTCTGGTTTACATAATGGACCATGACATTTTCAATCTGTGGAAATGCAGCAAGGCTGACTCTAGTTCATATTATTTTTTTCTGCAGATAAGAGCTGTGAAATAAAAAATTATTTATTCTGGATACATGATATATTGTATAAGGAAAAAATTCACCCATTCCAGTGTTCCACTACTAAGAGAAACAATGAAAGGTGTGTTTAATAAATCCAAGCCCATTTTTGAGCTTTAATATTTGACTCACTCCACATTACCCTAAAAGCAAGAAAGTAACAGTTCAGTGTTATGAATATAGCACCACACCTTAAATTTAATAAAAATGAAAGAGAAAAGGTAATTCTGTCTTTCTAATGCACAATGAAGTAAGCAACAATTTTATAAAAGGATTCATTAGCCAGGCTACAGCTTTCAACCCAGAACCAGGACATTCAGGTTCACTTGCCTTAAGAGAGTTTAAGAGCATCTCTATCTTCTTGGAAAGTTGTCTTACCCCTTGGCAAAAGGCTGCTCTGAGACTTGAGGGATACTGTGTTCCCCACCTGCTGAAAATCTGACACTGCAAAAACTACAGGTTACTCTGGGCTGAAAAAATGCATCAGACTGTTGCCTTGATATTCATTTAAAAGAACAGGAGAGTTGAACTCCAGGAGCTAGGCTTTATCATTCCTTTTATGCAACTTACTCTGCATTATTAACTGCTGAAACAGTGTTTCAGAACAAAGTGTGTAGGTAAGACCCAGAAGAAGCTGCAGGCTGCCATCCAGCTGTGCCTCTGTTTCACTGAGAACCCTGGCTGCTGTCCTGTACTGTGGGCAAGAGAAGATTCACAGCTACATCAAAATTGAAATGCCTCTGGGTGTCCAGGGAAGGGGGCTGAAAGAGCACATCGGGAACAAGAAGTATCTCTGGAGCCCGTGTGTTGCAGGGGTATTTTGTAGTTGACTGGGAAGATTCTGAATTGTGACCAAATCTTGTACAAGTTTCATAAGCCTTGTCTTGGATCTGTATGAGTTATGTATTACCTAATTTTAACCTGGTCATGATTTTAAAATGCTTTTTATACAAGGTGAGAAATGTTTCAAATAGAAGTGACATAAATCAGACGATATTTTTTTATAATTTTTTTAAACCCTGTTGAATAATATCTTAACTGGAGCTCTCTAGTAAAGTATTGAAGTGCTTGCCCCAAACTATTAATATTCATTTACCCTTAAACATCCCTATTCCAAGATTAGCGAGCTTCCAGGATGCAAATGACCACACTGCACTGAAATGTTTTATGTTCTCCCACACAACGCCAACACATATTTTCATAAAATTGGTTTGCATCACTCTTGGGCTATCTTCAAGGACCAAATCCTGTCACTTTTGCTCAGGTTTGTGATGCCTCACTTTGCAAAAAGTCGCATTCATTTTGAGTGCTTCCTCTTCTCACGCCTCTCCTGAGCTACAAAATCGCAGTCTTTTCAACAGCCTACTTGACGCTGACAGCAATTAAATCTGAGAAGTTCTGCCAATAATCCTTCATTCCTGCAAGTGTTCTGACTTCACTGTGAGGTGGGATGTACTGTCAGGCTGTGCACAGCCCAGAGCAGGAGACAGCCTGTCTGGCAGCCCTCCAGTGCCTCGCTGCCTCAGGTTGAGTTACTGTTTCCTTATCTTGCACGTAAAAATTAGTTTCTTCATGTGATACACCATGTTCAGACTCTGCAGTGATGAACACCAAGGAAATGCACTACGGAAAAAAATGTGTATGTGAGAGGAGCAGCAGCTGTTGCCAGACCTTCTATCTGTGTCTGGCTTTTGCTGCTACTTGAGGGAAGCAATGCAGAAGGTCCCGTTATGCAATGCAGAGCTGTAGGTTATGTAAATCAGATGCAGTAAAACTTGACACCAAGCAAAGCATAATTTTGACCCTGTTCCAAATAGATTATTAAACACCACAGTATTTTTCCCTATAGCACTGAAATCTGAATCAATCTTAATATGGACATCATTTACCCTAGTGTGTCTCTATTGATTTAACACAGTTTTGCATCAATGGGGGCAGAAAAGGGCCATGAAATTAGCTGCAGGTGACTTGATAGTGTATAATCCACTTTTAAACACTAAGTATAAAAGAGCAGTTTCATGATGGTTAAGCAACCTTCACTCCTTTTTTAAAATAAAAAGAATTTTAGTGTTATTTAGGGTGTTTCAAAGGAAGGTTGTTCTTTACTCAGATGCCCAGAAATGGCTTTAGTTTGCAGTGATTATGGCTAATACATCTAATCCTGTTAGAGAAACAGGTTGCTCACTGGAGTTCATTAGCATGAGAAACTAAATGCTATCTAATGCCACAGTGTAAATGTACTGCATTTGGAACAGCTCCTAAGATAGAGTTTTATTGTGCAGTCATCTGATTCATACCTAATCTGAAAAATTAGAAAGCAAGAAAAATACAAGGATGAGCCCTGACATTTTCTGCTTATTTATAATTATCCCCTTTCAAATTTCTTGTGATTATACTGATTAAAGTTTTCTTTCAGTTTGTCTGTAGCTGAAATACATTTCTGAGTTATAAAAGTTGACTTTATTCTGTCATTTCCTTCTGTTGTAAGCATATATTTAATGTTTATTTATAAGGATGAAAGCGAATTTTATTACAATGCAATAACTGACAGAGCTATTAAAAACTGCATTTTCTCTCAGCATTTTCCTGACATTGCTGAATTTGGGTTCTCTAAACACAAGAAATAGATCTTTACTTGTAAATAAATTTTTCACATCTCTTAATAAACAAGAATGCACAGATGCACATATATACAATTCCTATATATTTAAATATATAATAAAGATATATATATTTATATTTATATATTAAAAATTATATATAAATTTATATATAAATTTATATAAAATCCTATACATTAAAAAAGTTATGTCCCAAAATCTAAAATATACTTTTAATAGATAACAGGCAGAAGATACAGAAAGTCATGATACCTTATGGTAAGACAAGCTAAAACTCAAATCTGTAAGTAGTGAGATCTTAAAGTATAGGCAGAGAGAACAGAGAAAGAATAGAAATGTCTTTCCCAGGTGAAAAGCAGCAATATCTTGGCAGCTTTTACAATGAAGCACAAAAAGATGTTAGATTCCTGGCTCTCCTATTCCAGAGATCTTGAGACTGTGATACCAGCTGTGGCTGTAACATTACTAAACCCTCAATTAGTATGGTCTGAGAGGAGGACAGCAAACCAAATGCAGAAAATGGGGAGAAAACACCACTTTCCCCTCAGAGCCCATCTTTGTCTCCTCCACTAAGCACTCGAGCACGTTCCTTCTGTTTCAGGCTGGCAGATTTGTGTGTCCAACAAAGCCAAGTTCCAGCTGTGCCTCAGAGGGGCTGTGTTGAAGAGGTGTTGGTGTTTCCAGCTCAGTTTGCCCTGCAGAAGCTGCAGCCCCCGGGCTCAGTGCCCCTACACATGCAGGGCTGTGCTGCCTGAGCACAGCCCAGTGCCACGGCAAACCCTCTGTTCGAGGTTTGAGCCTCTCTGTTTTGCCTTTCATAAATATTGGATTAAGGCATTAAATAACAACCGTGCTAATAAACATCTGGGAGCTAGGCAGCTCTGTGGAGTGCAAGGGTTGCTGTTGCATTTGACTGAGAAATGTGCTGCAGTCTGATCCTTCTGACTCTGAGCAAGACACTGCGGCTCAGCTCACGATTTCCAAGATGTATTGCTGTAGACACCTCTTTCCCACTGGTGAGGGGAACAGAAGGGATCCCATAAATTCTGCATGCACACCCTGTCTGCCAAATCTCTTTTAAGGCTTCCTTGATCAGCCTGTGGATTCTTCAACAGACTATGTCTAAAATACCTCCTACTTTACCAGCAGGGTTCTGCTACCCCATATGACCATTAAGAAAGGTAAAAAATTATTATTTTAAACAATTTCTCCTTTAATTCATAGGTATACTTTAAATTTTATATCTAAAAACATAGAGTATATTCATAAAACCGCTATAAGTGTTGTTCTGTCCTTCAACATCTTTCCTGCAAATAATGAGGACAGGAAATAAATTTGCTTCATTTCATAAGCCTGTACTTGCATGAAGTTAGTCCCTGTGCTTTTTTTACCAAATTAAAGTTAATTTCTTAAATTCACTATGCCAATACATATTCATTTTGCAGTTTTCCAGTATTTTAAAATTCAAAATTCAATTGTAAGGTGCCTAATTACATTTTAATTCTGAGACCTACAAAAGTAATTTCTTTTACAAGTGAACAATTCTGATAATACATTTCCAGCCATCATATTTTCTATTAAAATTATGGAATTGCCATCAGAAAGCCAATATACATATATATTTCACATACAGATTATCTCCATCTGAAATGTAATCTATATTTTTCATTACTGAAAAGGATCTGTATTTGTTTCCTAAATATAGGTGAGCCTTTCTGTTTTACCTAACATTGTGCATAATGAAAAACTGCACATAACAAGCATTTTTAGCTTGTGACTTAAATGAGCTTACTTTTAATAAATAAATCCATTCCCAAGGCTATTCTAGGTTCACATCAGATTTCTTTTTCTTGTGGAAAGAAGGAGGGTGAGCAAGATACAAAGGTTTTTTCCCTCACCTCCTGAGTTCCACGTATTTTGCCTCTGAAAAAAAAATTTGAGTTTACAAGTTTCCAGTTACAAGGAAAGGGAAGCTTTCAAACTTTGAATCACAGAGCAAAGAGAAAAAAGGTCTAGGGTCTTTTTACAATTGCCTGAGTTCTCCTGAGAAGTCTGGGCTTTAGGGCTTCTGGAATAATGGCAGTGTCCCACCCCTGCCTCCGCAAAGCATGTTGCTGTTGTCAATAATATGTGAGCAGAAAATTTATAAAAGGACCTTTGTTTTCTCCTGTCAGTTCCTTTCATGGGAATTTCCTCAAAAAATAGAAAAACACATAATACCCTGAAAATTGAATTCATAGCTGAAGTCCTGTATTATTCAGGTTCATGCTTCTTTCCTCATTCTCTGAAATGGAATTAAACCACGAAAGGGAATGGGCTGAAATTATCAATTGGAAAGACTATAAGTGGATTTTGGACCGGGAAAATAATGCTCAAACACTGGCAATCCTTAAAAATACATCAAGAAATTTGATCATGAGCTTAGCTGCCAAAATATCTTCACCACTTAATGTCTTTGCTTCTTCATCATACTTTGCCATTTGAATAACTATTCTTGCATTTCCACTCCTTCTCTTGCCTAGATCTTTGATGGATATTGCACTTTCTATTTTGACTTTTCAAATCAAAGTAACTTCACAACTCTCCAAACCCTCCTACTGAGCCATTTCTATTCTCTGGGGTTTTTTTCTGCCTCACTTTCCCAATGCAAATCAGATAAGTTTGTTCTTAAACTTCAGAGATACATTTCTGTTGGGTAGATTTTTTTAAGGTTCTAACTATTCCTTTTATTGTCCAAGACTGCCACTTCTGATTTTTAACATGTGGTGCTAATTTGACAGTGGGAATGCTGTATGTAATTGTGTTTTTCCTGTACTTTTCTATATAGGTTTAGTGCTTAAAGAATGAATAAAGAAAGTAAAATAATGAACTTGCTGACTTGAGTGGCCACAAACACTTATGCCTCCAGTCTAAGAAAGAAAGGTTATTCACTTAAAGGCAAAATACTGCATTACCAAGCTCAGAGAGAAAACCATTGTTTTAAGTATTGCTTGACAAGGAAAGAAAGAGGAATGTTCAGGTGTGCTGATACACTTCAGTTGAATAATGTTAACAAACATGCATATTCCAAAATTCCTCCCTAAAACAGTACAGAAACAGTCCCTAAACCTACAATTAATCCAGGAGGAATAAGCAAAATTAATACTTAATTCTGTTTTTAATAAAATTTAGCAACTGTTCATAGCTAGTGTCAAATTCTAAAAATCACATTCTTGATCAAAATATTTTAACTAGGATGTAAATTAGCCCTACAACTTGTTCAGTTAAATAACACTGCCAATGAAAAAAGATATCTTTAGAAGTGTCTGGGGTTTTGAGGTTTTTTGTCTTGTTTCTTTTTTTAAAATCAAAATGTCATGTTATATGAGCAACCAAAATGTTGCTTTTACAGTCTGAACATGTGTTTGGCTTCCTAAAACAGCTTGAACTAATTAAGAGATGAAAGGTAACGCCTTGCCATCTCCACTGTACAGGCACTCTCAATTGTATGACTGTAGATGGCAAAAAAATGTCTTCAATTGAATATGTTCTCTTGCCTTTGAGATTTACAGGGGGCACTCTCTTAGTATAGCAGACTAAACTGTGAATTATAGTTACTGTTAAAAAACTATAGCAATGCTTGAAAATCTAACCTGTGTTTTGTCCAGTTAGGGTCTGGTTTTTGGTTTTTTGTTTGGGGTTTTTTTGGCTGGTTGGTTTTTTAGGGTTTTTTGTTGGTTTTTTTTTTTGCTTACCTTCATCTTTGGTTCACAGGTGCTCAGTGTAAAAAAACGTAAGACAAGCAATTTAGTTTTACATCACTATATTATTTTGCCCTTAAGAGGTTCACTAATACTTTACCCTTTAGGTATTATTTTAGATAGATGTTATGCAGGGGGCTTTTTCTAAGCTATTAGTGCTCCATGGAGGTTCATGCTGAAAGGATGTTCTGGGTTTTCGTTTGGCTAAATCACATTTAGAAGATAACACAAGTATCAGTCTTAATAAGAGGGAAACATTCTGCATTGTTCAGGTCAGCTGCCACAGTTATTACTTTTTTGGCAAGGCTTGGAAATTTTTATGTTTTTTATTGATCTCCCTTCTGGTCTGAGTTGCAGTTCAATAGCTGAATTACTAACCTAGTTATTTCATTGTAACAAGTGATAAATGATAGTGCTTTTAGATCTACAGTGCCTTATTTCAGATTCTGGGTTCCTAACATAAATTCAGACAATTCTGGTTCAAGCTAAAGACTATTCCTTCTTTGTTTGGGACATACCAGCCCCTTTGAATGTAGAGTCATAGAATGGACATATATGCTGTTTGTGCTTGCCAGCAAAGGTCAGAAGGCAAGTATTAGCATTCAAGAACATTCAGTAATTTGGAAGCTGCCTGGAGGATATGTCTAGCAACTTAAGGCTCAAAATCCTGCCTCCATCTGTCTACCGCCAAAGCACAGTAAAATATGCCTATGCTCCTTATGCTACCACTCAGAAATGTCAAGATAGTCACCTTCCAGCATGAGTCAGAAAGAGCCACTTCTGAAAACAAGCAGCATAATCTTCTGATTTTCTCCTGTGAGCAGAGGTCTGTACCCTAACAATAACATGCAATTTTCGTAAATCCAGTCACCTAACAGAATAGCAAGAAGCTGCTTATTGTCACATGGAGATGTTCTATTGACAACATCCTTCTCAGTCATGACCCAGCTCTACCATTGTTTGAGCACAGACCCCAGTGTCTTAGAGCTCAAAACATTATCAATATATCTAATTCTTCTCATGCAGTGTTGTTTTTAACATATGCAGGACTTTTTTTGACTCTGAAAAGGTCTAGATTCCTGTAAGTGTTGCTACAATTTGTGTAATTTTCCTTATCTCTTCCTAGCTATGTAAGATAGAAGAGGAAAGAATTTAACTGAATGAATGAAAGCATTTCTTAAACAATAAAAATGAGTCTAAAGGTGGTGAAAAGGCTCTTGGGCACATCCACTCAATGTTATGGCAATGACACAACATTGACCAGTAATGACCGCTCTGCTAACATAATCAGTTTGTAATCATAGGCTCTGAAAAGAATATCAAAAGTGTTCTCAAGCCAGCCAGGTAAGTGAGAAAAAGCCAGTAAAAAACAGCTCTTTATCAAAGTTTTGTACAGTCATACAAGCCTATATAGCTACAGGAAACAGATACTTGCAGACAGAACTACTCATATTTTGCTTTCAAATGAAGAGCTCAGGAGAACGATATTCTTCTATAATTTCTGTGTCCAACAAAATAATTTATTCAGCAGTTAAGTAAACATACAGCTGAAAGGTATCGTACTTTCATGACCAGGGCATCAACCAGCGATGGAAGTCTACTTTTCATTCTTTTTTCCAGGTCTTGTCTCTCTGCCACTTCTAAACCATGCCCTGAACCATGCACTTTTTTACTTACTTTTTAACAGTAACCTGCGGCACATCTATTTTTTAAACAGAGATGGGAACAGAAAAATTTTTTTCTGACCTACAAAGATCACGGGAGACAAAAAAGATTCAGTTCACGAATGCAATCTTTTCAACGGTACAATTCACCACTTGCATAATTTAAAATATATATTTATAGTTGCCACAGACCCACATATGAGAATAGGAGTGAAATACCCAGATGGAACCACATATGCTGACATTTTCCTGCGTCATCAAGTCATTCTTGGTTAAGCATGCAAAATGAAGAACCTTATCTTCAACAAGGATCATGTTGTACTTATTGTCTACAAACATGAAATAAATAATTGATTACCTGTCAAGTACACTGAGCTCCTGAAGCCTCTTGTTTAAAGTAAAATCAGAGCAAACAAACCTCAGTCAGAATGTGTGCCCATTATCCTGCAGTTTTCATTGGCTTCTTGTTCTTTTGTGAGGCCTTCAGTTCAAGTGCTGTAGGTCTCATATTCTCCATACATATGCCACAGAATTACTCAACCCTTTTGACACCCTCTGGTCTGTGTGTGGTTTTGTGGAATAGAAATTTTCTCTCCACTGCAGACCATACTCAAAGAATACTTTTTCTTAACCTTCTTTTAGGGCTGGTCCACAGTGTAGCTGCAAATGTAGCACAGTTACTATAGTAAACGTCCAAGAATGAGAACTTTGAGCTGCATTTCATTTGTCTTTATTATGCCTGCTGCATGGACCATAGCTAGTGTGAATCTGTCAATACTGCAGCCTGCTCTGGAGAAAAGAGCCAATGCAATGAGTAAATTAAATTAATTTAGGATTTGACTAATTTAGCAGTTAGACTACAACTGCCATTATGCCTATCGCTTCTGTATTGCCATCCCAGAATCACTCATCCTTTCTGCAGCCAGCAAAACCTGTGACAGAGTAAGAATGTTGGACAGCTGAGGAAAGGGAAGGGTCCTGGTGAACTGGAAGAACCTGTCCACTTTGTAATACAGCATTTTTCCCAGTGGCCTTGCTGCCTCATCTGGCTCCACAGCTACAGGTCTGTGTTCCTTCATGTGTCCACTGCCTATCGCCAGTGTTGCAGCAACACTCGTCCAAACTTGAGCTGTTCCAGTGCCATGAAATTGGCCACCTTCTCACACAGCCATTCTGGCCCCACGTATATCCTGGAGCAATATTTACCTGGATTTAAAATCAAAATCAGTCCACACCAAAGCAGTTACAGAGGCAGTAGATTATTTCTTCCGGCACAGATATGCTCAGATTTTCTTCTGCAAGGTCATTTCCCTCTTAGATTGGCATGACAGTGAATGGTGAAAAAGTGGAGGTCGTCTCATTATACAGCTCTGTGGGCCACCTACACACCAAGGAAACTATCATATAATGCTGTACATAACATTCAACATATAAAGTGAAACAATTATATTGAAATACTTTTCCTTTTTCCACATAAGTAATTTACTGGGATGGTGTCAGGTAATCAATTTGAAATCTGATACAGATGCAGCTTGATAAATAGCAGGAACTGGAAATGGTTTTTTCTGAGACCATCCATTGTTTAACATTCCTCAGATTGTTTCAAACTACTAAGGTTTTGATTGAAATAAATCACACATGTATTTAATGTCCTTTACTGCCACAGCAATCATTGGACTTTCAAGCCTGCAGCATAAGAAATTAGGCATGCAGCAGAGGATTTAGCTTGAATTTAGGAAGAATTGTCACATTTCCATCAGACAATTTCCCCCTATGCATTCTCCAAACTGATTTTATCTTTTCAGAAAGGAATAGCTTAATGCCTAATTAATATTTACTACTTAGGATTAGTGTTAAGGGCTGCAACTAAGTAGTGTATTTCTGAAGTATTTGGAAGCCCACCAGTTCACTTTAATAAATAGCACCAGGAAATATGGCAATGTATGGTTGCTTGGGGGATATGGGGGATACATCTAGATAATAGAGATTATTACCCCTTGTCCAGAAGAGTTTCTGATTAGAAAACATGCCTTGGCATGTGTCTTAGCCAGGTTCTTTATCTGACTGGATTCATATCCATACAATCTGTGAACTGTAAAATCTTTAAAACCCACCTAGCTATAGATGAGGATTATTTATCACTTTTTTGTGGTACTACCAAAGTAAAATAAAATCAGTCCCAAAGAAGGAAGATGGATCATGATTCCATGGTTCAAGAATGAAGGCACTAACCTGACATTGGGAGATCTAATTTTTTCACTGCTCTGAGAAATATTTAGAGGATATTTTCCAAGTGTTACATGAAGGAGGAAGAATTAAATTCATACATCAGTTATGCCCTGAAGAGAAAGTTGCATATCCTTTCTGATAAGAACATCCACCAGATTTATATCTGCATTTGACAGCTATCATTTTCTTCTTCCTCTTTGAGTATTTAAGGTCTGTTCTTTGTATTGTGAGACTGTTCTACCTAGACTAATCCAGAGAAAAGGAGGAAAAAGTCGAGAGAGAGACTCATTGACCAAAAGCTGAATGTGAACATTTTTATGTATAACAGCATGTGGCAATATACACTTGCTTGTCAGCTCTCCTATGCCTGCCTTTCTCTGAGATCCCACATCTTTAAACATCAAAGAGGCCTTTGACTGTCAAAACTATTTACAGAGAGCATTCTACCCCATGCCTACAGATTGTCTGGCCATTTCAACACATCCTCTTCTATCTGGATTCTAGAAAAGTTTTGTCATTGTAACAGCAAATTACAAATGAAAATTCCCAGAAGATAGATACCTACTATATTTTAACATGAAAAGAATTGAATTTTGAAATCTATGCAGAGACAGAAAAAAATCATTAAAAAAAATTAAAGCGTTAATATAACTGGTGGTAAAGTTAAAGGTTTGAAAAGTAGGACTTGTCCCCAACTCCTTCAAGGAAAATGAGGCTGCCAGATGAATTGATACCAACATTTAGATGCATTAGCCACTCAAAAATATATCCCAACTAATATAAATCAAATTATCCTATGGTCATTACTTTCCTCCTTTAAGAAAAACCTGTAAAGTGAATGAGATAGTTAATTATAAGACAGACACATAATTAAAAAACCTGCCTTTCAATCTATTTGAAAAGTTCATAATCAATTACAGTAACAGAATGGAAAAGCTAAGTATCAATCATATTAGACTGAATAATCTAAAGCTCTTTATTGAACACACACCTTAGCCTTCTACAGACAATACAACATAAGTTAATATTTAGAAAAATACCATCTTACAATGTACTGTGGTGTAAAAAATGGCACCAGGAAGTTTTTGGGTTTTTTCTTTTTGTGAAAATATTTAGGGACCGCTGCACAGTTCCAAAGAAAGAAAATTATCTTTGCAGAATTTAGAGGCAAACAAAGGAATTATTTGTTCAGCTCTAATGTATACAGAACTAAGGATCAACTGTATATATTGGTCAACCCTAAATGTCCAGCAAATCTAGTTACTTGGTTCTCTCACATATATTGGCTATTAACCTCATTGAGAAGCAAAACAAGACAATGCCCTGTAGCTTCATAGGTTTTTGGTTTTTTATTTTGGTCATATTCTTCAGTGGTAGAAGGATAAGGGTAATAGTAAATAGATGAATGGTCCAGGGATTGTTTCTTAGCTTTCTGCCACCAAAATTATTCCCCTTGCATTAATCCAGCTCTGGTTAATGCTCAGAAATCATTGCTTAATTTAGGGTAAGAAAGTTCACAAAAGTAGCTCTCCATTTGCATTTTGTCTTTCATTGTTAGACTAAAAAAAATATTCCAATGCTCCAGTGATTTTCTTTTACCTTTTAACCAGGACCTGAATGATGGAGATACACAATAACATCTGGGTTTATTGCTAATACTTGTAGCTATTCATACGAGCAAAGTATTACATCTACTTACCCATCAGCAATTATTATTTAATGGTAAATGCATATCAACAGAAACTCTTGTACCTGTGCTCTTTCCAGCTGAATGAATAGCTGCTTAATTTCTGCTTAGTGGCATTTCAGTACTTTGTTCCCTGAAATCTATCTATTCATTTTCCTTTAATTTAAAAGTCTTTATTTAAAGAGATCAAGGGGAGAAAAATCACCCTTTGAATTCCACCAAAAAAAATTGCATATGGCTGTACCAAAAGTCAAATATTTAAAAATAAAACTACTGTACTAAAACAGAATTAGAAAAGATCTCTACTTGAAAGAGAGTTTAATATACCTAAAATTGTTCAGGAGCTGTGGTTCTCTGAAAAAGCTACTTTCTCAGGTTCATACCAGGCTGATGTAGAGATTATTACCTTCTTTATGTTACATGTACCTAATGGAATGAGAAATATGAATGTTGTTCTAAGATGTGACATAAAAATTTTTAGGTTTTTATAAATTGCTTATCAATTAGTGTGATATGATGGTAGGGGTTTTAACAGATTAAATATAGCTCTAAATTAATGGGGGTTTGTTCTCCCACTATTCTATATGCAGTTTGGTTATTAATAATAGGGTATCTCTAAAAATCATTTACTGCATCTAAATGAAAATGTACTAGAATCATGATCAAACTAATGGTGGAAATGTACTCCTAAAATATATATATCTGGCAACATATTAATTTTAATTGCTTGTTAGTTTTATAGCTAGAGAGTTAATAAGAGCTCAGTAGTAGATACTTTTGTGGTGCTGAATAAAAAATGGTACAGCCTAGATAACTGCTCATATAAATTTACAGGAGAAAATTATGAACATTTAATAGAACAGTTGAAATTAAAGTTTTTTGAAAAAGACATGACTATGAGACCAAAAAACTCATATTACTGGATGCTTGGCCTCCTTAAGTAATTTTTGCCCAATTTGGTATATTTCTACTGCTTTTGCTACCTGACAATGCGACTGAAATCCCAGCACAAACATTCTAATCTTTCAGAAGGCAACAGTATCAAATTCTTCAGAGTTTATTAAATTCTACTACTCATTTATACTAATGTGCAAGTGTTATCTTTCTGATCATGCACTAAGTAAGTACAGAACAAGCATGACATTGCAATTAAGAATTTAACCACCTACTTCATCCACAGATGCTGAAAGGCAGGCAATTTATTCCTCAACTGATTTTCTCTTGAAAAGGAGGAGTGAAAGAATATCCGAGCCTGTTAAATAATGACAGTTGCACTCTAAGAAGAAGGAGATTCTTAGGGGAAAGGATCTAAAAGGAAGGAAAGGCAGAAAGTGGAGTAAAGACACAGAACAGGAGCAAAGATTAGAAAGACCAGTGTAAAATGCAGTTGAAGTCAGCAGAAACCACAGTGAAGGACTCTGTTGTTATTAAAAGGATGTCACCACAGGCAAAAGCAATACATTCAAGGTAAGTTTCCCAAAGTCTAGGTAAATAATTTATATTTCTCTCTGACTGACTCCATAGTCCTGCAGTCTTCTAGAGAGACTACAGATAAGATGAATAGATATACCAAATGGATCTCATTTTTCTCACAGTGTTTCAGGCTGATTTTTAAATTTCACAAGAAATTATCAATTTATGAGGAAGTGAAAATGTCTGCTCTTGGCTGTTTGTTCATTCATGCTCAGTTGCATAGCACAAATATGTGATTGATGTGCACCATTAATTATTCTTACACTTTGCAGGACTGCATTTCATTTGATCCACTTTCATTTGATACAGTACTTTACTCCAAAAATAAAGTACTGTATCAAATGAAAGCAATGACTTCCTCACCATCTAGAATGTGAGTGAAAACATATATTAAATTAAAATAAGACAAAATAAACTAACCTGAGAACCACTTGAAAATGGAAAAAGATAGGCTGAAAGCTCTTTTCTCAGATCAGCATTTTTTATAATGCAGGTATTATCAGAGTGCCTCCTGGACATAATGGTGCACAGTAGCTAGCAGGACATAGCAAGACCAAAGCTGCACAAGTGTCAATGAGAAGACCAGAGTCCACCTGTCTAAAAATTCCTGATGAATCCATCAGACCACCCAGCCCCCAGAGTGAGTTACAACGCACTTGTTCTTTCCTCAAAAAGCTTTTCCTTAAAAATTTGACAAACAAATTCTTGTAAGAGGAAACACATTAAGAGAAAGTAGCCCTAGATTAGGAGTTTTTGCTGGAAATGCAACTTTTGGCTACAAATCTCCAGTATAAATCACATCACTTCTCTATAAGCCTGATGCCTTAATTGCTAAGACCACTAACCCCATTTCTTTGGCAGACTGAGGCCTTATAAGTGACCTGGTACTGCCTTAGTCACTACCTCGATTTAGCAATAAATTATCTGTGACAGGGAAGATCTCAGAATCTCTTATTTTTCAGCCTCCAGCACATTCCTGGGCCAAAAATATCATGTTGCAAACTCCCAGAAGAGTAGGATTATCTTTCTTTTGCTGTCTCCTGTCTGCCACCATTGTGCCCTTTTAAACAAGGTCAATTTCCCAAATCCACCATAAAGCCTTTGTGCCCAACTGGAAGACAACCTATGTTCCTGACAGTTCAACGTGAAGTACAGTACATAACCAACACATGCAGCCAGTGCACAGATCATAGGCAAAACACTAAACTCATGAGAAATTTGCTGAGCATGCAGGTACTCCACAGCCAACTGACAGAAGAAGAAATTCAAGCTCTTAATCAAATTTTAAGTTATTTGTATCAGAACACACTTTGCGTCATGTCTCACCAAATATTTTACTAATGAAAAAAATGGGTATTTTAAAATAGTGTTTACATTTATGCTTATGATATTACATTTATATCTTTAAATACACTATTTCTTTGCAAAGAAATAGAGCATTGAAAACATTACAAAACAAGTATAAACAGCTACATAAAAGGACAAATTTTGGAGTATATTAAAATTATTATGTATAGCAGAATTGTTTAGCAGTGTTCTCCAGTGTTCCAAATACCAAACAGGGACTGTAAACACCTCTTTTGCTGTCTCTTTGAAAATATGCTGGTGTACATCAGTTTTGCTATTAACCTTCATGAGCTGCCTTGGGACTTCAAAGTTTCATCTCAAAGAATCCCATACAAAGTTATGAGTGTTTGAAAATAATTGTGCATCATGGAAATTCTTTTTCAGCCTCACAGAATTTTCCACTAGAGTCTTACCATTCCAAAAAATGGAAATTAAGGGTGAACACAACCAGCAGCTTAGACTATTAAAAACAAAATAATGGTATACATAATTCTTTCATTGTTATAGGCAGTATTGATATGAGAACAACATACACCCACAAAGTGCACCTAACCCGCTTCATTTTTCTCAGATTTTCAATATATAAAAAATGTCTTTCAGTATTCAACTGAATATAAAAAGAAAAAAGAATTAATGCCCCTGTCCTCATATTCTTGAGTTACCAAATAGAGGATGCACTTCAGTGCTTACTAGGAATTAATGATGCTCACTGCTAAAAGCTACTTGTAAACAACCTCAAAATGCATTGGTTATATATTCCTAATTTCAAGTTTGAAGGCACCATTTCAGAATTTACATCAGCCTCTTTCCTTGATCTGTCAGAAAGCTCTGATTACTGGGTACTTTGTTGTCCTTCCTCAGAAAACAGGCTAGGGTGGATACACTGCAGCTTCAGGAATAACAAATTCAGGTACCAGTAATAAAATGCCTTTAATCTCTAATTCATTTGTCTCTTTCATTTCCCAGCATAAGACTGATGATTCAGGGCAGATCCACTACAACATGGATTGAAAAAAAGGAGTCTGCCTGTCTAGGTGGAAGAAATATTTTACTTTCAGATGTTCTTACTATAGGACAGAGAAAATAGCTATCCAGCAATTATGCATCAAAAGTGCCTGTCACATGTCCTTAGTATTACTGTCTCCCACCCACTTCTTAGTTCTTTTATTCAATTCACAGATGGATCGAGATTCCTGTATAGCAAATTTTGTGTCTAGACCATTGTTGAAAGATTTCTTTCTGCCACCTTTGCAAAGAAGTGTCTGTGACAAATTATCATGGTGACAGCTGAACATATATTAATTTTTTGAAAAAAAAAACCCAACATCTTTCAGGTTCTCAAAGTGTTAGTTTATCAAATTAGTGCTTTCAATATAAATTTTGTACTTTTAAGACTCATTCATATGATTTTTTTTTTAGTTTTTTTATGTGAGAAGGGCAAAGTTTCTAATCACACAAAATCTTTGAGCTGCTTCTGTTGAACTTTTAACTTAAGTAGCATAACTATTTCTGACCCTTTTAATGTAGGAATAGTTATGCAAGGACACTCCAGAGACTGTAGGAAATGCTAAGGGGCTGATTGGATCCTACCTGAAACTGTTCTTACACCCTGTGCCTCCACTCCTCATTATGGTGTAGCACATGGGCATCTCACTATCTTCCCTCTCAGGTAGAGTTGCAGTGTGGCAGAGGTTTACCCTCACCAAATGCATTCAAAAATAGATTTTCTCAGAATACAGGTGAAACTTCTTAACAGGAATATTCAGTGTTATCATGGCTGCTTGGTTGAATATTAATTCATGGAGAAGAATGTAGACATTTATTGAAAAAAGTGTGGAAAAAAATCAAAGAGCAAAAGAAACTAGAGAAATGTTCAAGTGTATTTAAAGTTGAAGAAGAAAAATGGCACGTAATTCAGAAATTAGCTAAAGACTTACAAGTCCTATAAACATAATTTCTGATGTGTGTAGCCATTTTATTTCCTTTTAAAAAAGTCTACATGGCTCCACCATGAATTTTAAGTGTCTACCAAAACCTGACCTCCATCTGCTGAGACTAAAAATGTCCAGAACACATGAACATAAAACACTATGTGATTTCACCTCCATTAAACTGCATTCATATACATTTTGGAGGTGTATGGATGTGAATAGTACTTCAAAAGTAGATAGGAGCACAAAAGAAAACACATTAAAAAGAATTGCAGGATTAAGATATTTTGGTACATGAAAATAGTTTAACTAAATGCAAGATTCATTTTAGAGCTGGCTCAGGTATTCATTTTATAGCTGGCTGCTTTTTAAAAATGTCCTTTAACATGTTTCGGTTGCTTTCCCTATGAATCCAGTAAAATCATTCCATTAGCTAAACACATAATATTATTGTTGTTATTGCTATTGAGTTCTAAGCACTTTCACTTAACAGATATGATCTAAAAGAAATGGATTGGGTTTTGTATATCATGTGACTGCATTATGAGACATTTTAGGTGACTGAAGCATATAGGAAGGCAGAGAAGTAAACATCCACATCAATAAAGATTTTTAACTTGTATTCAAAGAAACTTCTCACAGGTCCAGTTAACAAAAACTATATTGCATTTACTAGCATATTCCCTCAGGAATCATTTCAGTGGCATAAATAATGCCTAATTATACACGCCCAGTCTAATTAATACGCTAGCTCCAACAATAGCACAAAATTAGAGTCTGCAGCTCTGACAGCAGGTATCCTAGCTTGACCTTATCCCTGTGACCCCCTCTGTTGATCAGCAGGTTCCATCTGACCCCGGGTTTCCTCAGTGGGTCTGATCCTGACCAGTGGATTGATCTCCTAGTTTGACCTAGGACCCTCCCCTTCACCGCAGACTGTCCTGATGCCCTGAGCTGGGGCTGGTGCCCCCTGTGCTGCTGCCCTTCACGGCAAGCCCCCACTGCACCTTGCTGCATCAGGACACTTCCATGGCCTTCAGATACCTGCTGCTCCCCAGGTGAAGAGGCTCAGGCTGCCCAGCCTGACTGACACCCGTGACAATCGTGCACTGGCCCGGTAGCCGCTGCAACGCGTGTCTTCCCAGCCTCCATCCCGGTAGGGTTGCTTTCCTGCCAGCCTGATTGACAGTCAGGGAGATCCGATGGGCCATGTAGCCAAAGATAGAGTATAGGGCTGACAGCTCTGAAATGGTTCCTTTTGACGATGCAGCAACATGGACATGTTTGTCAGTAACTCTGAATGCAAGCAGAAAGGGCAAAAATTCCTCAAAGCAATATTTGAGGAAATTTTAAAGAAATGTCCTGTTCTGCAAGATGCTTTGGTAAAGATTGGATCTCCTTTAGGAAAAAAAAAACCAAACCTGTCTCTATGCATATTCTGAATATGCTGAGTCTGGAAATAAAAATAGCTGTTTGATGTTTCGTGATCTCATTTGCCCTGCAACAGCATCACAGCTAGAAGACTGAACTAAATTTTTGTGCATCTTCAAGAGGATTTTTTCCTACACCTAATCACTTACATCTGCTGTCAGAGAATGGATGAATAATAGAGAGTTTGTTGCACAGCTGTCACTGATGCTCTAATTTGGCTTCTAGTAATGGTGAGGATGAACAAGGTGGAAAGGAGTCAGCTTGACTCCTACAGCTCACACTGGGTCACTAAGAAAGAATTGCAGGAAGAAAATTATGCAAACAATCTTTGATCCAATAAAGAGATTAGCCTCATGGTCAACATTAAACATATGTGAAACCTCTCTGCCTTGTACCTTTGCATTTTTTTATACATCAGTTTGAGAAGGAAGAAAAACAAAGGATTTCCATTTTCTGTATAAAAGCATTTAAAAAGTAAATGTACTCTTAGGAAATAAAAAGAAGTTAAACTGCACAAGAATGCAGTGGCCTGTTTATTTGGAATTATCTTATTGACTACACATTGGCTTTGAAAAATTTCCATTTTTTTTTCTAAATAGAAGTGATATCAGAAAATAAAACCCTCCAGATATGTCTGCTCTGGGAAGAATGTTTTGAATTCAGTTCAGAAACCAGTATATGGCTCCTCAAAGGTTACCTCAAATGCTAGATTTTCTTTTTTTGAGAGTCTAAAAATTATAAGGCTGAGTTAAACAACATCTTCTCAATTGTAGTATAGACTGGCCCTTGCCAGTGATGCTAATTTACCATCAACCAAATACTGGTTTGAATTTAAAACACCTTTTTCTTTCCACAGCTGGGATTTTTTCAAAGACATTACATAAGAAATCCAAATACTCCTCAGGACCAACCAGGAGGGAAAATGAGGAAAACTGTCAAGATGCTGACTGTGTTTATAGGACCTTGCTGACAATCATCTCCCATGCACCCTTATCAGGATATACCAAAAAGCCAAGTAATATCAGCAATAATATTTTAGATTGAATGAAATAATCGAGACATATCCCAGGCTTTAAGAGACAATATGGATACTCTTGGAATGTAGTAGAAATAAGTCAGTGCTTGCAGCTGCAAAGGACACTCATTTCTGTAGGTAATTTTTCATCGTTTGTAATTAGCTAAGATCACAGACTAAGCATCTATTTGAGTATTTACCTTCTCAAAATTCTTGGCATGGGAGGAGAAAGATGAGTGGGATGGAAACATGGGACTCAGGGAGATGGTGCAGTATCACATCGTCAGTTTAGTTAGTTAATAGCCTATGTTATGTCCTAGTTCTATGCTGTAATTGCTTGTTAATCACAAATATCTACTTCCTGTGCTATGTCTAGTGACATAGTGCCTGGGTCTGGAGCTCCACGGTACTGCAGAAGTGCTGAGAGCTTTCTGTTGGAGGTGAAGGGTGATAAAATCTCTCTTAAATTTATCTGCCCTGGTTTCAAAACAGCCCTACAAAGTAGCTGGGAGAAATCTGCAGTAATTTAAGGACATTCTGTTGAGCGTTCTTTTCAACAGTATGAAATCCAGGATGTCACTTTTCACACCCTTTAGACAATTTCTTCTGTTTCATAGCATGACCCATCTGCTCTTTGTACAACTTTACTTAAATGTGAGTATAATATTTTTAATATGCTGTTTATTTAAGTATTTTTTAGAAAAATAGAAATATTTAGGTAGTGAGAAAAAAATCTGCAAAATCCCCAGTGTAATTAGAAAATACATAAGAAGCCTGCATGGAAATCTAAGTGATTCAACAATTTTTTTACCTGGAAAAATTAACATCGGAGTAAGATTCCTATTTGGAGGCCTTCTAAAGTCTTGCTCTTTGAATTACTGTGGGATACTGTCAGTCATTGTAAGGAACATGAACCATAAGGAACCTCGTCATTAGGAGAAGAACATGGGGTTTTTAGTTATAGAAATCAGAAACTGATTACTCCCAAATTTCTGAGCAATTTAATACTAAATACATTTGCATAATAGAAAAATTTTAAAAAGTCAATATATTTCAAGATGTAACTTCCCCATCTACAAATGCCAATTCTGTTCCTAGTGTGGGCAGATTGTTTCATCTCAGCAGAAATGCTATGCTAATTGTACTGAAATACAACTTTTCTGACAGAGAGGAGAGCAAAAATAAATTGTTTGGACATACTTATATTTTTGCCAAATAAAAGTGTCACAGAAAAACTGTGTGAGGAATACTGATTCATTCTTTTAAACCATAGCTGAAATGACAGTTTAAGTCATTATAGTTGTCAAGATAAACTAAAAAAAAAAGAATACATTAATACTGCTTCTTAATTTGTTCTGTGGACTAAAATAAGTAAAAGAAGCTGAATAAATTTATTTTACTAGAGCATTATATTTGGAAGAAATCATATAGTTCTAAATCATAATTTTCCAAGAAACAGAGGTCAGAAAAAAATTCTCTCAGAACAAGGAACATGAGTTAGTTTAAGCAAAATTGCTACTATCTCATTGTAAGGTTTCTTTCATGTCCAAGTAACATATGTAGACTTTAGAAATGCATTTCCAACAGGCAGAAGAAAAAACTTACTACGCCTATGTCAAAAGAATCATTATTACTATTGTTAGGACTAAAAACCTTTGTGAAAAAAGCCTCATGACTTTGAACAGCTCCACTCACTCTCCTGCCTTCACTTCAGTCTTCTGCCTACATCCAGATCCAAAATAAATGAGGGTTGGTAAGAGCTGGTCAGAAGGTATGTATGTTTATTAGGGCAGATGAGGAAAATGACATTAAAAGAAACACTTCAAAAAATGTCTTATGCTTCTGCTCAAAGCAAATTCAATCATATTTTTCTACTACAGTCCCAACTCCTTTTGCAAATAATCTAGTACTAAGGTTAATACTTGAATCAATGGATTATTACCAACACTAGAATTTTACAAGAAATTGCTTAACTTTGAGAAAATCCCTAAGTGTCTTATTGCTCTCAATCAACAGGCTTTAGGAGTACACATTTAGATTCAGTTTCTTCACTTCTTTAAGGTTTTTCCCATCTTCTACTTTGCTTTCAGTTCCACATGTGGTTCTACAACAGAATATTTAATAAAGAATCAGTTTTAAATGCATCCCCTGGTTTTAGTAGGAATTTTTGCTCTAGTTCAGTTAATGATTCTACATGCTTAATGCTTTGCTAGGAAGACTTAACAAAATTCCTTTGGCATAAATGGCATCATATGTAAATGAGTATACTTTAATGCATATGTAAATGACTATACTTGGTGTATCTAAGTAGATAACTTCAATAGCTATAGTTTGTTTTAACAATATCACTTCTCTGATTTCTGCTTTGTTTTACTATAGTAACCTTTAAAAGTATAGGGAACTCTATATATGTTTGAAGCTTAATGAAATGTAGGCTATGCCTAATAGCCTACAATAATGAAATCTAAAGTTTACCTCTAAGCTTTGATTTGAACTTTATGATGAATTTAGTCCCAAACTGCAAGTTTCCCTCCCACAGAAGGAAAAAATGACAATGTGTGAGAAGACTCTTCCAATGGACTAAATACATGAATCAGCTTTTGGGGAAGAAATCCCCGGTAGGAATATTTTTATAGAGCCATTTGGAGTACCCTCACTGCAATGAAAGGTGCATTTTTGACAGACATAAGTAAAATTCTGAATTAAATGAAAAGTGAGATATAAATCAGTATCAATGTGTTGGGATGCAAGGGGGCACATAGGCTAATATCTTTTGCAGTATCAAACTCAACAAATCAATACATACACATGTCTCAAGAGCTTTGCTCTTCACGTTTGTCATCATCTTTCTCTAGTTACTGTTTAATAGCAATGACAGACTGCTGCATATATCAGAATGGTAAGTGGCCTCAGTACGCTGATTTAAATGCCCTGTTTCTCAGGTTTATTACATAAGGCCATTTCCCCCCCTTTTCTGAAGATCAAAAACAAATTCATGTTGTAGCACATCAAAAGAGACTGATGAAGGAAGAACTTGGAGTTTTCCTTTAATTACAAAGTATACAAGCTGTAATCTTATTAAATAATTCATGTCTAAGAGTGATAATCACAATGTGAAATGACCTAATATTTATTATTCATAATCCTGATTTTTCTTAGTAAGCATTGTTTGCTTACAGAAAACTTGCTTATTTATTTATTGAATAAAATCTTCAATGTAATCTGTGTGCAGGGTTTTTTTTTCTGTAAAACTGTACTTTTTCCTATCCGTTTCAGCTCTCAGAGGCTTTCTAGACCTTAGTCCATATACTTTCGAATCATATGCACATTCATTTTTCCCATACAGGAAACAGTATTGGAAGTCCTCCAGACGATTCTGAAACATTTCAATGTTGGAGTAGCAAGTCAAGCCTAATTTTAGCCAAAAAAATCCCCCCTAAAATAGAAATAATAGAAATTAAAGTTTATAATTATAAAGTTTATAAATAGAAATTAAAGTGAAAACTTTAGAGAGAGAGACAGGACTGGATGACTTCTGTCCTTCCATTGGTACGCCTCCATTGCAGTGTTTGGACAGAGGGGTTGTTGGCCGGACCAACTCAGCATGTTCTTGAATACAAGATGGCTGCTACCACTAGCAAGGGTATGGAAATCCATGAGACTCTCTTCTTGAAGGAATTAGCTGATGAAAATTAGGCTTCTTCAAATGCAGGAATTTTCTCATCCATTTAAAAGTTTTGTCAAATGGAAAAAACAAAAAGGATGCGTGTAGGAGCTTTCATTAGAAAGACGCCCATGTGTTCATTTTTGCTGGCACTAAGATGTAGCTGCCAGAGAATGTTTTTGCCACTGAAAGAAGATTTTTGGGAATTATATGATTTAATATGGCTTTTAAGTATATTCAGCATTTCCTTAGGACTGTGAAACACCCCCAAAAGTATTATAGTAAGTCATAGGTTAGACAGAAATAGGTAAATGTAACATTAATTAAAGTTCACATATCCTTAAATTTGTGGGGGTATAGGGAGATGGTGGTTTTTGTATTGTAGTTTAAAACTGAAAAAACAACTGCCATGTTTACATTCAAATGGCAATACAAAATGGAGGCAAATCTTCCACAGTGTACTTGTCAGCACATTTATTACATGTATAGCAAATTCCAGAAGCAATAATCACCCTTGGTATCCTCACTGTGCAAAGCTTTTCTATTCCTTTTGTGAGCACATTTTTAAACAGACTGCAGTGACAGGAGGTGCTCAGCATCCCTCTCCTTTCCCTCTGAATTCATGTTATGCACCCACCAACATTCTTTGCATTTAAATCACACAACTGCAGGTCTCACTCATTCCTGACTGAACACTCGACATAATTTCCTTTGCCTTTTCAGCAGTCACTGCGTAGGCAGAAAAAAAGAAAATCAGAAATTTGAAAGACTATTTTGTTTCTTCATCCAGATCATTGCTGTTTACTCAGCATAGTCAGTGTTCTGCAGTTCATGTGGATGGATAAACAAGAATGGCCCATGGCAACATGTGAGAGCTACAAATAGGATCAAGACATATTTTTCTGATTGCTGGGCTCATATCATTTTCACGGTACAGATTTAAGAGGCCGTTTTATCTGCTTAGTACTGTGCACTCTGGACATTGATTTTTACACCGGAGCATTCGGAAATGCAGTTTAACCCACCTCTGGGCATTCACCATTGACAGCAGCTTGTGTGAGAGGCAGCTTATTGATCCACTAATTGAACAATTATTGGCCTGTCTTTATCACATGTGTCCTGATAGAACCTCTTCCACTCTGTGACCCAAATCCTGTTCCGAAGCTCTCAGAATCTGCAGAGAAAACAAGAATCCCACAAAACCAAACCAAACCAAAACAAAAAACACCAACCAACCAACCAAAAAAAGCAGTAAAAAAGCTGCAGCAATGTATGAATACTCTTCAACAGAATCTTTATATATTACGTAAACTGGCCTAGAAACACAGAAAAAGATAATGTTTTAAATATGAAATCCCTGCTGTACAAAGAATCATCAAAAGGACATAAATGATGGTGCGATTTCCTTCCTGACCTTTTTTAAAGAGGTGAGTTTCACTTTAGGGCCAGTGCAGTGACGTTCTATACGCCCATGGAAGAGTGCTTTGACAACGACTTAAAAATTATAACCAGATCTGGCTTTATGCTGGTATTGCTAACCTATATCTTTTGTTATTTCTGTTGAAGTTCTGGAAGGTTTTTTCTACCTGAATTTTTTGTTTGGATTGTGGAAGAATTGCCAACATTTTAATTTTGCTCTTCCTCTTTTCTCCTGCTCTACCTGGGTCTCCCATTAACTATTTCCTATAATTCCTCCCTTAAAATATGAGGGCAAGATTGTGTCCGCTTGTGATGTCTTACTAGTGAACTGGGAGAATCACTACCAACCTCTGACACTTACTTCATCCCTACCTGAGGAATGAGAAACCGGTTTTGACTGTTAGCTGAAGCTAATGGAAAACTTTATAATCCCTTAATCACTTTCAAAATCTTCCAAATTTCAAATGCCAATGTAATGCATAATTCATGCCAATGAACTTCCAGATTCTCTGATTTCTAAACTTTAATTCAGTCCTGGCAGAACTAGAGGTTTTAAATACTTTCTTACTCTACTTCCCTCCTCTCACCATTTCCTTCTGCTTAAAATATTAAAATGTGAAAAGCGAGTTGATACTAAAAGGAAGAGCTATATTGGATTCAAAGCAGATAAATCAAAAAGAAATGTCTGTATGTGTGCACATTTCAGACAGGTTATTGGTTAGGATGAAAATCAGCTTAGTTCTGTAAATTTATTTTTTAGGACTTATTCAATATTCAATATTCAAGGCAATGGAGCTCTCTCCCTGTCTGTAATCTCTGTTGTTACAGGCACATTAAAATTTTTCATTAAGTGAAGAATCCTAGGATTTTTAATCAGCAGTTAAAGTCATCAGATGGTATCCAAAAACACAATCCTACTGAGTGTATAGATGGATGTTGTCAGTCAGCTTTGGAGAAGGGAGGATCAGTAAAGTAGTAAGGCAGTACGAACAGGACTTTCTCTCTGTAATCTATTTCCAATTGCAGCTAATTCATGAATAGGGGCAGATCTGTGTGAATTGATCACTGTTGTCCAGCTGAACACCTAGAAGGACAAAATTACTATGTGCCATTCTGAGTGCATGCAGTCTAGGAGACATAAAAGAAGGGTGCTACTCAGTGAACAAAGTTTCACAGATGCATCAGAGTTAGTATGAAACATGTTTCTCATCAGTTTTCCAGTTTATGGTGTTGTAACCAGGAAGCTCTCCCTAGTCACCAGCAGCAGCAGGGGAATATATCCTTCCCTGAGTCTGTCTTTGGAGAGGCATCTCTTTTTCCTGATCTGTTCCTCACTGAAGGACTTCAAGTTAAGCAAAGTAAACACATGTTCTTCTGCATGCATAAGTGAGAATAAGTCTGGATTTTACACTAAATATTCATTAGACTATCTAAGAGTCACACTGGTTTCAGTGAGATTGGATTAGGGGGGAAAAATGGGGAAAAAAGTTTGACATAAGCAAACATGGTTATGTTTCTGTTAAAAAACAGTAACAGAAAAACTACAAAATTCAAAAATTTTCTTATTCAAATTGAGTAGATGGAATCCAGTAAAAGAGAAATTGATTAATGTATCAAACACACTAACAACATGAAACAGTGATATGAGTCCTTTATAGTATCAGTATACACAACTTTTTCCTAAAAATTTAAATGAAGACATTTTATATTCAGAACTAAAGCCTTAGATAACCCTGTTTATCTTCTTGAATACAACTGGGATGAATATATGATCTGTGCTATGAGGTTATTTACACTGTAAATGTTCAAATGTTCCCCTGTCAATACAGAGAGAATTAAAACTATGGACCTCCACTAGCATTGGAAATGCTTTTCATTATGACATTGGCAATGATAACCATAGGTTGTTTTTCAGTAAACTCAGATTACAGTCCAGGAACAAATGCTGCAAACTACTCAGATAATGGGGATCAAACTGAAAATGAAGTCAGTAAAAGAGCTTCAGTTCTTTAGCTGAAAATTAAGTCACTGAGTTTCAGCTTTTTATTGTAGGGGGAAGTGGGAAATTCAAACTCCACAAAAGACTACAAAAATGAGTCACTCCAGATGGAGTATATTCCATTCCTAATTAAAGAGCACATACAGTACTTCATTATTTTAGTGCTCTGAAACAATCTCACTGGCCATAAACACTATGATAATGTCTGTTGTGGGGAAAACCACTTCTGACAGTGACAGTATGTGTTTGGGTGGATAGCAACAGCACCACTTTATGAAACAGTTTTCTTTTCATACAGATAGTTTTCCTATTTCTTTGGTTTCCAGAGAAATCCAAAGCATCTGCTGAGATGCTGCTAGATATGAATTAAGATGTGAAATTATATCATGCACATTAAAGTCATTCTTCTATTATGAAGCGAACTTGAAAGCGACAAAGACTGTGAATTACACATTTCCTTTGATGTCATTGCTTAAAAGCAGAACTAGGTGATGCTCAGAGAACCGGAGAAGAATAGCGCAGAACATATAAAAGTCTCTCTAAAATGGATTTCCACTTTGAATTTTGTCTTCTTAACAGAGACAATATCTCAGCAAAAATTTGCTATTCACCTAATTCCTTTTAAATGTACAATGATGTGAATCAGCAGTAACAATAAAATTGATTGGCTTGTTTAACCCAATTCAGGATTAATATTCTTTCTGGCCTGGTTTCCATTCTAGTTTACACCTTTTGTCAAATAGTAAAATGTATCAGATCTCAAGATAAATTTTGTGAGTAAAATGAATTTAGACTTACCTGTCATGCCATCACTTCTCCAGTAAAAAAACTCTTGCATGTCCTCTTGTGCAGGAGAATTGATGCCATAAAGTGTTCTACTGTACATAAGGACTTAAAGCTATCATTTAATCTCAAGAGTTTCAATCAATTGAAACACTATGTAATTCAACATGTAAGAATAATAACAACTGTGATGATTTTTAATTATGATTAACAAATACAATGCTATTTTAATTATGGTTAGAGCTTTACAATCAAATACATTAACTCATTTTCTTAAAAGGGCAAACTGCAGGAAGTATACAATAGTGTTGGAAAAATTTTGGCATTACTAAGTGCTAAGAAGTCAGACAACCACCCAAAGGAGCAGGCTGAAACAGCATTGCATCCTTAATAATCTGGAATTGTTTCATTTAAGAAAATTTCTCACTGGCCCCGGAGTGTAAGAAGGTAATTTTGCCTTGAGAGCACAAGACTAGACTTCTAAAGGATGGCACACGTAGTGTAGTGTGGCAGGGGAAAGCATAAGATTGGACCAAAGAGAAGTGAAGCATCAGGGAACAGCCTAAGCCAGATCTGCAAAGAATAGAGGCCGGGAACATTTAGTTAGGAGGTTGGCCGTGATACTGGGCCAGAGAAAAATGTTCTTGATGGAATTGTGGGCTGATGCATGAGTCTGTGCCGAGAGACCAGCTTAGAAGAAGAAGTGACAGAAGAATTGGCAGCTATTAGTCTCCATGTTTGCCTCCAGAATTTAGAAGTAAATCCAAGAGTCCTCAGCCTTACCATTCTTTTGGCATTGCTAAACACTTGTCAAATCCAGGGGCAAAACATTTGTTCACCAACAATGGTCTGCCAGTTCAAGCACAGAATTCAAAACTGTGCCTCTTGCCTTCTCTTCTCAGATCAAATATCACCAGGGACATTCAGCACTGCAGACAAGCAAGGCTGGGAAGGAGGACACCTCAGCCCCACCTCCAGTTCCTAGAAAATAACACAGGCTGTTCTAGAAGATTATTCTTAAATTTGAAAAGTCAAGGTTTCAGAAGTAGGGTAGTTCATGCAACCCTAATTTAGCCATTTAAGCAATGCAAAAGTCATTAGCTGCAAGATCACTAATTTATCCACAAGGTGTCCTAATAAGGGCAGAAAGTAGTCCTGCTCTAAGGATTGAATTAAAGTTATGTGCTGAAGGAGCCTGCTTACAAGACTATTACTTGTTGCAGAGTTTGGAAAGAAAGAAGTAGTTAAACACAAATACAAAAGATGGTTTCATGTGGACATGATTTTCTGAGCCTAAGAGAGTTGTCAGTCTGTCAGTGGCTGATCTGTTACCAAGGGAAAGTTTTTTGGGAAATGTCCTCTTTCAAGGACTGCTTTTTGCAAAAAGGTTTTGGTTCTCAAAACAATGTCACACAGATGTGCTGAATGTGTTTTTCTCTTGTTCCACCAATGGGACCAGAGAGGTGGTTCCTTTGGCCAATCATGTTAACCTGTATCAGAACATCTTATAGAAAGGGTTGCACCCCCCAAAATAAAGGCTTCTGCCTCACTGGGATCAAACCTCGCTATTGTGATTTGAATCCACTCTTCTATTTTGTGTTGACTAACAACAGTCTCATACTTTAGACAGCAAACTTTGGGGAACTGGATCTTACTTTTGTTTTTTCTGAGTATTCATATACTCATACACCCATATAGGTCGGTCCCCACATGTTTCCAGCAGGTTAGTGGATCAGAAGTTAGCAGATTTGTCTTCAAGACAATCTTCAGGCAGCTTTTGCAGTGCACTTACAGACAGATCCAGTCTGGATGCCTTAGGGCCTGCATCTGTATCATGGAATTAATATAATCCTTGTCCTCTCCCACAAAGGTCCACAGTGAATTAGCTGCACCACTATGGTAATACAGGAGAATATCTGAATAAATTTCCAATTCTTCCTTCAGAGAATGTTTGAACAACATGTAGTCAACAAGGAATGGCACCACACAATGTACAACATGCAAGAAATATTGAATTAATGTTGTAAGGGCAACATTTTTTCTGTCATTTCCTACACTGTGAGTTCTGCTCTCTGCAATCTTAATATTCTTTTAATATTGTTTCCCACAATAATGCTTTTATAAAAATGCAGTCCAAATACCCATGCATAGAATAAATGTTATTACTTTGTCAACGTCAAAGTCAAAAGACATACTGGGATTTCTGAAGCAGCTAGCTAGTAATTTTTAAAGTGAAATATACATAGCTCTCTTGAGTATCTTAAATTAAGGAAGAAACTCCATACTCATACAAAATTTCAATAAGTCCTCAAAGAAACCTCTATGAATGAAGTTTGGAATTAAAAAAGAAGACTATCACTTACATCACCCTCAGATTTTAGAGATATGATAATATCTTCTATTGTTTGCGGGTGTTGTAATTCATCCCATGATGTTCTCTTTATCTGCATTAGGCTCAAATATATATGTATTTTCTGTAACTCTCATGATGCATTAATTCATTTCAATGAGAACAAAGTTTAAAATATTTACATACAGCTCCAGTAGAAAATTTTACTTTTAACCTTGTCTCTAAACAGCTGTGGTGGTGATGATCATATAAAAATGAAGGGATGAAACAGCTTTTGCATTTCTTGCAGTGCCATTAACATACAGGAAGAGTAATAACTTTCAAGGACTCTGGCTGGTTCATCAACAGCTGCACTTAATTTGCCCTTCTGCTAATTTGCAGTGCTTAAAAACCTATCAAACGACACTTCTAATCCACAGCGTGCTCTGTGATTATAAACTGATTAAACTCTATGATCTCTCATTGCCTTGTAAATACTTCTGTCACCTTTTCCAACAGAAATTAGTCAGAATTATTTCCTATGCATATATACTGTGTTGTTTTCTTGAGATGTTTCAGCTCCTAAACATTGTCAGTTTATTGTCATTATCTAGGCAGTGAAGGAGTTATTTTTGTTAGTGTTTCTATATTTACTAAAGCAGATAGTATGAATGAGGCTGGCCTAAAAAGAGTAAATAGAGATGCCTATTTTGTTAACAAATGCTTCTTGAAGTTCTGTAGCAGTGTAATAGTACTCCTAGGCTTCCAGTTGCCTGTTCACTGAACCTGAGGAAAGCTATCACAAGTGAAAACATCTGAACATCTGCAGACATTTCTCTTAAAACCAGCTGGAACAGAGTGTTTTCAGACAGTTATTTGAATGCCAGACTCATTTGGATAACTTGTACCTTATTCAGAGATTATTAAGTCTGGGCCCTTGGTAACCTTTGCCAATAAGTGTCATGGAATGGTTGGGTTTGGAAGGGACCTCTGGAGACCATCGAGTTCAACCCCTGCTCACTTTGGGGTTGGCTGGAGTCCACTCAGACTTTTAATGTCTGCAAGGAAGGAGATTCCTTGTGCCAGTGTTCATAGTAAATAAAAACCTTTACTTACATTTAAGTGGAATTTCAAATGGATCTCAATGGAGAGTTATGGGTTTCAATATTTCTGAGAACAAAAAATGCCTCAGGCCACTTGTCTGTTGCTTAAATTCAGGAAAGTATGCAGTTATGTCCTTTGCTTTAAAATTATTTTGGTTTTTATTAATATAAGATTAAAAGAAGGTGAATTTTCAAAAATCTCAACGGATGTCTATCCCTATTTTTAGGTACATAGCATATTCAACGGAATCCAGCTTCTACCAACTTTTAAAACAAAATAATCTGCCTCTATGGTGTGCAGTCTAAATTTCACATTCATGTCCATTTATTGGAGATTGATTTAGTATGTAGCTGGATGATATAAGTATCCATCACCTTAATTAATAGAATTCAAGCATTTAAATCAAGAAGATATATTCAGGAAGAAATGCTCGTTTCTGAACAGAGTTTTTGGAATATCACTTTTGTAATGCAAATCTGAGAACGAGCAGATTGAAGGTCAGGTTCTGAATGTAATAATGGTCACTATAAATAAATCATGAAGAATATTAATTTGAAGAAAAGGATGCTAATTTCTGATTTAATTTTAAAAAATCCTTATTGGCCATATTCTATAAAATTTTTCTTTCATTTCAAAGAAAATGCATCAAAAATTGCTTTGTAAAAATAATTTTGAAAATAGATATTTTGAGGTCCTTCTCTTTCTGCTGTGCTTCTGTTTCTGCAATTATTTTCCTTATAAATGCGTGCTTTCCCACAATACAAAAGGTGTTCCAGTTTAGGTAACATAATCCAACAGGGAAACATAAACAGTACTTGTTTACTCAAAACCAATGTCAGCTTGTAAAACATTTCAAACTACTAAAGTTGTAGTGAACCTTCATGCAGTACATGGGTAAAATCCTTTAAAACTGCTTTAAAATGCTAGGAAATTGTAATCTATACTACAAAAACTAGCACAGAAGATAGAATACACAGACAATTCACAATATCTCTTACTTACTTTTAAATTTGTGTGCACCCTAACTGCCTTCCTTTCTACACAACTGCTATCCAGATAGAGGTCACAAATATTTGCATTGTAAAGGAGTGCTTGAAACATTTGGAGAGTGTCAAAATACAGAAGAAGTGGAACAAGACTTTCTATATCCCAGACCTTACACCTCTGCCCTCCCTTTTCACTCCCTCAGGGGTCCATCTGGACTGAGATGACTGATTACTCTATGCTATTTATTTGGTTATTCACTGGGCATGCAAACATTCATTCCCTCTGCCCTCTACCATAAATCTGTTCTGAAATATTAAATGAAATTATGAGTGAAATGAAATATTTCACTTTCTTTGTCAATACTTATAGGTTTGGGATCCTTTCCCCCAGTTAAAACTGTCTTTTTAGAGATATTTTTTCAATAATCCAGCCCAAAAATCTCACAATAAGACTGTACAAGATATTACAGTTCTTGTAGAAATATTGCTTTTCTTACTTTAAACTTTAAACAGCAGAAATGCTTCATCAGTTAAGCAGACCTGTAGTCCTACAGTATCTCTTATAAAACCTCACTTTTCTGGATTCTCTAGTACTTGAAGCAACATTTAAAAATTCCAGAATATCTGTTTTCATGTTTTCATTCTTTTGGCTATCCCAGTTTTATGACAGTCTTTATCTTATGCCAGCTTTCTGACAGTCACTTGGCACAGCAGTAAACTCTCATTGGTTTCTGAATAAAACATGTACCTATCCTGCAGTTCTCAAGCACTCCACATTATGTCAAGTACTTCAAATTTAATGGAGAACGT
>VWYI01019867.1:561762-580911 GCA_013399455.1 Anthoscopus minutus | reverse complement strand
ATTAAATATATAAACATATAGATATAAATATAAATACATAGATATAAATACAAATTATATATGAAACATATCTACACAAAATCCCTGTATATATGCACACAGAGCCCAAAAAGAAAAATTCCCAGTAAAACATAAAGGCACCCAAATGGTGAATTAAAAACTGGGCGTGGGCAAAGCCCCAGGGCAGGGTCAAGGGTTTGGGGGGGATTTTTGCTGATCCCCACTGATGTCATTTGCATCCCCAGTGATGTCATTTGTGTCCCTAATGATGCCAGGTGTGTCCCCACTGATGTCATTCATGTCCCCAGTGAGGTCAGGTGTTTCCCCAGTGATGTCATTTGTGTCTTTACTGATGTCATTTGTGTCCCCAGTGAGGTCAGGTATGTCCCCAGTGATGTCATTTGTGTCCCCAGTGATGTCAGGTGTCCCCACTGATGTCAGGTGTGTCCCCATTGATGCCAGGTGTGTCCCTAGTGATGTCATTTGTGTCCCCAGTGAGGTCATTCATGTCCCCAGTGATGTCATTCGTGTCCCCAGTGCTGTCAGGTGTGTCCCTAGTGATGTCATTCATGTCCCCAGTGATGTCATTTGTGTCCCCAGTGATGTCAGGTGTCCCCACTGATGTCAGGTGTGTCCCCATTGATGCCAGGTGTGTCCCTAGTGATGTCATTTGTGTCCCCAGTGAGGTCATTCATGTCCCCAGTGATGTCATTCGTGTCCCCAGCGCTGTCAGGCGTGTCCCCACTGACGCCCGTGCCCCCGGTGTCCGCAGGTGCCTCATCAAGTGGCTGGAGGTGCGGAAGGTGTGTCCCCTGTGTAACATGCCGGTGCTGCAGCTGGCGCAGCTGCACGGGAAGCCGGACCCGGGCCCGCCGCAGGGGCCGCTGCCCGGCTCGCAGAACATCGTATAGTCCCTCCCGGGCCGGGCCCGGCCCGCGCCCGCCCGCGGCGCTCGGACACAACCAAAGCACTTCGGCCGCAGCTGAGCAGCCCCGGATCCTGCCGGGATGAAGCCTGGGCTCGGATCCTCCGCCAGGGCCAGGAGCGGACTCGGCATCCTCGGCACTCATCCTTCTTCCAGCACCTCCCTTGTCCCGGGAAGCGGCGCGGTGGCACCGAGCGGCCTCGGGAAGAGCGCCCGGCCCCCGGGCTGCGGCAGCTCCTGCCCCCAGCACGCGGGGCGGACCCCGGAGCGCCGCGGGCCCTTCCTGCTCCCTCCTCTTCGCCTTCGGTTCCTTTGCGGTTCCCAGCGGCGGTCTCGCCCCTGGAGCCGTGCTGCGGGGCGGTGTCCCCTGGGCACTGGTGTCACCCTCGGCACTGGTGTCACCCTCGGCGGTGGCTGTGCGGGGTCTCCCGGGTTTGGATTCCCCCCCTCGCCCTCCCGAGGGTGGCTGCCCCTCCTCCTCGGCTACCTCAGGGGCCTGGAGTCCCTGCAAGGGGCACCATCCTGGCCTCAGCAGCAGCGAGAGCCACGGCGTGGGGGGACAGGCACAATTCCCGGCCTTTGGGAACATCCCATCGCTTCCAGCCTGGCCCCGGGGGTCTCTGGGCAGCGTTTTCCCTTGCCAAAACACCTCACACCCCTCTTCAGCGCCTGGGGGGAGCTGGGCCACCCCCTCGCCCCTCTGACCACAAGTTTTGGGTGTTCCCTGCCATCCTTCCCAGTCGGGTTCCCGGGCTTTGGGGAGGGGGGTGTCAGTATTACACGGCAGCGGCTTTCCCGGGGGCAGGGCTGGGGGGCTCCTGGTGCTGTCCCTCCTCCCAAAAATCCCGGGACTGTTTATGGAGCGTGGAGCCTCATAGACGTGTTTGTACACTACAAATTCTGCAGCAGAATATTTTTTAAAACATTCGCTGGTTTTGTTTTGGTTTTTTTTTTTCCTCTGTTTGTTTGGTTTTTTTGTAAGCTCTATTTTTGTATATTTAATTGCTATTTGAAAATTCTAATAATGCGTCTTTTTTGCTAATCACACTCTTCTTAAGGAAAAGCCAGGAAATTAAAAAAAAAAACAACAAAGCAACCAAGAGTTTGCATGTGATTTGACTTGAAATGTAAATAAAAGCAGGTTTTGGAAGTGGGGGTGTGTTTGCAGGGGGGTCTGTACCCCCATCCCTTGTTCCCTGTCACTCTGGGGATGTCCCCAGCAGGGGAGGGACCACAGGGCTGGAAGAGGGGCGGGTTTGGGGTCACGTTGTCCATGTCCCCTTGCCCCAGCACATCCCTGTCCCAGAGCAGAGCCCATGGGGACAGCATCCCATGAGGGCAGGCTGGCTGCACAGCACCCCAGAACCCCCAGCTAAGAGGGATTTTGCACGATCCAGGCACAGATGAATTTCCCTGCTTAGGGAGCGGAAATTCCTCCACCATTCCCAGCCCAAATCCCAGCCCAAGCCCCTAACGCCGACCTCCCGCAGGGTAGGGAGGGGTTCCGCTCCCGGCTCAGCGCTCGGGAATCTCCTGGGGAGCAGCTCCAGCCCGGCTCCTGCTCACCTTGTCCCACTCCTCCTCTTCCTCAAGGCTTGGCCAGGCGGGTTTAGAAGTCCCCGTGCGCTGTGTCCGTGGGGTGGCGGAGCTGGCTCAGCCCGGCTGGGGATCCCGCAGGACCCTGCTGTAGAGGAGGCTCGCACGTGTCCTGTCCCGCTGTCCCCGTCCCGTGTCCCCGATCCCCGCCGGGCGCGGCCCTGCTGCCCTCTAGTGCCGATCGGAACCAGGGAACCCCTCGGATGAGCATCCCATCCCATCCCATTCCAGCCCCTGCCAGGGGCAGGGACGCCTCCCACGGTCCCAGGCTGCTCCAAAAGTCACATCCAACCTGGCCTTGGACATTTGTAGGGATCCAGGGGCAGCCACCGCTGCTCTGGGCACCCTGTGCCAGGGCCTCACCACTCTTACAGGGCAGAATTTCTTCCCAAGATCCCATCCATCCCTGCCCTCTGGCAGTGGGAAGCCATTCCCTGAGTGTTCTGTTCGTCTCCTCCAGAAGGATCCACAGGGCCTGAGCACCTGGCTGCACTTACAGCCATTTTTGGGATGACGAGCTCATGTCTGGGTGAATTCCCACTGCTGGGACAAAGTCTGGATCTCCCATGGAGCTGACAAAACAGTTCTTTTTGGTGCTTCCACCCCACAGCTCCTGCTCAGGATTGATGTTGTACCCTCCCCACAAATGCCATTCACATCAAAAATCAGCAATGAGGTTTTTCAACAAAGCAAAAAAACTCTGCCATTTCCCCCAGAATAATTAATGCTCCTTAAAAAAAACATTTCCCCTTCCTTTAAAATGTTTTGAAATACAACTGCTTCCCAGAGCCTGAAACATGCAGGGAGGGAGAAACAATCAAGGAGTGACAGAAATTCTTTTCAGTAAACTAAAAACCAATGAGGATCAACCCCAGTTTCCGCAGCACATTCCTGCTCATTCCCACCAATGTCCATGCCACTGCGCTGCAGCTCCAAAAACGAGACAAAAAGCAAACAAAGGGTTTGAAACATATAAAAAATAACTGGTTTTTATAACAAGAAGAAAAAAAACAGTAAGTTTACAAAAAAAGGATAGAGAATAAGTCAGGAACTTTGGTGCTGGGATCAGACTGTGCTGGATCTACTCGAATATGCAGAGGAAAAGGACACACTGATGGACGGAGTGAGAAGTGGAAAACTTGCAGGATGCTGTGACCAGGAACACACCAGAGCCTCGGGGCAGGGACTGTGGTGGATCAGGCTGTGGGATTGCTGCTGGGAATTCCCAGCTCTGCAGAGATTTCCCAGCTCTCCACAGCAGATTCATGGCAAGGTGGCTTCTGCTCCCAAGACTGCTGTGCTTAATAAAAGCCAGTGTGTATCCCAAGGACTCCCACACCCTCTCCAGCCCAGCCATCACTGACCCATTACATCAAGGAGCCACACAGCTCTCAGGCACAAAGACATTCCAAAAAACCAAACTTTCTGTGCCTTTTCCATGAGTTTTGGCTGTGAGGGTGGGCTAAAGGCCAGCCAGGTGTGATAAATTTTAGGTGGTACAGCAGGAGCTGAGTCTAGACACTGTTCAGTCAGCACTCTGGAAAGAGAGATGTTTTTAATGGAACCTTTGTGTGATTTCACAAGGAATGAAGAACAAGGAGAACTTCAATTCATCTGATCCCAAACAGGCTGCCCAGAGCAGCTGTGGCTGCCCCTGGACCCCTGGGAAGTGCCCCAGGCTGGGTTGGATGAGGCTTGGAGCAACCTGGGACAGTGGAAGGTGTCCCTGCATGGCAGGGGTGGAACGAGAGGGGCTTTGAGGTCTCTTCCAAGCCCAACTATTCCCTGAGCTGTACAATCCTGCTCCCAGCTCTCACCTCTCCAGTACCACCTTGAGGAACAGAGAGCAGAACACAACTGGAACTTGTGTTAGGCTGCAGGAAAAACAAACATTTTCCTCCCCAGCCAGCACGTATCACATGAGCCCTGTGTTCTCTTCCCTGATTTCACTGTGATCAAATCACAATAAAATCCTGGCTGTGCCCAGAATCCCAGCTCACAGTCAGCTGAGGTTTAGAGACAAACACGGATCTACCCAGCAAAGCAAACACTCTCTGACTCCGTGGTTTCCTTCCTTCTCAGAGGGAGGTGCCACACAAGGAACCCACCTTGGAGTGCTTGGATCTCAGGATACAGCAACGGGCAGAGCTGGGCAGGATTCACAAGGCAGGGAAGAGCTCGGGGCTGTCCAGCACTTCCAGCCAGGCTCACAAGGGGATCACAGAGCTGGAAATTGGTTTCTCTGGGAAGAAACCAGGACTGGAAGGGTGTGTTGGGGTCAGGAGATGGTCATTCTGATATCCTGGGATAAACCCTGACACCATGACCTGATCCAAAGGATCTGAAGAGCTTTCCCTGTGCTCCATGGAGCCGCTTGCTGGGAAGCCAGAGCACTTCCAAAGCTGTGCCTCCATGAGCTCTCACCCCGAGGGAAGGTGCAGATACCTCGTTGCTTTTAGAGAGCATTTATTGAACGTGCAGGATCAATTCCAACCCCCCACCCCGAGGGTGCAACTAGCACAGGGGCTCCACACTGCAGTATCCTGCTCACAGGCTGTGTGGCAGCATGCACAGGGAAAAGGGGGAGTACAGCATGCATGGAAAGGGGAGAATTCCTCCAAAATGACAGGAGTGTAGCCATTAATAAATGTAACGAGGAATATTACAAAGATCCAAGTGTGACTGAAGGAAGTGTCTCTTTGGTGGAGTTTGGTAACAAAGAGAAAACCCCAGACAAACAATGAATACCTCAAATTTAGATCTCAAGGCTGGAGGCTGAAATGGGACTCACCCTGAGGCACAGACCCTGTGCTGTCCCTAGGACAGAGACGTGGGGCAGGGATAAATCCTGGCTGACAGCACAGCTGGGTGGATCCAGTGGCCCATATGGAGTTAGTTACACACACCAGGGCTGTGCTGATGCTCTTCCCCCTTCCCAGACCATTTTCCAGCACATGGAGAACCTGACTGCAAGCACAGAACTGACCTGGGCACTCGGCACTCCAAGGAGCCAATGGAAGGAGCAGAATTGCTCTGCTTTGTCACCACCATTAAACATGGAGTAGAACTACCTAAAAAGGGCAATTCCATGTGACTGAAATGCCCACAGACCTTCCCACACACCCCCACATCCAGCCAGTGTATTCCAATCACATCCTTTGGGACAAACCTGTGCTGTAATCCCAGATGGATTTCAACTCTTACAGACACCTGTCCCCACAGGCCACCCCACAGGTACAGCCTCAGTGAGGGCTGTGACACAAAACATGGGCTCAGTGGCCCCTAAACCACAGGCTCAGTGGTCCAGGGAGCTGCCCTGAATCCACAGGTCCAACACAGATCCTGCACAGTCAGGCTGAGTCCAGGAGTCCCAGGAGAGCACCGACTGCACCGAAGTAACCCTGAGGAGCAGATGAGAACACCCAGTGAAAATCCACAGGCACACACCTGACACAGGAACAGCAAGGCCCACAGAATCAGGGAATCAGCTCCCACTATGCTCCAAGCCCTGGCCTTGGACACTTCCAGAGATCCAGTGGCAGCCACAGCTTCTCTGAGAAATCTATTCTAGGGCCTCACCACCCTCAAAAGGAAAAATTCCTTCCCAATTTCCATCTAACCCTGTCCTCTGGCAGTGGGAAGCCATTCTCCCTTGTCCCATCACTCCAGGCCCTTGTCCAAAGTCCCTCTCCAGCTCTACTGGAGCTCCTTTAGGCACTGGAAAAGTCTCCCTGGAGCCTCCCCTTCTCCACGCTATTATATACACAGTGTAATTTTAACAACATATAAAGGAGAGGGGAAAGATACAACTATAGGGAGGTACATTATAAAATAGAAAATACAGTAAAATAAGCTATGACTGTAGCAGTAAAGCCCTGAGCACCTCCTGCACTGTGTGCACCCAACAGCTCCACATGGCTGTTTCCAGAGCGCTCCAAAGATTTGCATTTTGCCATGAGACAAATTTTAAAAAGGCATTTTACCTCATGTTCCAAGAAAAGTGCTTTTAACTGTCCCTTTGACCAGTAGTCCAGGGCATAGGCCAGGAACCTCATGGAGATGGTGTTGATCCGAAGGAAGTTGCCCACGAACACCACACGGTTGATGTTCTGTTAAGGGGCAAAAGAAAGGAGTATTAAGGCTAAATTCTATTTTCTTCTTGCAGTGATGAAAACCCCATGTGAGGAAAGGTCTGGAGCACCAGGAGCAGCTGAGGGAGCTGGGAAAGGGCTCAGGCTGGAGCAAAGGAGGCTCAGGGGGAATTTCTGGCTCTGCACAGCTCCTGACAGGAGGGGACAGCAGGGGTGTCGGGCTCTGCTCCCAGGGAACAGGGACAGGAGGAGAGGGAATGGCCTCAGGAGAGGTTTAGATTGGATATTTGGGGAAATTTCTTCTTGGAAAGGGTTGTCCAGCCCTGGCACAGCTGCCCAGGATGAGTCCCCATGCCTGGAGAGATTTAGAAGCCATGTGGATGTGGCACTGGGGGACATGGGTTACTGGTGGCCTTGGCAGTGCTGGGGGAACATTTGGACTGGATGATCTTAAAGGACCCAACCTAAATAGCTCTGAAATTCTTTGAATTAAGTTCCTGCTGAAAGTGTCTGGCAGAATGTGCAGAACACCACACACAATTCCATCAGAAAGCAAGACCAGGCCATTTTAAGCCACCCTCTTCCTCAGACTGTCCCAAGAAATTCCCAGGCCAAACTACAGCCTTTCTACCTCAGCCATTTGGATAGAACAGCTGATTTTCCTACAAAATCTTTACAGTACCTGGGAACACTGATCACCAAGTGCCACCTGCCCTCCCCAGCTCTGGCCTTTGATTCATCATGAAATAGCTGAGTGACTCTACTGTTAAACTGGGGGAAAAAACTAATTAGGAGCCCATAAGCAAGACAATTTTTAAACAAAGAAAAAGACCAACCAAGTAGTAATTATTTTTGATTTAAATCAGACTTCCAGCCTTACTTTTCCACCCCAAAACAGTTCTGATCCAAGCTCTCTAGCTTTCTTGCTCTCCAACATGAAAATAATTCAGTTCCTCCTCTTTCTGAGGAATTAGGATCAAATCTTACCTGCTCCTGCACTCTTCTATGGATTTTCCTTCCCTCCCCACATGGATTAACACTTCCCCTGAACTATTCAGGATCCTCTTTTCATTCAGCTGAGCTCCAGAGCAAAGAATTAGCAGATACATTATGAGCAAGGCTGTTTAGGACATGTCTTGCCTCATTTTGGCTACAATGAAGACAGAGCCAGAGGAGTCAGGAGGATGCTGGATTCCGTGGAAGCAGGCTCAGGATGGAGTGCAGAGATGTCTCTGCTCTTTCATAGCCCTGTACAATGCTGCTTGACATGAATGCAACAAGGCAGCACTGTAAAGAAGCTGAAAGTACAAAGATGCAACAACGGCTGTGGCAGTGGTGGGACTTGGCCAAAAAATCCAGAGCAACTTGTAAAAACAACACCAGAGAAGATATCCAGCCTCTACACCCTCTATCCCTCCTTTCCTCCTCTCCCACTGGTTCCCAGAGCTGTTCCCAATGAAAGGCACATTCCTCAAGCAGGCAGCAGCACACAGGTGATGTTTTAGGCAGGGAGCAAGGGAAGAGATTCCCAGAATACCTCATTGAGGGCACACATCCGTGCTATGGAGCCGATGTTGTTGGTGATGGTGATTAAAGTGGCCCTGGCCAGGTCCTCCTTGCTGACAGATTCCCTCTTCTCCTTGCTCATCATGTTTCCAAAGCTGTAAAGACAGTTTTGGAGTTAAAGGTCCCATCAGAATTCCAGGAGAAAATTGGAACTCCTAATTTAACCAAAGTGATTTGTCTTGAAGGACTGATTTATAACTTTAAAAAGCATTCCTATCCATAACTTAGATCCCTTTGGAAGGTTGTTCTCCCTAAGGCACCTAAATCCAGTTTTTCATCCTTGCAGGATCTCCAAGGAAAACAAAACAAAAATAAGACCCAGGCAGGGCATTACCTGGATGCCACAGCCCAGCCTGGCAGCCCAAAGCGCTCGTAGTCTCCTCCATAGATGTCCCTCACCAGTTTGTCCACCTTGGTGCTGTCCCCGTGGGATGCCATCTCCAGGGCCTCCTCAAACGTGGAGCAGCCTGTCAGAAGGCAGCAGAGGCCAAAAAAGGTTCCCCCTCCAAGGCTGCAAGTAAAGCAAAATGAAAATGAAAGCTTGAATTGTTCAGCTCTGCATCCCACTTAACTCAGGTCACCCCATTCCTGACCTCTTTTTTTAGGCAGAACCACCTTGGAAAGACAGCATTTTCCTTAGAGTCTGCTTCTGCTCTCACAACCTCCAGCCTGCAAGGAATCCCCCACAGCCTTCTGCACAGGCCATGTTGTGAAATGAGACCTCAAATTTTTTACCTTACACTGTCCACTTTCTTTCCAGCATCCAAAAATGTTAATCTTAAAATAAATGTTAGTCCTGAGGGATAACTGGAGCATCAGAGCAGAGCTATCCAAAAGCTGGGGGCAAAATCCTGTCTTGCTCACTTTACAGCACACAGATGCCACTAATAATGTCTAGTAAGAGTAAGAACTCTACTGAGGGAGTTTAAAATAATTATCATTATTATTACTACTATTACCTTTCAGGGAATCCAGGAAAGCTTAATGCCACAGAACTGTATGGTTTGCCAGGACACAAAAGGCCACATCTTCAAGATGGGCAGCAACTGGGGAATTACTGCTATGCCATCAGCCCTTCCACCAAAATCTGGCAACTTTTGGAAGTCAGGATGGAAATCTCAACTTCTTGGATCAAAGCCATGAGTTGTTAACACTCCCAAACTATGTGATCCCATAAAATTAATAAACAAAGCCCTTAAACTTCTGCAGCAGAGCAACTAAAAAACCAGCTTTGATGGAGACTGGCTGCAGTAAAGACACCAAACCATGAAATCCAAATCCTCTTTTTCAGGTGGGATCTTTGCTGGCAGGGAGTAACTGCAGTAAAAGCAGGAGCTTGGTCATTCCCTTTACCACCTTTACTGCAGTTTGTCCCCAAAAATGCCATTTGCAAAGCAGGAATGTTCTCCAGACCCTAAAATCCAAGTCCCTTTACCCCCCTAGCACTCACCTGGTGCCTGTTACCCGTTTATAGTTGTCTTTGGAATAGACAGCCAAAATGCTGACCCCTGAGCCAATGTTCACCAGAAGGAGAGGATAGGGATTCTCCAGGTTGAATGGGAGCTTCTGGCACCTCTCAGCATCCGTGGGGCACTCAAAATAATAACACTCTGAGTGGCCATTGAAGCCCACGGAGTCGATGTACAGAACTCCTTTAACAAGGCAATCCAGCTCATCGAGCTTACAAAGCTCAAGGTCACCCATCTGGTGGGAAGGAAAAAAGAGGAAAATTGAAGAAGTAGCCAGGGATTTGAAGTTTTTATGCTCAGGGATGGAAAAATGGATTCGCTGCCAGTTCAATCCAGCTGTGTCCATGCTGCCTGCAGAGGCTGAGGGAGAACAGGAGAGCACAGGGACCCCTAAGTACTGCAGCCCTCAGGTGTGGAACAGGGGAGAATAATCTGGTTCCAAAGAATTTCAGTACCTCCCCACAGGCCTGATTTAGGCCCCGATGCTGAGGCACTGGTGTGAAAACCAGGAGGGACTTACAGTGTTTGACCAAAATATGCCACAAAACCCATCCAAAGGAACATCAAAAACCAGTGAGGAAGTTATAAAAATCATTTTCCCCTCATGTCACTGTCTTGGCCATACAAAATTGGGTATTAGGAAAAAACAGGAACGTTTGTGTTGCCCAGCACAGTGGCAGAATCCCCATCCCTGGAGGGATTTAAAAGCCAGGCTGATGTGGCACTTAATGACAGCCTTGGCAGTGCTCGGGGAACAGCTGGACTGGATGACCTTAGAAGGCTTTTCACCCTTAATGATCTTCTAAAAGCCTCTTTATTTGCATTTTTCCAAGCCCTGACTAAACAAATATTTATCATATGTTTTTCACCATGAACAAGGATCCCACTCAGAATGAAACCACATGATGATGTCCAACCCCAATTATGAACTTCCTGACAGTTACATTTACCACCAAATCTGCTTGAACCTCAGCCAGCTCATTCATACAGGTGTTAGAAATGAAACTAGGTGAGCAAAGGAGAAAATAAAACAGGAGAAAGACAGCAATGAGTCAAAACAAAACAAAACAGAAAAGACTTGAGATTAGCACAAGAAGAGATTAAAAACAGAGAGGAAGATTTGTAAGATCATTAGTGAGTTACGTTCAGGGCAGGAAGTGTTTTAATTTGGAGATGCCAACTTGACTCCACATGCCAAGCTGAACTAGGAGTGAGCGACAGCATCAAAACGAAGATTTAGAGAAGTTTTCAAGTGTGCAGAGAGAAGTTTTCTAGTTTAAAGCTTTCAAAGAAACATCACTACCAGATCCTAATGGTATAGAAGCCAAAAATGCCTACTGTGCGAAAGTCCTGCTCAAATTTGTACGCTCCACCTCCCGTGGCACATAAGGTGGTATGGAGGCTCGAGAAGTGCTTTTCGCTTCCCATTTGGATAAAAGCAGGCATGTCATGAGTAGGAAAGCGTATAAAGTGCAGATTGCCTTTACGTCCACACAGGGTAAGGTCCTTGAGCTCAAGGTGCACATCCCGAATGCCTGTGGAGCCATAGGCTATGTTTGATGTCAGGTATTTGCGGATGCTTTTGAGGTTTTCCACTTCTTCCTCCTCCTCTTCAGCTGTGATGTCCTTGGGTTCAAAATAAACCAGTTTGACCAAGGTGCCTCCGATGTCCAAGCCAAACCAGGGAAAGACTGGAGAGAGAAGACAAAGAGAAAATGAGAGAGGGTATGGCACAGCCATAGCACGAGCACCCTTCTAGTGGGAGGTGCCCCTGCCTGTGGGAGAAGGTTGGAACTTGATGGTCTTTAAGGTCCCTTCCCACCCACACCATCCTGTGATTCTAGGAAAACAGTTTTCATTAAATTAATTAATGCAGTTCTCCAAGGACCTGTGTGGTTTCTCCATTTTCAGGAATGCTATGACAAGACACTCCTCCAACATGAGCACAGCTCCTGTTCAGAGATCCCTCGTGTTCAGGAGCTCCGAGTATTTGCTGTACAGCATTTGAACACTGACATGCCTCCCCACAGCTCTGACAGCTTCCATGGCCCTGCCAAATCCTGCTACAGGTTTAATCCCCAGCTATTCCTTTTCCCAAGTTCTGAACCAGAGCCAGAGCCATGGATAACACCAGTGCTTTTACATCAAAGGGATGTACAAACGTTCCCTAATTACAACACAGAGCTGAGGTAGACAAGTAATCTAAGATGCCGCAGGGACACCAAAACAAATGTCTAATTGGATTATTTTATTAGTCAAATTCCCCCATGGTACAAAATATGCATCAATGTCAGGCCCAGCAACATTTACAGCTGTGTTAGATAATGAGCTTCTTGGAAAAGATCAAGAGAAACCCCTGATCTGATGGAATCTGCGATTAGAGCTGGGAACTGGAACAGATTAATATCACTAGTAATGAGCTAAAGGAGAGGTTAGAGCTAATGAGATGCACAGGCTCCAGAGCAAAGAGAAAAATGTAGCCATATGTTAGGACTTATGGAAGCAGGATTCAACCCTTATGGCAGCTTCCAGAAGAAAAAAAGGAACTTTTTGAATATAAACCTGAATAATGGAATCATAAATGTTGGGAAAGACTTCCACAACCCCACCCATTAACCCAGCACTGCCAAGGCCATCACTGACCCATATCCCCCAGTGCCACATCCATGTGGCTGTTCAATCCCTCCAGGGATGGGGACTCCAACACTGCCAAGGGCAGCCTGTTCCAATGCCTGACCACTCTTCTGGGGAAGAAACTTTCCCTGATATCCAATCTAAACCTCCCCTGGCCCAGCCTGAGGCCATTCCCTCTCCTCCTGTCCCTGTTCCCTGGGAGCAGAGCCCAAACCCCCAGCTGTCCCCTCCTGTCAGGAGCTGTGCAGAGGCAGAAATTCCCCCTAAGCCTCCTTTGCTCCAGCCTGAGCCCTTTCCCAGCTCCCTCAGCTGCTCCTGGTGCTCCAGAGCCTTCCCCAGCTCTGTTTTCTTCTTTGGACACACTTCAGTGCAGATGTTACCAATGCTCCTTTGGAAATCAGGATCTTGGGCTTTAGTAGAATTCCTTATCTGCAAACAGATAAGGGTGGAACATGGAGAAGCCCTCATTCCTCTCCCTTTGGAGCAAGAATCCCCCGTGCCAGGCTTTTCAGGGAACAATCTTTGCACAGGCAGCAGCCTGGCAAGTTGGAGGACACATTCTCTCCTAGGCAGATTTATCTGGTGGCTGTACAGGCCCTTCCAGAGCTTTCCAGCTCCCAGGAGCTGCTGGCACCAACAGCTCCCCACAGTATTTTTAATCCACCAAGTTATTTTTATGTATTTCCATAGAGGCCACCCTCAACCATCACCAAAGGAAATCTTGAAAGAAGATGCAAGCTCTATTTTCAGAGACACATCCAAATCCCAATCACTCTCCATTTCGGAGGCATTTACTTCAAAGAACAGACACAAAAATAACTTTTCATGAATGAAAGGGAAAGGAATCTGAATGGCAGCCCAGCAGAGGGAGGGAGCAATCCAAGGACTTTTCCACAGGCAGATAGTGCTAAGACAAAGGGGAAAGGTTTTAATCTAAAAGGAGACATTTACATATTAGGAAGAAATTCTTCCCTGTGAGGGTGCTGAGCCCTGGCACAGGGTGCCCAGAGAAGCTGTGGCTGCCCCTGGATCCCTGGAAGTGTCCAAGGCCAGCTTGGATGGGGCTGGGAGCAACCTGGGATAGTGGGAGGCATCCCTGTGTCCAAGGCAGGGGGACAGAAAGCAAATGGTCTTTAAGGTCCCTTCCCACCCAAACCATTCCATAATTCTATGATTTCTGGAATGCATTTGTTCCTGTCAGAACATGCCATGTGATTTCTGCATTCTCAAGTCCACTGGGTTTTTTTTTAAAGCACTCCCACCGTTGCATTTAGACAACTATCTTCCCCAAACTTCCTCTGCCAGGCTACAAAAGGGTAAAAATGGGGAGAGAGCAGAGGCTGGGGACTCTGAGATGGGCTCAACTGATGTGCAGCAGGAAAGGCAAACATCCAAAAACACAGTGCTCTGAAGCCACATGCCTGAAAATGCTACAGGGGCTGCTCCATCACAGGCTAACAAGCTGCCACTTCCCAGCACTCAGCTGCTAGCACATGCACAGCTTCAGTAAAATAACATATTTGTTTTAAAGCTGGTAGTGAAGCTCACAAACCTACACTCAGTGACACAAACCTTCCAGATTTCAATGCAAACACAACTGGGTCCATCATCTTAGGCAGCTTTCCCGGGCACAAAAAAAAAACAGCAGCTCCTTGGAAATTTCACCCCAAATCCAGCACCATCAAGACCTTTGAGTTTTTATTATACATAAATTTAACTTTTATTTGGGCAGAACATTAAGCATGGAGTTAAACCACACCAGTTTTCTGCTATGTGTCTCACCAGGAACAGGCAAACAAGAATGATGCCAGTAGGATTAGGAGCAACTAGAGCCAGGCTGGGCTCAGGGGTCACTATCTCCACTCAGCACTGGCCCTAAAAAGAAAACCCAAGCCCCTGAGGTGGGATACAGCTTCCAACAAGAGCTGGCTCACACCTCCCTGGGGCACTGGCTGGAAAGGCTCCACACGGAGCAGCTGGTGTTCTCCATCTGCCAGCAGCTCGGCTGTACCTTCCCTAAGTCACCAGGGATAAATTCAAAAAGACAGCCTATTAAGGTAATTAACTTACCCCAAATGACTGTTAATTATGGATCCCTCATCATATACATCCCAGCCACAGGTTAAGAATCCAAGGAAGAAGTGTGTGAGCACAAAATTAAGTACTTCTTTCCCAAGCTGCAAAGGATTCCCTACGCAGTAATATCTGTTGGAGAACTCAATCCATTACAGGGACAAAACTTCCCTATAAACCCTTTTTTTGTAGGAAAGGGAAATGGCACACAAACAGGAGGATATTATTCCAAGGACATGAAGAACTAGGGATTTTTTCCTGATACTTACAGGAAGTCATCCAACAGGAACATGGCAGGGCAGTGACAGCTCTTCCATGCCTGAGAACTAGAAAAATCCAAGGGAGGGAGGAGGAAGCTCTCCTGGATCAACGCCATCACCATCTGCCACCAAGATTTCTCCTGAAACACTGATTTATTTTTTTTTCCCAGCAGATAAAAGCCATCCAGAGATTTCTCCCTTTTAAGCCTCTGAAGCAATTTTTCCAAGAGAGCTGCTGCAGATCTCAAGGAGCAGCAGGAGGACTGCTGGCATCCAGGAGCCCTCTGGGCATCCCCGAGGCTGACTTTGCTCAGTCAGAAGGTTCTGCTGGAATAACCAGACACCAGCATCAAGGGCCAGGGCAGGAAATGCAAACACTGCCTCTCATCCCCTCCTCCCTGCTGCTTCTTGGAGCTCTCTGTGAGGGAAGAGCCTTGCAGGTCTCAGCAGCTGCAGAACAATGGGAAATCTCGAGGCTGGCACAGGAAGCACAGCACTGTATGGACCTCTGGGCTCTCCTCCTGCCCAGCACCTTCTGGGAAGTGTTTAATTGTTCCTTGGGTGTTTGGGCACTCCCAAGAAAGGCAGGAAATCCTCTGCTCCCAGCTCCAAACCCCCTGCAATCTGTCTTCTTAAAGAAACTCTTGCTTTTTGAGAGGATGAGAGCCACGAAACCCGTTCTCAGTGAGCTGGGCAGAGAAGCTGTGGCTGCTTTCCCTGGAAGTGTCCAAGGCCAGGCTGGAGCAACTTGTACCAATGGAAGATGTCCTTGCCCATGGCAGGGGATGGAATGAGATGGTCTTGAAGGTCCCTCCCAACCCAAACCATTGGCCTGACAAACTTTTGCTTTCCTTGAGTAATTTCAAAAGCAGCTCTCTCTATATATTTTCATATAAACAGCTCTTTGTCTTAAAAACAAACATTCTCCTCAGGGGCAGATCTATGGATATGCAGCAACAAACAAAAGACTGGTCTGCCAACAAAGTCAAGGGCTCACAGCTCTGACTAAATAATCCCAGAAAAGCTCCAGGATACTTCATCTGCCCATAGCAAGAGCTGCCACTCTCCCTTCAAATTCCTTTTGCAGTCAGACTGTAAGATCTTCAGGATAATAAAACGAATTGCCTTTATCTGATATGCAAATAACTTCATAAAATTGGACACTGTGTAAATAAAAAAGACCAGACTTATTCTGGAAGCTGCAGAACTGTCAAGATGAAAGAGGTGATATAATTAAAGATCTCCATGGTGGATTTTCATCACAAAACAAGCAGCTCGAGTTGTATTTCAGAGTGATCCTTAACTTCTGAGCCAATTATTTCAGGAGCTAAAAAGATTAGTCTGATGATTTAGTTCAGTGTGTGACAGCACCTCTAGGCTGACTCTGAAATATTCAATATTATATTTTAATAGCGTTACACCATGCTGGAAATTTTACAGCTGAGAAAAAAATACAATTTATTAGCATTTAATATAAAGTGACACTAAGTCAACATCTCCTCCCATCCCTAAAAACAGGTTGTGATAGCAATTCGTATTTCATACACCATTCCAAAACAGAAAAAGATATTTAAACATCAAAGCTTAAATTTTTTACTACCAAAGAGATGACAAACTATCATTTTATTTTTACATTTTCTTGGATACTTTGTAAATTGCAAATTTAAAGTCATATGTTCATTATGTCTTTGCATGATCCTGAGAGAAAATACTAAAACTTTTAAAAAAGGAATCAGTTGAAGAGAAAGAATATTTTCTCAGGGAACAAACAAACAAGCTACAGAAGGGAGAAGCACATTTTGCTCATCATGGAAATAACCAAAATTCATCTGTTTAAATATCCCCAGATTTCAGGATGAGCAGGGAGAGTGGAGAAAGGGGAAAAGGGGGAAAGCTGATTAACAGAAACGCTGATCTCTTTCTCTTATAAAAAAAGATTCATTAAAAAAACATTCCCCTGCTCATTATGACCATCATCACGTTTCTGCCTGGCACTTCACTCTGCCCACAGCCACAGTTGTCTCATGAACCATGATGGAAATATCCTTGTTATTCATTTGGGGTCTTCCCAGTCCAATTTTTAAGTACAGATTTCAATAATTGCACTGATAATTCAGCACCGACAGGGAATTTTCCTGTATTGTTCCTGAAACTGATAAAAGTTTTTGTGTAAATTGTGATTGTGTCTACCTGCACTAATAGCCCTGTCAGACTCCCCTTCTCCACGTAGCACTCCAAAGCTTCAACAAATCTCCACTTCATGTTTTTCAGAGACATTTCTCAGCTCCTTCTGAGAGCAACAGTGTCCTTGACTTCTCCCTTTTCTGCCAGGGGCACACAGAAAATCCCAGCACCTGCAGTAAAGCCCCTCAAGTGCACCAGGAAACATTTCACAGAATCACTCAGGCTGGAAAGGACCTCCAAGATCAATTCCAGCTGTTAACACAGCACTGGCATCTTCACCCCTAATCCATGTCCCCAAGCACCACTTCCACCTGACTTTCAAACATGGAATTTAAATTTCCAGGGAATTTAAAAGCCCAAAGTGCACGAAGGCACACTGATGGCATATTGGGTGCACTGTTTATTTCAGATCTATCCCAAATCCTGTCCTCTTCCCTGCTCTCTGCAGTCAAACAGCCCTGACTGCACATTACAGGCTCAGAGGGGCGAGGAAGGAGGAGGATCACGAGTCTGCTGAAATCCTTTCATTCCTGGGGAAGCAGGGCTCATCTGCCAGGGCATCTGCCAGCACAGCCAGGCAAGACAAGCCTCAAGGTCACTCAGCTCATTTGCCACATGCCAGCAGCAGACAAGTGGCAGCTAAAGTAGGACATTTTTGACCCCACGCCCATTAAGTGCTTTCCTTTCATTCTGGCTTGAGTCTTCCTTAAGGTGGGATGGAGTGTTTTAAGTCCAAAACATGACTGATTGTGGCATCAGGCATTGTCCCTGCTAAGGGATGCACTTGCTCCAGCACACTTCTCCTCCACTTATCACAAGAATAATTTAGGAAAGTCAGACTACATTGTAATCCCAAATCCCACCATGCTGACCTTTCAGACTCAATCCAAACCCGTTCTTGGAAGCTTCCAGAACACCTGTTTTCCTTGAAGTATCCCATGCCACTCTCAGCACCCGACTTTAATCCACATTTTCCAGAGAAGACACAGAAACTGCCCTGCCCTGAACAAGACAGAGGAAAATCATCACCTAATGCAGAGCTGAGAGTCCTCCCTCATTTTCAGACCAGAGATCTCCTTCGTGTCCCTGTAGCCTTTTAACACATCTCTAATTAACAGCCTCACAAACCTCCATTCCTATTTTTCACACTAAGGGCAGAAAAGAAGCTTCCTTTTTCAACAGCAAACAAAAAAAAGACCAGGAACACTCTTAATATTTCCCACAAATATGGTAACAGTATCTCAGCACTGCCAGTCACAGCCGAGATGCAGCAGAATCCTTATCCCTGTTTTCAGCCCAGATTCCTTGCTCACATCTTTTTAATAGCTGTGCAGATACCAAGGAATTACACCGAGGCTGTCTCATTTTCAGGGTATGGCAATTTCCTTCCAGGAGGAAGGACTCCAGCAGATGTCAAGGAATAATCTCTCAGTTATTCCTCAAATATGGCTGAAGTCAGGGACAGCCACGGCACCTGCACAGCAGCTCCTGCTGCTCCCAAAATGAAGGCTGCCATCCATTTTGCTGCTTCCAGTAGGACATTTACAAACATGGTTCTAGGGATTTTTTTTTTCCTCAGAGAAAGCCTGGTTTGAGCTGAGTCCAGCTCCTGCCAAACCTGTTGGGTTCTTCCCTCTCAACATTTAAACTATTCCCTTTGCTCTCCATTGCTTTGTTTTCAGTTACCAGTCCAGCCCCACAACCTCAAACCCTGGTCCCTCCATCTGTAGTGCTGTGCCCTTTTCCTCACCCTCTGTCACCAGGTGCCTTCCCTTTCTTCCCATCTAAAGTCCCCAGTTTGGGAACCTCAGCATCTGCCACAGCCCCACCCCACGTCCCGCCCGACCAGGCAAGTACCACCTCACCCTAAATCTTCAAGAGCTCTTGGAGTTCAGCTTGTCCCATCCTTCAGCCCAGCCTGCTGAGCCCATGTCCCTGTCCCACTGTGTCCCCACTGCGCTGTCCCCAAACTAGCACACAGCCGTGCTGTGCCCATGACATCACTCCACTGTGCTGTCCGCAAGGTGGCCATGCCGGACAATTATCACCCCACCGTGCCCTCCGTGCTGTCCCCAGACCGGCCATGCTGGACGAGTCACCACTGCCCTGTGTACCCATCGTGTCTCAGACGGGCCATGCTGTTTCCAATGCCATCACCCCGCTGTGTTGTCCCCAGACTGCCCACGCCGTAAAATGCTCATCCCGCCGTGCCCATCTCACAGCACCCCCGTGCTACCCCAGTGTCCCCGTCCGTCCCTGCTGCTCCTCCACGTCGCCCCCCGGCCCCACCTCCCCAGACCACGCCCCTACAGCCCCACCCATCTCAGCCCCGCCCACATCGCTCATTACCA
>VWYI01019867.1:549794-561659 GCA_013399455.1 Anthoscopus minutus | reverse complement strand
CCCCATGGGCCGCCCGGCCCCGCTCCGGTCCCGCTCAGCCGCCACCGCCGCAGCCACCGCCCCCGGCGCGCCTGCGCCGCTCGGCCCCGCGGGGTGGGACACCCTGTGAGGCGGCCGCCAATCCGCGCCCCTCTCGGCGCGGAGCGACAGGAGGATAGGCCAATGGGAGGCCGGTATTGCGCGGCAGCGAGGAGCCGTGCCCGCCTCCTGCTTTCGGCCGCTTAGAGTGACAAGCGCAGCTGCCCAATCGGAAGCGCACACCCGGGTGAGGCGGGTCGATATGCGGCAGCTCTGGCCTATGGGCTTCCTCTGTGGCGAGATTGACAGGGCAGCCACCCAATGACCGAGAGAGCTGCCCGGGTAGGGAGGGACAAGGCGTGGTGATTGACAGCTGGTAACTATGGCAACACGGGGGGCCGAAGGGAAGAGCCGCACTACGCTCGGATGCACCGGGTCGTGCGGATGGGATTCATTTGAATATCATTTGCATATGCAGATATAATGCATATAGGCGGGGCGCAGGCCTGCCACCCACCATAGCGGGCCTGAACGGACCTTAAAGACTATCTCGTTCCACCCCTCGCCATGGGCAGGGACACCTTCCACTGTCCCAGAGGCTTGCTCCAAGCCCCATCCAACCTGGCCTTGGACACTTCCAGGGATCCAGGGGCAGCCACAGCTCCTCTGGGCACCCTGTGCCAGGGCTCAGCACCCTCATGAGGAAGAATTTCCGCCTAAAATCCGCAGCTCTCCATTACACCCCAACATAATTCTAGTGTGGATACATCCCTATTCTTTAAACCCTAATCTCACGTTTATCAGTAAGTGTAGCAGAAAACCCCCAGGTGGCAGAAAAATTGAGGCAACCATTGAAGAGGTGTGTAAGCAACAAACAACAGGATGAAAATTTAAAAGGAAAACACAGATTCCCACACTATAGGATCCCATCACAGCTCCCACTGTAACACAATGGAGATTCCCATGTGGAATGTTGTTGTCTGACACCCCCAGAGCACACCAAGCATGGAACTGCAGCCCAGTGACCCAGGGTGCTCCTCACCTGCCCCAGGGTAATCCCAGCTCACCACAATCCTCAGGCATTAATTCGATACCTGAAGGATCAGTGACCAACATTCCACAAAGGTGTGATACTTTCAGTGAATATTTGCTGAATTCTGGTTGCCAGAGTGAAAATGGGACAAAGGGATCAGCCAGATTCAGTTGGTGTGTTTTAATATCCTGTTGGGTGAGTGGAGGAAGTGGATTAATGGGGTTGGCAGTGACAGGAGATATAGGATGAGCTCTCTCTGAACACAAATAATCTCCTTCAGATCAGCATTGCTTTCATTTGGGTAAAAAAGGAACTCACTGAGCTGCCCGAAGTTCTTGAGTATTTTCAACCCCTGCTGTGTTTGAGACACCTGGGCTGTAACAGCTGGAGCTGGGAAAGCAGAAAGTGAGGGAAGCTTATGGGGAGTTTCATCTATTGGGATAGAGCAGAACCCTAAGGAGCATGGAGAGGGCACAGGGAAGGGCTGTTCCCTCCCAAAAGCTTCCTGTTTGTCCCCAAAAGGCACACTGGGAGATGAGCAGTGGTTTAAGGATGTTGGTGCCTCTGTTCTGCTGGTCAGAGCTGTTCATGGCACAAGAAGAGAAACCTGGGGAACAGCCACCTCCAGAGCTGAACCCAGAGTAGCTGTGGTGGCCCAGCATGAGAAAGATGCCCCTTTTCTGGGCAGGATCTCAGGACAGAATTCAACCAGAAAACCTGGATAATGAAGAAAGCAGCATCGTGGCTTTGGTAGATACCAAGCTCAGCACACATCTGTGCAGTATCCACCTGGTTACATCCAGTCCCAAGGGTCCTTTCAGCCACAGCTCCTTGTGGCTCTGTTTCAACCTTCAAGTTTGGAATACTTTGCCGATGCTTGGAGCATTTCTCCTCCCAGAACTTGTCCAGTTCCTCTTTGAGTCTTCCCTATTTTCATCCTGGGCATCCCGCCACCACCGAGAGACCTGCCATAGTGGGCATCCTCTGGACCAGGTCCCATGCTTGCTCCAAAATGAGGTCTGGAAGCTGTCCCTGAATCCTGTCACCTCTTCCTGGCACCAATGGCCTCAGTCTCTCAGTGTCACAGCCAACAGAGCCCTTCAGAGCATTCCCTCCAGCCACAGCGTCATCAACCTCCTGCTCTTCGTCCCACAAATCACAACAAGTCAAATGTGAAGCATCAAACCAATTTATTATAGTTAGTAAAAGGCTTTTTAGCCTGTTAGTAAAAGATGTGCAGGGACACAGCTCCCTGCTGAACTATCTCCTGCCAATGAGGCTTTAAAGTGCTAAGTATCAGCTGTGAAAATCCCAGCACGTCACAGCAGCAATCTGAACTGTGTGCTTTCCCCAGTCTGAGGCGGTGACAAACCAGCTGTTTCACAAGAGAAATCTGACATGAAAAGGCAAAGCGTACAAGCTGTTGCTTAAATGTATGGAAAAACATGGGAGAATCTCACAGGCAAGTAAAGCATCAGAGAAGAGGGCCTTGGTATGGATGAGTCTGGCTTGGGATCTCATGGATCCTGAATTACAGAAAGTGTGAAGAAGGCAAGTCCCTTCCTGTCCCTCGCTTCAGGGAGTAAAAACCATTCTATCTTTAATGGGAAAAGCAGCCCCCACATCCCCTCTCCTGGCTGAGGTGGCCAAGTGTGTTTAATGCACTGTCCCTCCCTCCATCAGCACCAGGCACTGAGCAAGCAATGAACTCCTCAAGCTCTTCTGGAAAGCAGCCCTGACACACCAAAATCAATTATCTCCCTCCTGCATATATTGGTTGTCCTTAGTTTTATGGAGGCACTTCTTGGATTTTTGGGCAGAAGGGAGGGAGGAGCAACCATTCAGGGCTGATGGACCTTTCTCACCACAGGCCAAGCTCGGGCGTGATGGCTGCACTTTGCAGCCAGCTCCCAGGGGCTAAGCTCCCTCCTACTCCCTGCCAGCAGGAAGAGTAGATTTCGAGAAGCTGTGCTGATGGCAGGAATTCAGGATGAATAAATTACTGGACATGGGGGGATGAGGGAAGTGGTTCTGCTCCTCTGCTCTGCTCAGGCGAGACCCCATCTGCAGTGCTGTGTCCAGCTCTGCAGCCCCAATGTAAGAAGGATGTGGAGCTGCTGGATTGAGTCCAGAGGCTGCCACAGAGAAATTCTGAGGGTTGGAGCCCCCCTGCTCTGGAGCCAGGCTGGGAGAATTGTGAGTGTTCAGCCTGGAGAGGACTCTGAAGACACCTCCCAGCAGCTTCCAGTACCTAAATAGGCTCCAAGAGAGCTGGAGACGGACTTTGGCGAAGGACCTGGAGTGACAGCACAAAGGGGAATGGCTTCCCACTGTCAAGAGGGCAGGGACAAATGGGATACTGGGAAGAAATTCTTCCCTGTTAGGGTGGTGAGACATTGACACAGGTTTCCCAGAGAAGCTGTAGCTGCCCCATCTCTGGAAGAGTTCAAGGCCAAATTGGATGGGGCTTGGAGTGACCTGGAGCTTGGAGCAACGTAACTACTCCAGGCCATTTATTCTTCACTGCATTACTGTATTTTAGAATCACAAAATGGTTTGGGTTGGAAGGGCCATAAACAAGCATCACATCCCAGCCCTCTGCCATGGGCAGGAACACCATCCACAAGACCAGTTTGATCCAAGGCCTTTAGACACTGGAAGGTGCTACAAGGTCTCCCCATAGCCCAGAGCATCTCACACTCTGGTATGGCCTCCCCACAGTGCACAGTTGATTTTGTTTGTGTCCCAGCCTGGGCAGAAGGTTCCTATCCCATAGCAACAAGTATCAGGAATGGCAAGAACTCCATCTACCCTTCCAACTAAGCTCCAAAAATCCAGCCTAAAAATCAAAGACACCCAACAACCTTTTGTGGAACCAAGTCTGCTTAAAATTGGCATTGCCTGAAACACTCCTCTTGAATCAGAAACCCCTTTCCCTGCCTGGAGGAGGTGATATGGGGCTGATCCTTGATAAAGCTGGTTAGATGCAGCTCTTTCCTGACCCTCATGTTTATCCCCAGGGTCAGTACTACATGAAGCAATCCCAGAAGGAGCAGCAGAGCCAGAGACACCAAGTAAGGCAAGCTGAACATGAGACATCCAGTGGAGGCTGCTGCACCCACCCTTGGGTGCATTTTCAAGCCAAGATAAGCAGAGCCAAGAAAATCAGATCTGCTGTCACAGGATATCTGCACAACCTTTCCTGGCTGCACAAAGGAACCTGGAGGTCACCCCTTGGATCACCAGTGTATGTTTCCCTCAGGCCTCCTGGGACCAAACAAGGAAGCACCGTGAGTGCTTTCCTTTTTGACTGAATGGATCATTTTGGAGTGAGAGCCTCTCCTCCAGGACTGTAAAACAAGAAGGCTACAGCCAAGAAGATGGTTGGGAAATGGGAGCAAACAGACCCAAACCCACCAGCATCATGTACCAAGGCCTCTTCCAGCAGAACCTTCCAGAAAAGGATTTAACAATGCCCCTACTGCCCCCCCCGCTATTCTTCAGGCTTCAAATGCATTGGCCAAGATCCTGCTGCCAGAGGATTCCCCCAGCTGCGTGGTTGTAGCATCCCATCCACTATTTCCACAGCCGAGTGTACACCGCGAACGCCACGGCAGAAATGACGCCTACAGCTGGAAGGATGTACAGCAGGGACAGGCCATTGCTGTCCCTCTTTGGGACTCCAGCCTGAGGTGATCTGGTGGCAGTGTCATGGCCACTGCCAGAGTTGAAATTCACAGAGCTTCCAAGGGGACTGACTCCGTCGCTGCCAGCTCCAAGCTGGATGCTGGGGTGACGATCCACATGGATCTCATGGGTGCCCACGGAGGTGCTGTCCCAGCTCTGAGCAGGACTGGAGTCTCTGCTTGCTCCAGATGCCTCCTTTTCTCTGGGGTCTGCAGGAAGTGAGGAGACTCTGGGGAATGCTCCCCCTGAACTCAGGTTATCCCTGCTCACCAGGACTGGATCGCTGCTGAGGCCAAGGCTACCAGAGGTGGTGGAAGAGGGGCTGCTGGGAGTGTTTGGGCATCTGCTGGTCACCTCTGGGTTGCCCTCAGGCATAGACATGAGGATGTCTGGCTTGCTGAGCTCCTCTTCCCTCTCCTCATCTTGGAGAGGTGTCCATATGTTCGTGGCAGAGCCCACCTGGGAAGCTGATCTCCCAGCCCTGCCTTTGGAGCCTCCTACCACAGCTGTGCCCAGGACAGGGTTTGCCGAGGCTGGGAGCACCTTTAGGAGACAAGGAGAAGGGCTGAGTGTCAAGGGAAGCACCCAATGGCCTGGACTTGGACACACATGTTCCACAGAAACCCACTTCAACACAGTCCTCACATCTGCCACTAACAAGGTTTGGTCACAGGTAACAGGGAGGTGAAGGAGGGAGGGAAAGAGGGAGACAGGCAGGAAGGAAGGGGAGCCAGGCAGTGAGGAGAGCGATGGAAAACAGCACCTGGAAGCCATGAGACTGACTGGCAAGGTAAAGAGAGGAAATAAGGAGTCAAAGCCCAACAGAGCTCAGCTCCCTTCTGCCATGCTCCATCATACAGTGCGTGGATGGTAACACAAACACCACAGCGGGAGAAAAAAAATCCCTGAACAAACTCATCAGCAGCTCACAGTGTGACACTGCAACAGAAAATCCCCTAACCAGGGGCAGTGCACAAGGACATGAACAAAATGCAAGTGGCAAGAGGAAAGGTCACCTACTTTCTCCTTCGTTGCCACAGAGGGGGTGCTGCTGGCTGCATTCCCAATGGGCAGGTTCTTCTCTTGCATAAGAGACTGCACAGAGGTGTCACAGGACGGCAAAGTGTCTCTGGCCAGAGGGGTAGCACCCAGGAGAGTTGCTTCCATCGAAGCACCTGTAAGGGAGAAAACAAAGCACGTTGTGTCAACCAGGGAGCCCAGAAGGTGAGGTTTGCTCTTCCTCAAGGAAGCTGTGACAGAACAGTTGCCAAGATGAGGGGGTGGCACAGGGAACAGGACCCAGTGCCCTGGCTCTGCTGTGGCATCCGAGCTTTCCTGGCAGCTGGAGGTAAATCATGCAGGGTGGGCTGCAGGGCTGGGGGAGCACAAAGGGAATCAGAGGCTTTTAAGGCTCCTGAAACTCCATATCCTTCCAGCCAGGAGGTGCTGACTCCACATGGCAGAGGGGAAAAGGCTGGGAAGGATGGGTCTCTTTTCCCACCCTGAGACCCTGGAGTGGAAGACAGGGCTTTACCTTGATTATGTGATGCCCACATGTGAGAGAAGTAGGAGATGCTAAAATTCCCCCACATGGAGGATACAAACGTCTCTGCAAAACAGGGGGAGAAGTTTCACACCCCAAAGCTGCTCCACTGACAAAACAAAATTAAAATGCAGATGGATGAGATGATCATTGTGGATTCCTTCCAAATAAAATAGTCTATTCTATTCTATTCTATTCTATTCTATTCTATTCTATTCTATTCTATTCTATTCGTGATATATGGATGTGATTGGTGCTGACTAAATTGTAATTGTATCAATATTTTGGGAAAATAATTGAAAAAGTATATCTGATTAGTGTTATGAAGCAGATGGATTTCTTTGTAAATGATGTATGTGAGAAACAGGATGCTGGAAGTGGACTTGACTTTAGGATGGACAAAGTCAGGAAACCTCCAAAACCAAAGTCGGCATCAAGATGGAATCAAGACAACTCCCAGAGCAAGACAGACCTTGAGAAGGAGGAGTTTGGGACAACTCCAGATGGAGAATCCAAACCAGTGATCTAATCTATGTAATAAATAAGGTTTAATTGGAACATAGTACTTACTTAATAGCACCAAGCTCACTGTGCATGTGCCACCTGCCAGGCAGTCAAGAGGACAGCCAAAAAAACCTCAGCCTTCATCCAAAAGACCCCCAAAAAGTACAGAAGAGCCCCTAGCAACAGTGAGAGCATGCACTGTATAGTATAGTGATGTAAATATTAGGAATTGAAACTAGGAGGAGATTTATAAAAAAATATTGATGAATATGTATTAGCATTCAGTATAGAAGTGTCTGGAATCCTGTTTTTAGTACGTGAGGTAGGGGAGAATCCCACCCACACACCCCACTCAGTTTTGCTGATGCTTTATCCAAACCACCATCAAATTATTTACTCTATTATGCTGGATTGTAACCTTTTATATAAAATAACTTTGCATCTATTTTACATTGGATTGTAACCTTTTAGATAAAATTGCTACTTAATTAAAAATAGTTTTAAAATTTTAGGTTTGTGATATATTGAAGTAGACAAATGGGACTTCCATTTCTATTCTATTCCATTCCATTCCATTCCATTCCACCAGCACTGCCAAGGCCACCACTAACCCAAGTACCTAAACAGTTTCTAAATCTCTCTAGATGACCACCACTGGCCCAGACAGCTTTTCCCAGTGCTTAACAACCTCCTCCAAAAAGAAACTTTCCCTACTATCCAGTCTAAACTTCCCATAACACAATTTTCCTCTCATCCCGTAGCTTATTACTTGGGAGCAGAGCCCAATCCCCACCTTGCTTCACTTCCCTGTCAGGGAGCTGGAGAGAGCGAGAAGATTTCCCCTGAACCTCCTGTTCTCCAGACCAAGCTCTCCCAGCTTCCTGAGCTGCTCCTCACCAGACTTAGGCTCTAAAGCCCTCTCTTCTCTGGGCACACTCCAGCATCCCAGTTTCTTTTTTGCAGTAGTGAAGGGCTCTGAGCAGCACCTCCTGCTCCCTAGCAGCTACCTGCTTCTGCCAGGAGAGAAACCCACCTCCACTCCCTGGGTGCTCTTGCAGCATCTTCCTTGCATCCAACTGCTCCTGTATGAGGAGGGGGCTGCGCACATCCACAGAGCTGCCTGCGGGCTCCCTGTGCCCAGAGCTTGGCACAGGCTGGCTTTTTGGCACCGAGTTTGGAGGCTGCTGCCCCACACCACGAGTGGCCCGCTCCAGCTTTGGCGGTGACTCTGCGGAGATATCCGAGCTCTCTTCGGGCTCATTCCTGGGCTGCCCGGGGCCCTGACTGGCATCTGCATCCCTCGATGGAACAGACCTGCCCAGGCCCAGGCCTGGTGTGCCACGGTGCAGGTGGTTGGCATTCCCAAAAAATCCATTGTCCACACACACAGGCCGGCGGCTCAGCCAGTCCCGGCCCTGCTCTGGGGACACAGCTGATGGCACGGCCACCCCTGGCGGTGACACCGGCACGGCCCCAGCGGGGTGTGAGAGGTTCCCCTCTCCACTGTGCCCACCGCTCACTCTGCCATGGACTTTGCTCCCAGGTGGAATTGGCTGGGGACTCTCCTGCTCCGGGAGTTTATTGGGAAGCTGGAAGGAAATGAGTTGTGTTAAATCACTGGGATGAAGGGGCCTGGGACCACAGGGGTGTCCCAAACCCTGAGCAGCAAAGCTGGTTATGAAGCCAGCCAAGGGTTGGAGGCTGTAGAGAGAAGCCTGGACTGGCAAAGCAGAGCCTGCACTCCCCCCCCCGAGGGAGACAGGAGAGAGAGCAGCTACAGGGCCACATATAAGCTCTAAGTTACCAGATGCAGCTGAGATAAGCAGTGAGCAGCTGCTTGAGGTGGCCCTGAAGGAGTCTGGCCCTACTGCAGGCTCCCCATACCCAATCACAAGGTCCAAAAGGGACCTTTGTGTCCCCATCCAACACATGCCCTGCTCACCAATTCCTGCACTGGGAGCCTGGCCTCCAGGTCCTCGGTGGTGGCAGCACTGGGCAGGACAGGTGGATGATCACCAATGCGCAGATCTTGGCGTGGCTGCCCAGCCAACGGGGCAGGATTTGGCCCCCGGGATGGTGTCTGGGCACTGATGGAGGAGGCAGTGGTACGGCCATCACTGGGAAGGGAGGGGGCAGCAGCAGGAGCTGAGGAACCTGGCAGAGGCAAGTGGATCATTGCGGGAAAATCTGAGGAAGCAGTGGGGGGCTGAAGCAGCCTCGTGTGTCCCTGCTCTGTCCCCACATCAACCAGGCCCACAGCACCCCTTTGTTCATTTTTCCATCTTCCCTCAGGTGAGAACCCCAGCCCACCACCAACCCAAGCACCTTCAAACAGGAACCCATCACATTCAGATATGTCACTACAGTGAAGGACATCCCTGGGACAGTTACAGACACCTCCAGCACCCCAGGAAGCTGAGGCAGGGACAGACCATCTCCAGCACCCCACGGGGCACACCCCAGGAGCATGAGGCTACATACGAGGTCGAGGCTGCCAGGTGTCATAGATTTCCTGCAGCTCATCAGCCAAGTGCCCCGCATTGTTCTGGTGCAGTGCCTGGATGAGATCCTGCACCCAGCCCCTCCGGCACCTCAGGTGCTGATAAAACCTAAAGACAGCTGCTTGGTTGCCCCTTGTCTCCTCCCGGGCAAGGAGCTCATCCTAGGAAAAACACACAGGGCATCTAAGACAGGGTCTGGCTTAAAAGTAAGACAGCTCTATATTGCCATTGGAAAAAGAGCCTAGTAGAGCTCAGCAAAACAGGAAATTACCCTGTCAGAATCGACCAGGCAGGTCAAGGAATCGGCCAGTGATGCCACTCGGATAGTCCCAAACTTCTTGAGGTTTCTTGTAATATGGGTATACACTTTGTCTTCAGCCAAACCCATCCTGGCTCAGCACCTGCAGAGATACAGAGACTGAGGGTGAGCAGAGGCTGCTGGTGAAGCTCAGGCTGTCTCCAGAAGCTCGGGCTGTTCCACAGGCACCGGTGCCTTGGCACAGACACTGTGATGAGACAGGGGAAAAACCCATGCGAAAAACACGCACAAAGATGTTTGAATTAAAGTTCAACGCTCAGCTTCACTTCCACAAACCTCGCTTCTTTCTACCATCTCCTACCCCGTGTTTATTCCCACTCTGCTTGTTTGGATTCAGCTGGCGGGTTGTTGTCAGCAGGGTCACGACAGCCGACAGGGAAAAACAGGCGACAGGGCCAAGACAAGCACCGGAGGCCACGACTGGAATCCCGCATAAACGATGGCAAAACTAAAGGGGAAGGCATAGCGCTCCTTCCAACAGGGAACGGCGGCCCACAGGCCGCGACGTGGCTCTGCGCGCCCTCACGATGGGGGCCCCCCCGCCCTCAGCACGACCTTCAGCCCCCGGGGGAGCTCCAGGAGGTTCTCCACTCGCAGATCCCCCCGGCAGAACGGCCGAGGGGGAGCGGCCGAGGCTGTGGCGGCCGCGGGGGCCGGCCCGGCTCCGGTGCCCCCTCCCCGCTGCCCTCACGGCCCCTCAGGGCCCCTCACCTGCGCCCGCCGCCGCCGCCCGCCCGGCACCACTCTGACCCCGCCCCTCGTGTCGCGGCCGCCGCCGATTGGCTGTGGCGCACGCCCGTCACGATGATTGACAGGCGGATGTCCTGTTCCGGGTCCCTCGGGACAGCGGGGACACGGAGATCCTGGAGCGCGTCCGGCGGGTGCGGAGGGACAGGAGCGGGTCCAGCCGGGAGACACCGCGGGAGCGGGGCCTGTTGAGTCTGAGGAGAGAACACTGAGATGGCATCTCCAAGGAGGGGGTCACAGGATGGTGCCAGACTCTTTCCAGTGGTGCCCAGGGACGGGACAAGGATTAATGGCCATAAACTAAAACAGAAGTTTCACCTCAACATGAGGAAGAACTTTATGTTGAGGGTGGCAGAGCACTGGAACAGCTGACCAGGGAGGAGTATTCCTCTCTGGAGACATTGCAAACCCACCTGAACACGTTCCTGTGTCACCTGCTCCAGTTGACACTGCCTTGACTGGAGGTTGGACTGGGTGATCTTCAGACATCCCTTTGAACCTCTTCAAAGAGGTGATTCTGGGAGCTGGACCTGTTCATCCTTGAGAACAGACATCTGAGAGGGGACCTCATTAATGTGCATAAATATCTAGAGGAGGTAGGCCAAGAGGATGGACCGGGCTCTGCTCTGTGGTGGCCAGCAATGGGACAGAATGTGAGCACAGGCACAGTTTGTCCAGAAAAGCTGTGGCTGCCTCATCCCTGGAAGTGTGCAAGGCCACAGGTGATGGGGCTTGGAGCAACCTGGGATAGTGGAAAGTTGTCCCTGCCCATGGCAGGGGCAGAACGAGATGGCCTTTAAGGTCCCTTCCAACTCAAACCATTCTGTGATTATAATTAATTGAAGCCATCTTTTCTCATTCTAAATTATAAAAATGGATCATTTTCCTGTGATGTTTCTAATTAAGAAGAGATCTTTGTGACTACCAAAACTCACCTCCTGAAAAAAAAGCCACTGCACCCAGTTATTTCTGTTCACAGAACCATAGAATCATACAATCACAGAATCATAGAACCACAGAATGTTCAAGGTTTGGAAGAAATTTTAAAGATCATCCTAAGCCGCCCTGCCACGGGCAGGAACAACCCCCATTAGACCAGGTTGCTCAAGGCCTTATTCCACTTGGCTTTGAAAACTTTCTGCATTGGGGCAACCTCTTCTTGCTCTCAACATCATCACAGCAAAAAATTTCCTCCTAATATGCAATATAATTGCCCCCTCTTTCAACTTACACACGATACTCCTTATCCTGTCTCCGCAGCTCCTTCCTAAAAGTCCTTCTCCGGCTTTCCTGCAGCATCTCACCAAATCTTTTTGTTTAGAACCAATTCCCTACTGCGGAATTTTGCGAAGCGGGATCGGGGGCGGAGAGGGCGCAGTGCCGCCTCCGCGCCACCAGGGGGCAGCACCACCACGCGCCAGGGGCCAGCGTGGCCACGCCCCTCGGCCACGCCCCTCGGCCACGCCCCGGCCCCGCCCCCGGGCCGGAGCCGCACGATGGCGGCGGCAGCGGG
>VWYI01019867.1:517231-549731 GCA_013399455.1 Anthoscopus minutus | reverse complement strand
AGGGGGTCGCAGGTGAGCCCCGGGGGTAGGCACGGGGTTGGTGTGGTGGCGTGGGGGTGATGGGAGGGGCGGGGGGCGCGACCCACGCGTGTCCGTGGAGTTGGGTCATTCCCCACCCTGTCCACGCTGAACTTGGGGTTTAGGATTTGCGTATTTGTAGGTGTATTTGTTAGCGGTAGTGATTATTTCTAAAAGTGATCGCGGACTGGGGCTCTTGGATTTGCTCCCTTGGAGCGAGTCCAGAGGAGGCCACCAAGTTGATCGGAGGGATGCAGCACCTCTCCTGCGAGGAAAGGCTGAGAGAATTGGGGTTGTCCAGCCTGGAGAAGGAAAGGATCCGGGAAGACCGAATAGGAGCCTTTCAGTACTTGATGGGAGCCCGCGAGAAAAATGAGAGAGACTTTTCACGAGGGTCTGGGGTAACAGGAGAAGGGGGAATGGCCTCACAGTGAAAGAGGGTACGGTTAGATTAAATATTAGGAAGAGCAGGTGGTGAGGTCCTGGCACAGGTTGCCGAGAGAAGCTGTGGCTGCCCCTGAAAGTGTTTAGTTCCAGGTTGGATGGGGCTTTGAGCAGCCTGGGATAGTGGAAGCTGTCCCTGGCCTTGGCAGGGGGTGGAACAAGATAGGCTTTAAGGTCCCTTCCAACCCAAACTATTCCATAATTGTATGAATTCCAGCTGTGGGTCTGCAGTGACCCACGAGACTGGACACAGGAGGCCAAGTTGGGGACACCCTCCAAGACCCAGGAAACAGCTGCAGGGCAGGGCCACCATGGCCATGATCTCCTGCCATCACCCACCAGCACCCTGCTGCAGGATGGCCGGGTCCCTGGACACCTCCACTCAGGACCCTGGTCAGTGAGAGACCCTCTTGACCCACGGTCTGACTACACCTCCCTTTGGCAGATCCAGCCCGTGCTGGTGGCCAAAGACCTCTGTTGGCACCGATATTCCAGCTTGGGGGCTTGTGGCCTGGCTGCTCCCTGTGCCATCCCTCCCGGAGATGCTCTGGACTGGAGCATTGCAAGGGACACCCTCCTTGCTGTGGGGTTCGAAGGTTCTGTCCCTTCCTTCAGGGCTCTGTCCCTTCCTTCAGGGCTCTGTCCCCTGCTCACTGGCTCATTCGGCTCCTCGAAGGACGTGTCCCCTCCTCGCCACTGCCTCCCGAATCCCAAACGGGAATCCCAAATGGGAATGTCCCTGCTGCCCCTCTCCAGGCTCTCCCACGATAGAGTAGCTTCATCCTTCCTCCTCGGCCAGCACTTGCTTGTTTCTGATCTTGGATGTCATCGAGGGTGGAAAATGTGACAGGAAGGAAGGGAGGCTTTTTTTTCCCTCCTGCTAAATATGGACTGACATTAAAAATCCAAATACTGTCTCTAAAGGAATCCCAATCTCTGTTTGTCGAGGGAGAGGAAAAGATGTTTTCTGGCTTTTCGGTTCCAGCTGGGAAGTTTCGCAAGGAGTGGTGGAGTCCTTACTGGGAGCCTCAGGAATTTACTGAGCTTGTTCACAGGACGCTCTCCACAGCGTCTTGTACTAAAAAAAAATTAGTCATCCCTTCTCTGCCTGCCCATGGCTGGGGGGAGCTTGCTGCAAGCGTGCAGGATGCTTGGAAATATTTAAGGATTTTTTTTCCTCCTGTACAGGGAGTTCTAGAAACAACAGGAAATAAAACTGCAGCCCCAACAGGAGTTTTTCATCTTTATTTTAATTCCTGTTGCTGCCAGCGGCCAGTGGCAGGGAGGGGAAGGATGTGCTCAGAGGGGCTGCAGCCAGGTTTGCAGGGAGAATTTGTCTGTCTCTGTCGAGCATCAGATGCTAATTCATGCTGTTATTCCCAGAGAGATTGGGAAACAGGCTTGATGTGGAGCTCTGGGAGGAAGAATGGGATCACAGGGACGGTGATGGCACTGCCAGCTCCCCTAGGACCTGGGGATGCTGGGGAGACAGAGACTCGGTATTTGTGCTGGGCAGCAAGTGGGTACTGCCACTTTCCCATTCCATGTGTTTCCTTCCATCCCTGTTGGAGAGCTTTCTTAGGGAGTGCCTATGGGAAGCTTCAGGGTTTTTTGCCTGATCTTTATTAAAACACTTGGTTAAAGCAACTGGTTGGTAACAGTTGGCTGAAAGTGGTGGAGTTGTCATTCCTGGAGGTGTCCAAGGAAAAACTGGATGTGGCACTCAGTGCTCTGCTCTGGTGACAAGGCAGGGATTGGTCACAGTTTGGACTTGTGAGGTGATGATCTTGAAGGTCTTTTCCAACCTAAATGACTCGGATTCTCTGAGAACAATGAGGGATCCTGGGAGGTGCTGGAATAGATATTTCCCATTTCCAGGGTGCTGATGCTGCTGTGTTGTTCCCAGACTAAGACACAGCCCTGCCTTCCTGAAACATCCATCACAAATAACTGCATCTCTGTTCTGCTCTGTGATTCTGGTCCATGTCCAACATCTACATCCTTGTGTATGAGCAGTTTGAACTCCCTCTCTCCCTGTCTCCTCCTGCTGCCAGCCTACATCTGTTCTGCTCCAGCCCTCTGTGTTTCCAGCAGGATGATGGATCCCAGTCCAGTGGGGAGGGCACAGGTTGTGTAACCTCTGCTGTGCTTGGCTGAGCCAGTGTCACTGTCATGGTCTGTGTGATGCCTCAAAACACTGGGGAGCGTGGGGTGGGATATTTTGTGTGGAACAGGGCACCTGTAGTGCTTCCATCGGGTCAAGAGTGGCACCAGCTGCTGCCTTGTCCTCCCCTCCTGGTGTGACACGGGCAGGAGATCGCTCATCTCTGGCAGCTGCTCTCCGGGCTCATTCACAAATCGCATTTTCCTCTGGAAAAAAAACAAATTCCTGGGCTTTCCTCTCACAGTGGAGGTCATTTGAAGGCAACCAGGTCTGTAAGCATCCCCAAAGCCTGAGGACAGGAAGAGACACTTGAGTGGAGAGGTAGGAAATGTCCGCGTTTAGAGCAGTGGCTGATTCATCTCCTGCTCTTAACTCTTTCCCCCCTGATTTTAGTGGGATCCAGCTGGTTTGCTTCCAGGCTCGAAGCCCAAGGAGGCTCTGGCTGGATCACAGAATCCTGCTGGGTTTTGTGCATCATGTTTATGTGGTTTGGGGTGGAAAAAGAACAGGGTGTGTGGTTATCCGAATTGGATAACCAGAATGTCAGCAGTCACATTAGGGAGGATTAATATTTAATATATAGGGTATGAACCACTGTGCTTAATCACGATCTGAAAGGCTTAGGAAGAGATTTAGTGATAAACGAGTGATTCCTGAGCTGTCCAGAATGATTTCTTGCATCTTCCTCTGGAGCAGCTGGTCCTGGATATGGCTAGAGGCTGTTGTGATCCTGTTCTTCCTGACGTCTCCAGTTTTGTGAGTGGGTAGAGTGGCTTTCATCACGAGTGTTCACTTCTCATTAAACTCACAAATACTCTGGAAACCCCTTTTCTCTGATGCAGCTCATGTGGCTGGAATGTCAGCTGTGGTACCTGTCAGCACTTGAAACTTCTGTGTGTGGCCAAAATTTGTGGGAAGCATGTCGTGGGATCCATGGGTATTGTCATTGTCACATACTGCCCAGGCAGTAGTGCAGAGGCTGCTCATTCATTCTTTTGTCTGTCTAACCTCTTTAGGAGGCCTTTTATGCCATCTCCAGGCTCCCACCATGGTACTGGAACTCCCCATGAGGGTGGTGCTGCTTTCCACAGCTGCTTCATGTGGTCTTACATGGGGTTTTTCTGCAGCCTGAGGTGTTTTGTAGTACAGCAAGGTGGGGGCTGTCCCTTTGGGAAGGGGATTGTGCAGGGAGGATGTGATGGTGGAGAGTTCTGTGTCCAAGGCTGGGGTCCTCAGCACAACAAGGACTTAGAGCGACTCTTGAAGAATCAAAAAAGATGCTCCAGGGCTGGAGCCCCTGTGCTCTGGAGCCAGCCTGAGAGAGCTGGAGGTGTTCACCTGGAGAAGAGAAGGCTCCAGGGAGAGCTCAGAGCCCCTTCCAGTGCCTAAAGGGGCTCCAGGAGAGCTGGGGAGGGACTTTGGACAAGGGATGGAGGGACAGGACACAGGGAATGGCTTCCCACTGCCAGAGGGTGGGTTAGACAGGATATTAGAAAGAAATTTTTGCCTGTAAGGGTGGTGAGGCTCTGGCACAGGTTTCCCAGAGAAGCTGTGGCTGCCCCTGGATCCCTGGAATTGTCCAAGGCCAGGCTGGACAGGACTTGGAGAAACCTGACCTAGTGGAAGGTGTCCCTTACCAGAGCTAGGGGTTGGAGCTGGATGCTCTTTCAGGTCCCTTCCAACCCAAACCTTGCTGTGATTCCACGATTCTATGCCAGGGCATTCAAATAATGCATCTCCACAGCCACGTGTGCTGCAGGTTTGAGGGCTGTGTGTCCATGGAGGGAAACCCTCCTTTAGGCTGCAGGAGGGTGTGTGCCTGCACCTCCCTCCCTGCCCCAAATCAGAACTGCCCTGGCTGAAAGCATCAGCCACAGCTGTCAAACCCACTGTGCGGTGGTTGCTCTTGTGGGACCTCTGTGTTTATGGCAGCTGCAGTTTTGATAGTGGCAGTCAAAACACCTGAGTGTGGGTTGGGTTTTGGCATAATGGTCATGCAGAAAATCCTCGTGTCTACTGTAAAAGGCATGGAGGTTGAAAGTCTTTTTTAAATTGGGATTGCTTTTTTTCCCCAGAAGACCTGTGGAAGAATTAGAGAATCAGTGAATGGTTTGGGTTGGAAGGGACCTTAAAGCTCATCTCCTTCCAAACCCCTGCCATGGGCAGGGACATCTCTCTCTAGCCCAGGTTTCTCCAAGCCCCATCCAACCTGGCCTTGAGAATGCTCCTTTTATTCTCTCTGCAAAGAGATCACTTGCTTAGGCAGGAGCGACTCTTTATTCCAGAATAATTTGTTGTCCTAATTCCTTCCTGTTGAAGCAACTCCATTTTGCATGGAATAATTAGCACTAATTTGGGCCTGGGATGGAAAACAAGAGTGCTCTGATTTCAGAGGAGCAGACAGGAGCGTAACCTCTGCCTTTCCCGCATGAGTCAGGCCGTGCCATGCCATCCCTCCTCTAAAGCAAAATTAAAACCTGTCTGTGAGACCAAACATTCCAGGTTGGTAGGAGGGAGCAGGAGGTGGAGGTGTCACCAATTTTAAACCTTCTGCTGTTGCAGGGAGCTGAGGACAAGTGTGGTGAGGGGGGAACCGAGCAGCACCTCCTTCCTTCTTGGCTGACACTGAAGAACAAATAAACAGAAATGTTCTCACCACGCTGATGTGAAAAACTGCTTCTGAGCCAGCCTGGCCTGTTGGTGGATTCCTGGCGCCTCAGCCAAGTACTCGAGACCTTTTTATTGCCATAACGAGGACTTCCTCATCCTGCCCCGCAGTCTGACTCGATCTGTGGCTATTTTCTGGTCCTTCCAGGAAGACATCCCTGCTCTGCCTTCCTTTGTATAGGGAAGGGAAACCAGCCAAATCCCTTCCCTGCCCCAAATCCCTGCTTGTCTGAAGAAGGGGGGGTGCAGGGCATCTTTCCTGGTTTACCCAGGAAGCAAGAGAGGAATTCCAGTGCAAAGCTGTTGCAGGCAGGATCTCCCCTGCCTGTCTCCCAGCTGCCTTTCTTGATTCTGGTAGGTTCAGTGTTTGCTGATGGGGCTGTGAGCACTGAGGCCATGAACATCTCTTCAGGATGAGTCCTGGAGGCAGTGCAGGTGGAAGATGTCCAGCCTGAAAATCCCATCTGGCAGAAAATGGGCTTTCATTGGCTTGATACCTGACCACTAGACACCTTGGCTGATTGATGCTGCTTAGGCAGAGAGTTCTAAGACCTGAATTCATAACTTGAGGGTCCAAGACACTTCTTGGCAGTCCAAACCCCATCAGTAAAGGTGTTTTACAGGCTCAATGTGGAGATGCTGCAGCAGCATACCTGTCTGAAAAACAGGGGTTTGGCCTGTTGGAGCTTGTAGGCTTTGTGTATCCAGGTTAGGTAATAGGTGACAGGAAGGCTGGATCCAGGTATGAGCAGTGAATCAATCAGCACTGGATTGCTCTGGGGCTGAACCAACCCCCCTGGGATGACTGTCCTCCCATATCACGCCTGATGTTTCGAAATCATCTCTGATTGTTCTGATGATCTAAACCCCAGGGATTTTAGCTGGCTTTGGGCTCCACCCTGTCAGTGGTGACCTTGCTCCAGGGCTGAGGAGAGCAGCAATTCCTCATGTGACTGCCGAGGGCAGGATGGGTCTGTGCTCACATGCTTTTCCCCAGGGAGCTGGGGATCATATGCCCAAAAGAGAACTTGTAGAGGGTCTCCCCAAAACCGACACCCCACCATCCTCACTTGTCCTCTGGGAACACTGGTAATGAAATCACAGAATCATGGAATGGTTTGGTTGGAAGGGGCCTCAAAGATCATCTCCTTCCACCCCCTGCCATGGCCAGGGATACTTTCCACCAACCCAGGCTGGTCCAAGCCCCATCCAGCCTGGCCTTGAACACTTGCAGGGATCCAGGGACAGCCACAGTTTCTCTGGGCACCCTGTGCTAAGGCCTCACCACCCTCCCAGGGAACAATTCCTTCCTAATGTCTAATCTAAACCTACTTTGTTTCAGTGTGAGACCATTCCCCCTTCTCCTGTTGCTCCAGTCTCTCTTCATCTTTCCTGGAGCTCCCTTTAGGTACTGGAAGGTCTCAGTTAGGCCATCCCAAAGCCTTCTCCAGGCTGAGCAATCCCAGTTCTCTTTCCTCATAGCAGACCTGCTCCATCCATCAGATCATCTTGATGGCCTCCTCTGGACTGATTCATCACAACAGGCCACAGAGGTGAACTTGCCAATTAAGCAGCAGATCCTTCTGGAATCCCTGGGATTGTGTAGACTCCATCTTTTGCTTTCCACCCTCATTTTTAGAGGTAGCTTTAGAATCAGTTTTCCTCCTCTGGGGATTTCAAACACTTCAGTCACAACCTGAGGGCTGATAGTACTAATTTGTGTTAGAAAATGCCATCGTGGTCTAGGTCAGAGAGGGTTCTGCAGCCAGGAAATCTGTTCCTGGCCCCAGTGTGATTGCAAGCAGCTCAAAGTACTGCTTGCTTCCTGTCAGGCATCTCTTACTCCATCCCCAAAAAACTCTGCTACACCCAGCACAGGCCCAGCCCTGGACCAGGGACAGGAGCAACAGGGCTGGATGAAGAAATGACCAACCAAGGCAGGGAAATAGGTGGCAAAAAGCCAGGAAGGAGCTCAGGTCTGGCTGCTCAACCAAACTAGGAGCAAAAGGGACAGATCTCCCAATCCTAATGCTGCTAGAGCTTTCTAGAAGGCTGGAACCCTCAAATAAGTAAGTCTCACTGAGTAAGAGGAGAAATATGAAGAACAGGATTTGCTTTTTTGTGTGTGCTTTTGTTTTATTTTTTAAAAAAATCATTTTAGTGGTTTATAAAGATTCCAGCAGTGCTCTGGGAAAGCGCAGCCTCCTGTTCCAGGCACCACATTCAGCACAGGAATATCCTGGCTCTCGACCTGCAGGTCTTGAGGTACCATAAATTTTTCTGGTGATAGTGTGTGGCAGGCCAGCATGCAAAGCTTTTCCTGCTGCTTTACAATTTGAATCATGTTTTAATCATGCCAGCAGATAATCATCTCACTCGTGTTCCAGAAGCGAAGCTCTTGTGGATGTGTTTGAGAAGCCTGAAAATAAATACATTCACATGTGTTTGCCAGTGTTGTTGAACACATGGTGTTCATTTTTTCACATGGTGTGTCTCAGCCTCTGAATTTCACTCCCTTGAAAACTGGCCATTCTTGAAGGCTCAGAAGTACAACTTTAGTCCACATGCTGCAGTTTAATACCTCTTCCATAGCAGACACTAATGCCATCCCCTAAATGATGAATTAGAGATGAACAGAGATGAGTTAGAAATTAATAATAAATTGAAGAACATGGATAATCCTCAAGATTTTCTCTTGAGGAGACTTTAAACCTATTTGGCTACAGGCAAATAGATGTTTTTAATCCCAGTTGCCGTGTAGAATTTGCATCCTCGTTCTGGTGGCAGGGTGGGATCTTTGGGTGACTTGGTGGCAGCAGCTTGTCTTTAGATACTGAGACTGGGATTAGAAAGGTTCAATCATTTTCTAATCTTATCTAGGAGTGTGCTTGACAACCCTTTCCATGAAGAAATTTTCCCTTATGTCCAATCTAAATGTCCCCTGGTGCAACTTAAGGCCATTTCCTTCTGTTCTGTCTCATGTTCCCTGGGAGGAAAGTCTGACTCCCACCTGGCTCCAACCTTCTGTCAGGGAGTTGTATTCAACCAACTCATTTATCATCTTTCTATACCTGTCTTGGCCTTCAGTGGTTGTCTGGGAGTTATTTTTTTGACTCCAGCAGGTACTTGCAAGTGAAATCTGTGGCCAGACATTTGTGTTGCAGCAGTGCTTGAACTGGGGCTGTGCTTCAGCTCTGGCTGTGCAGGCCTGGCCTCCCAGAATCCAGCATCCAGACAAATTAAATCAGTAATAATAAAATAGGAAAATACTAGCTGACAGAGAAAATCAGCTTTGGAAAGACTAAGGTAATTCTCTGCTCTTCTGAGAGGTAAAGAAAAGGTACAGTCATGGTTTCTCATCTCTCTCATGCCCTTCTCAGCCGAGGCTCCAGAAAGGATGACAAACCTGGTGGCTGCCTGAGCATTTTCCACCTTGGATCCATCAGCATTTAGGATGGTTTGGAAGGTGTCTGAGTGTCTTCATTCCTCTTAGTGGCTATTGTGAGGATCCTTGTGGAAGTTCATGTCCCTCAGCCAGGGCTGCAGGGAAACTCTTGGGGATACATGTGCAAAACCAGTGCTGCAGGTGCATGTTGCACAAAGGTGACACATCTGATCCACCCACAAGAGGCTGTGGAGGCACCTGAGTATCTGATAGTGCTTCTTATGTCCAGGTTTTATCCATGGAATAATGAAAGATTTATTCCTCACTTTCCTTAGAATGTTTAAGAGCAACCTCTGTGCCTGTGCAGAGGTATTTGCCTTTCTTTCCAGGATATGCTGTGAGGGGTTGTTCAAGTTAATGTAACTTCCCATATGTTGCCCTCTTCTTGTAGAAACTTGAAGATAAATTGTGAAATGCAGGGAGCTGCTTTAAAAGGATACATCCCCAGCTGGAGCTCAGCATGTTTGTGGCCAGAAAAGGGGAACAGGCCCTGTGTCCCTGTTTCCTCTCTGGCACAGCTGAGTGAGCAGTGTGGGATGGGGCATCTGATGCTGCCCAACGCTGGGATGCTGCTGCAGGAGGAGGCTGTGGTGAGCTGGCAGCAGGCTCCAGAGCAGGCACGTGCTATGAGGGTGGTGGTTTCTCCATGGAGGGGCTGCAGCCCTGGCATTATTCCCTGCAAGCTCTTTTCTCCTTTGCAAAGCTGCTGCATTCCCTGCAGTGCCCCTCTGCCCAGCAGGGAGGGTGGTTTAGGTGGAGCTTTAAGTCAAGTGTTTATTTTACCACTTTTCTGGGTTGAATCTTGCCAGGTGCTGCTTGGTTCCCATGTATGTCATAGAATCATGGAATTGTTTGGGTTGGAAAAGCCCTTTAAGATCATTGAGTGCAACCATTCCTCCACCTCTGCCAAGGCCACCACTGACCCGTGTCCCCAAGTGCCACATCCACACGGCTTCTAAATTTCTCCTGGCATGGGGTCTCCTGCACTGCCCTGAGCAGCTGTGCCAGTGCCTGGCTACTCTTTCTATGAAGAAATTTTCCCAATATCCAATCTAAACCTCCCCTGGTCCAGCTTGAGGCCATTCCTCTCTTCCTGTCCCTTTTCCCTGGGAGCAGAGCCCGACCCTCCGGCTGTCCCCTCCTGCCAGGAGCTGTGCAGAGCCAGAAATTCCCCCTGAGCCTCCTTTGCTCCAGGCTGAGCCCTTTCCCAGCTCCCTCAGCTGCTCCTGCTGCTCCAGACTCTTTCCTTGCTCCATTGCCCAATTCAAGGGGGTCTGAGGGCACTCAGTGTCTTGCAGATCCGCATTTGTTGGCTCCTCTGGGTCACAAGCTCAGCAGCTGGTAGGAGATTCATGGCTCTTGTTCTCTGCAAACTTGAACAAAAGCATTTACTCATCACCCAGGTAATTTCTGCTTACCAGTTTTGAAAATGGTTCAGTCCCAAGTGCAAGAGGAATTGTAGGCGGGATGCTGGCAGAGCTGGAAGCCTGCCTTCCTCTGGGGAATTACACCCTGTGTAATTAGGGTCTCCAAAAACATCCCTTTCCATTCCCTCTCCAACTCCCCTGGAGCAAAGCCAGGAAGCCCAGCCACTGAACAAACTCCTCTTTTGAACTTCAAGGCTGAGAAACTGAATTTATCCTCTGACAATTGTGTTCGTTTGACCGGCAGACAGAGAACAAGGAACTCTCTGCACAAGTGGATGGGAGAGGTGGAAAGTCCTGAGGGGAAAAAGTGCTTCAAGTGATGAGGCACACCAGGTCTGATGATAACTGGCTGGAAATTTCAGCCAGGGCTCCTGGACAGCCAGGCAGCTTCAGCAGTGCTGGGAAAACTGAGCTCCTCCACATCCAAACCCAGGAATTGATCTATTCCGTGGGGTTTTTTGAAGTTACTGCAAGATCATGAGTGTCTCTAGGAAGCCAGGAACTTTGCAGTTGCTCAATACTCAATGAGCTGCTTTGGCATGGGTTATTTGGAATGGTTTTATTTTTGCAGAATGGATTCAGAGTTCTCAGTGTGGGATCTTTGGAGGTGAGTGTGTTTAGCTGCTGTGGAAAGAGGTCCTTGCAAAGTGGGGCCTGGCTTGGTGACTGTGGCTTCACTGGAGGTGACATGACAGCAGCCTCTGGGCAGCACAGCAGACTAGAACACCACTCTTGTAGTTTAATCAGTTTAAACTGTGCTGCACAAAATAAGTTCCTGCCTTTTGCTGCCCAGAATGCCAGATTTTCACAGAATTGTTGAATCATGGAATGGTTTGGGTTGGAAGGGACCCTAAAGACCATCTGGTTCCATCCCCTACTATGGGCAGGGGCACCTTTTACTGTCCCAGGCTGCTCCAAGCCCTGTCCAACCTGGCCTTGGGACACTTCCAGGGATCCAGGGGCAGCCACAGATTCTCTTGTGCTTGAATGGTGCAAATCTCACTGGCTACAATTTAGCTCAGGTTAGGAGAAAATCTTTAAAATTGTGTTTTGAAGCATTTTAGGATTCATCCTCTTAGGGAACTCATGATGTGTGTGTGTGCAGGAAGATTTCATTTTGGGCTGTTCAGTGCCCCACAGGCCAAGAAAAATGGCATGGATTTAAGGCAGTTTGAATTCCTGAAGCCCTGAAATTCCACCCAGCTGTGCCAGAGCTGCCCAGCTGAGATCACTGCTTTATGTTTGATACTGAATTCTCCCTCCCCTGCTGCTTCATTAAAGCAGTGGAGTTGCAGAAATGCCAGTAATTAGCTAATGAAGGACACAGCTTCCACAGGTATATGGTCTTATTCCAGGGTTTTCAATCCAACATGGAAAGGTCATCTCTGCCACTCCCATCATGGCTGTGACTGGTCCCATCCTACACCAAGCACTTTCTGTGCCACTTCAGCTCTTTCCAGCCCCTTGGATGGTCCTGGCAGTGCATTCCATGTCTCTCCTCCAAAATGGAACTTTTAGGCAGGCTCCAAGCCCTGCCATCAGATCCCAAGCCCAGGGCTAGGAACAGAATTGCCACTTCCGCTTTTTTTTTTCTATTTTGCCTGTTAGAGGAATTGTTACTGATCTCTGCCTTGAGCATTTGTCTTCAATGGCAGCACTGGGCTGTTGGCACAGGCATTTCCAAGAGGATTGTTTTGGTATGCAGGTGACAAATGGCAGCTCAGCTCCTTTGGGATGCTGTGACCACTTCCCGAGGGAGCACCTGGAATGCAGAACTCAGACCTCCATGTTTCTCCCTGTCTTTACTGAAATCCTTATTCAAGGTCCTGCAGGCTTTGCTCTGGGGAGATTCAGAGCTCAGCCACTGGATTAATGAATTTTGGTGGGTTTTTTTGAGAATCAGTCCTGTGTCAAGCCTTGGGAGGCTGTGTGGCCTCTGACAGGTGCTGTGGCACAAACTCACCTTTGGACTTGGGCTACCAAGTTCCATCTGTGGGCCAGCTCTCAGATAACAGTGGCTTTTGCCAAAGACAGGATGGTCTTTGTGTCCTTCCTGTAGGAAGCTCCTGCAGTGACCCTCCTGTGGCTCTTCAGACAGTTCTGAAGCATCTCTGGCAATCCCAGTTTGTCTGTGGTCACTTGATGTGCAGCTTCAAATGACCCTGTCAAACTGTGGTGTTGGATGTTAGGATCAATTTTTCTCATTGCTGGTGGTGTTACTTCATATATTTTTAGAAGCTGGGTCCTGATTTTACTTTGAAACAGTCAAAACATTGAATAAAACACTCCAAAGCTTTCAAAGCATTTGAGCTACTTTCTCCCTTCAGACATTCTCAGTCATTTCCATCCTAGATCTGACCCCAGATATCTGCTCTGAGCTTTGCCCAGGTTGCAGAGCTCCTTGGATCTACCTCCAGACGGAAACAAGAGGCCTGGGGAACATAGGGAATGATGGTTTGAGGGAGAGGAACTGAAAATGAATGTGGTGGTTAAATCTGTTCTTGCTAATAAGAGCCACTTGAATTTATTTTTGGGTGCAATTTTGGTCCATCCTATTCTGGAGCTAAATTCATGACTTGCTTTTTGGATTGTCGTCTCCTTCCCTCTTGGCCTCCAGCTGCCAAACCCTCCCTCCACCCTCCATGCCCTGGCACACAGAATTGCAGCATCCTGGGCTCCAGCACTGCAGATGTGCCAGATGGAGACACTGAGCTTGTGAAGGTCTAAATTTTGGAAGCAACAAAAAAATGATGACTTGATAAAAACCTTTTTGTTTGTGCTGAATTTTGTCAGAGCCCAGAGATGCACCTCAGAAGCTTCATGCCAGAGAGCTCCCAAGTGTTGCTTCTGTTCATGGAATGGTTTGGGTTGGAAAGTCCTTAAAGACCATTTCTTCCAGCCACAAGGGTCACCTTCCTGCTAGACTAGGTTGCTCCAAGCCCCATCCAGCCTGGCCTTAAAGCCACAAACACCCTGTACTTTTGAAAAGCTGTCCCCTAAATGGTGTTTGTAGACAAAATCATACTTACACCAAACACTTGCCCACTTAATTCTCACATCTGTTATTTTTCTTTCCTCTGGGTAGGGTTGTTTCTCAGCAGCTTTGAGCACAAAGATGCCTGTTTGTTGAGTGTTTCCTGGCTGCAGAGTTGAAACTCTTTAATATTCCTGTCTTCTGCAAGCTCTCTTCCATGAACTTTTCCTTCACTCTCCACCCTCCTCCCATTTATCAAAGCCTGCCTTGCTCACAGATTTGGTGCCTGATGAGGGACTGGGGTTATTCCCAATGTGTCACACCAGGCTGCCTGCTGTCCCTAGGGAAAAGGGGAGAGATGTGAAATAAAAGGTGGAGTCGGTGCTTCCACACTTGTTGAGAAATGCTGGCTTTTGAAATGCCCTAAGCCTGAAGCCTCTTGCTTGGAGAACAGGTCTGATGTGCTTAATGATGCTGGCCACTTCTCACTCCCTATTGCTTGGTCCAGAAGGGATTTATTCCTTCAGAAATGGGGCTCATTCAGCTCACTTTAACTAATGGGCAGCTAAAGAAGCAACACTTTAATTGTTTCCTAGAATAAAACATCCTACAGGGGCTTCCATGTTTAATAATAATTTGTGAAACCTTGTGATCTTTGATTTCAAGTGCTGTGAGCCACAGTTTAGTCACAGAATCACAGAATGGTTTGGGTTGGAAGAGACCTTTAAAGACCATCCCATTCCACCCCGTGCCATGGGCTGGGACACCTTCCACTATCCCAGCTTGCTCCAAGCCCCATTCAGCCTGGCCTTGGGCACTTCCAGGGATCCAGGGGCAGCCTGGACAACCTGTGCCAGTGCCTGACCACCCTCACAGGGAATAATTTCTCCAATATCCAGTCCAAACCTATTCTCTCAGTCTCGTCCTCCAACCTCCCTTTCACCTTAGTGCCAGCTGTGCCTCTTTGACCATTAACATCTGCACTTAATATTCCCACTTCCTGCTTAATAACTGGGGGGGTCAAGCCCTGTCTTGTCCACATTGAGTGTTCTCTGGGCCCTGGTGCAGCAGCACTGGCTCCTCCATCAGTCCCTGGCTGAGCAGGGAGTGCCACTGCCCCAGTGCTGAAAGGAAATGAAGGTGCAAAGAGTTGATGAGTTGTTTCATGGCAGGGGTGAACTGCTGTAAGATGGAGCTGGTGTTGCTTTGGAGAGTTTATTTTTCTGTTCCCTCCTTCCTGCATGTGTTGGACCACATCTAGTGGTGAGTAAGGCAGCTCAGCTTGCTTACCTTGGTGTGAACACACAGCACCCTGTCCTGGCTGGCAAATGAGCTGAGCCTCTGTGGCTGACACAGAGCCTGGCACAGGTGGCTCTGGGAGTGCTTGGGGTGGGAGGTGAGGAAAAGGGAGCTCTCACCTGGTGGCAGTGGCCTGTGTGGTCATCCACCACAGAATTCCCAGCTCTGTTTGGTGCCCTGCATGCCTGGCTCCTGCCTCTGGTTGGGCTGAAATGAAAATGTGGGAACCAGATGTGACCCGCCAACACTATCTTGTTTAACACCCTATCTCCAGATGTTTCTAGCTTGTAGTGCTAATTTCCACTTGCAGTTATCCAAGATGCTTGCTGCCTTTAGACTAAAGAGGAGTTCAGCTGACCTTAATGTTACCTCTTGCCTTGCTCAATCCCACATCTCTTGCATCCGTGTAGGACAAGCTTGTCCATCTCCAGATTGTCCCTTCCATCTCAAAATCATCTTACAGAGAAATGTTTTCTTCATTATCTGGGTGAGAGGATTGAAAAGCAAGAAGGATTAGATTTTTGCCCAGGAAATTTTGTACTTTGCAAGGGCATTTTAGCACATCCTTTTTTGAAGTCTGTAAGAACAGCTTTCTCCAAGGGATGCTCTTCCCTTGGGACTGCACATGCTTTTCTTAAATTTCACCAGCACGTGACCACAGGGCATGGAAGGACTTGCAGGAATGTTCCTAACTCCCTCTGAAAGGCAAGCTGTTCTTTCAGCCTCTTGCAGAATCACTCTGACAGGAGATGCTGCAATCAGGCTGCAGAGGTAATTGCATTTGTAATGTGAAAGACAGAACAGGGTCTACAATTCTCATCCTCTACAGGCTCTGCAGGGATTCAAGGTAGTCCAAAAAAAAAATCAACCCCAAAACAACAGACCCAGCCATTGCTTCTGACATTTGTGATTGATCTGGGCAAAACATCAGGAAACAACATACTCAAGGGGACCAGATGATCTCATACAGCTGACTTTAAAGCAACATGCTCCCGTGGAAACTTATTTCCGTGCCTATTCCAGAGCACTGGCTGCTGCCTGGATCTCCCCTGCCCCCCTGGCCCAGCTCAGCTTAGTCAGCAAGTTCCAGTTCAACTTCTGCCTTTCATTTTGTGCCTGTACCTGAGTTAGCTCCATTCCTCAGTAACCAGCTCTTTGTCAGAGGAAAGACTTCCAGGATGCTGCCAGCAACTCATTGTCCATTTCCTGAGGAGAACTGCTTGCTTTTAAGTAGTTTGCCTGAAATCTTGACTATTCCAGTACAACTATTCCTGTGTTGGTTGGCTTTCTTGGGATGAAGTTCCAGCCACCCACATGTGCTGTCTGCATTTAGTTCTGAGTCTGGAGAACAAATCTGTTTTGCTATCGCCGTGTTGTTGTTCCTCTGACATTGTGGTATGTGACCATCCTCAGTGTGGCAACTGATTTACAAACAGTAGTTCCCCACTGTTTATTGCTGTTGGATTTTGAGGGGTGTGGAGACAGGAGCTGGGGCTGGAGCAAGCTACAGGGGTTGGATGTAGCAGAGTTGAAGGAAGTCACATTTGAGCCCAGTGGATTGGATGAGGGATGCTTCTGCTGTGGCGCATCCTCCCTGGTCCTTGCTCAAGTGCAGATCAGACCTTTATGATGTTCACAGCTCTTGAGTACAAGGGCAGTGGAAGGATCTTGGCATCCCAGGTGGAGATGAGCTTGTTTGCATCCAAGTTCCTCAAGGTTTTCCTCTAATAAAGCCATGGCATTCCCTGTTTGGCTGGCTGGAATACCAGGCTGGTTTCTTCCTTCTGTGTCATCAGAGGTGTGGTGTAGACTTCCCCAACAGAACGTTGCTCATTCAGACCCATTTTTTGAAAAAGAATAGAACAGATTATCTTTTCAGGGCCAGACTCTTGCTGGTTTTCTGGGAGCAGGTGCCAGTAGCTGGTATGGCCATGAATAAAGTGATACAGGAAAAGCTTGTCCAGAACTGGCTGTAACTTCCTCTCGGCCTCTGAAGGATTTACCCTGCCTGAAAGGTTTCCATTCAATACACCTGAAGCAATGAAGCCTGAAAAAGCCATGAACTCCCACCTCCAGCAGGCTAGCTGGTGTTGAAGTTACTTGAGTTTTTAGCTGGGGAGAATGAGTCAGCCTGTCCTCAGAAAGCACCAGGACTATCTGCACCGCTTGACCACCAATTTCCTGTTGCTTCTTTTCTCTCTTTCTCCTTTTGTTGAAGCTCTTAGGGCGTGGGTGCACATTTGTGAGAGTGTCTGGATGTTTCCTGCTACTGGGACTCTACTGTGTGTGTCTTCTCTGCTTATTTTTTCTGAAAGGAGGACCAGTAAGATGCAGAGATCAAGACCTTGTCCAAACTTCAACTTCTAGAATCATAACTCTAGCTGCTGGCCTTAGGGAGCTGTCAGCAGCTAGAGTTACGATAAATCTTTATAAATCAGCATTTACACTGTAGGAATTGACACAACTTGATTGCAGAGTTGCTTAAAGCAGAACAGAATAAAACATATTAACTGTTTTGGGGTAAAGCTTTAATGGTAGGTTAGGTCACAGAGGACTGATGACTATAAAGTTATGGCAAACTCACACCAAACTCTTGTGTTTGGTCTCTGGGATATGGCCATGATGTCTCAGACTTTGCTTTGCATGCTGGGCACTGATATTTTTTATTGTTCATCCCTTTTTCCTAAAGAAGGGGACACAGGGGTGTGCAGGAATGCCAGAGCAGAGCATGTGTACTCGGGTGCTGAAGGCACATCTTTGTCTTGTCAGCATGTGGGAATATGTGCCTGGAAATCCGTGCTTTTGGGGATGGGAGCCATCCCGGAGCAGATGGGACACGCAGCCTGAACCAGCCCGTCTCGTTTATGCTTTATTAATTAGACATGTTATCAGAGTCATCTGTGTTTTCTTTCCTTTTCTCCTTTCCAAACCAGTTCTGCTGCTTCGCTGCCCGCAGAGGCTCTGAGGAGCAGCCCAGTTTGAATCCCTGAGAAGCAGCACTTGTTCATTGTGGTCTGTGTTAGCACCATAAAAACTTGAGGGGGAGGACTCAGAGGAGTTTTGTGAGCTCTGGGGATCACAAATTTGGGAGTTGATGGTGCTGCCCTGGTAGCACATCCTCCCCCTGTGTACTGCCAGTGTCTGTAAGAATTTCCACCACCTGTGGTAATCACAGGAACACAGAATGGTTTGAATTGGAACGGAGCTTAAAGATGAACTTGTTCCACCTCCTGCTGTGGGCAGGGACACCTTCCACCAGCCCAGAGTGCTCCAAGCCCCTTCCAGCCTGGCCTTGGACACTTGCAGGGATCCAGGGGCAGCCACAGCTTCCCTGGGCAAGCTGTGCTGCTGCTTTTTGTAGGATGCTTAAAAACCGGTGTGGATCAGGAAGGGGACTGGATAAACTTGTGGAAGGAAACTATAAAGATCCCTGGGTAGGAACAGTCTGTGCTGAAGTGTTCTGGGGAGAAAATGGTATGGGCTGGTGTGGGTCTGACCTTACTTCCTAGACCTGCTGCTGATTGCTGTTGGAGGTATTGAATTAAGCAGATCTCAGGTGGGATCTGTCATGCCTATTGGGACAGTGTCAGGCTGTTCTGTGTGCACACTCAGCTTTAAGATTTTACTGGAAGAGAGAAAAGCTTTTTCAAGTGCTGGTGAGGGAGCCAGGAGTTGGGATTTTCTCAGATTTCCCTTTGAACCTTTATCTCCCAGCACGTTAACATCTGAATCCTCAATGTCAGTGCCCTTCTTCTGTATGTAAGAGTGAAGTGTGTCATAAAACTCTGAGTGAACCCCTTCTAGTCTCAAGCTGCTCCTGTGGAGGTTCAGGTTGGCCATTAGGAGGAAATTCTTCATAGAAAAGGTGGTAAAACACTGGACTGAGCTTGCCTAGGGAGGTGGTGGTGTCCCTATCCCTAAAGATGCTTAAGGAAAGACTGGAGGCAGCACTCAGTGCTCTGGTCTGGTTGACAGGGTGGTGATGATGGGTCACAGACTGGACTCAGTTGTCTTGGAGGTCCTTTAGAACCTGGGTGATTCTGTGTGTGCCCATCTCTGAGGTGGGAGATGGTGAAACAGGAGTTGGACTCGACAATCCCTGGGTGGGTCCCTTTGAGCTCAGGATATTCTGTGGTTGTCTGAGACTCCATAAAGCCAACCTGAGTATCCTTTCTAACGCCTGGGTCTGTTTTATAGCCACCATTTGGTGAGGTGAAGGGAAGATCTATGGATTTACTTTGCCTGATGCTCTTCCAGGGAAAATTCCAACTCGCTGAAAGAGCAGCAGGATCATCCCTGCGCACACAGCAGGGAAATGACTTTTAACAATGGGCTGGCTTGGATGCTGCCCAGATCCTTTCTCTTACAGCAGGACAAGATGATGACCATGTCCAGACTCTTCCCTGGCACACACACTCAGCATATGTTACCCTTGAAGTCCTTTTCCCAGGCGTGGCATGGCTTTGTGCAGGCACAGCGTCTTACCCTGCTAATGGGATGCTGGTGTGTTCTATCAGCGAGTTAATTGTGTCCCTCGGTGCTGGGATATTTCCTGCTGCTGCATCCTCTTCCCGGAGCTACACCTCCACCTTGGGAACTTCCCTGCTGATGAACATGTGATGCTGAGCTCTCTGCAGTGCCCAGAGCCAGCAGAGGTTAAATCCCTGATAAAGCTTTGGGATTGTTCGCAGCCTGGGGTGCGGGGGATGCACACACTGAGAGGTTGCTGGAGGGATTTTTAATTGCTTTGTGTTTATCGAGCTGGCTGTAAACACAGCAGGAGGTTGCTGCTCCTCCAGAGCCTGGGAGCCAAAGGTGTATTGATCCCAGGGAGCTGTGGGACACAGGTACACACTGGTGGAGATTTCAGCTGGGTTTTTCCAGCTGAGGATGAAATTTCTCTGTTTCCTGCGCTTCCTCCTCAACTCGTGTCAAGCTGTAATGATTTTATAACCCAGCTTTGTCAGCTGATTCCTCCCCAAAGCAAGAGGCCCTGTTGCTAGGAGTGGGGTGGTGGGGGGAAAAACAACCTCAGGAATACTTGTCTTCAGCAGTCCAACACTGCAGATAACATTGAGTCACTGCTGAAAGCCTCAAAGCAAAACAGATGTTCAGTTTCTAGTGACTAAGTAACTATTAAAGGTACCAGATGAGCAAAGTTTTAACTGAGGTATTTAATTTGTGGTTGGCAGCTGAGACAAAGCATGAGCAAACAAGGTGCAATGCAGAAATGGGCTCTCTCCTGCCTTACACATGCTGGTCTGTTTTCATAAAAACTTTTTTGTTCCATTATTTCCTATTTTTTAAATATGTCTTTCCGGCTTGACTCATTCTCTCTGTGGTTGTAACCTTTAGTTCTGGGTGGGAAGGCAATTATTTTGTGAGACATGAGACCAGTGGCAGGGTGAGTGGGCTCTTGTTGCTGCCTCTGTCATCTCCTTGTTTGACAAGTTACTTCTCCAGGAGTAGTTTGTGTCTCAGAAGTTTGGGATAATTACATGTGTTCTCAAAATTAAGGAAACTGGACTTAATGGTGCATCTTCTTCAGCCTGACTTTTGAATTCATGAATGAGTAGAAAACTTGGAATGTGGCTGTCACGCAGCTGTTAGCCTTCAAGCAAGAGACAATTTTTGATGACTATATTCTTTAAAAAAAAAAAAAAAAAATTAGGATGAGGACTGTGATCCCAGGATTCTGGGCTCGTTGGGCAGCCAACACTGGGAAATTCTTCAGCTGCTGCTGGTGGAGGTTTTGGGTTCCCATTGCTTTGATCCCTGGTGAGAAACCTGCAGCACTGTCTGGCTGTGTGGAACAGAGGTGCTGAATCCCTCCTTGCCACTCAAACCTGAGCAGGTGAGAACATAAAGAGGAGGGAATTGTGTCCTGGTCCCTCTTCTCAGCATCCTGTGCAGCAGGACTGCTCGTGGATTCCTCAGGTCCAATGAATACCTAATGTAAAACATGTGAAAACTCTGATGAGAAGGAGGACCCTGGTCAGAACTTCCCTCCTTGGTAAGTCCATAAATCAGCTCACTCTGTGGAGTGAGTCTCATTTCTGGAGGAGTGAGTCTCATTTTGGCTGCTCAGCGCCATGGGAAGGACAGAACAGACTTTGGGGTGCTCTCCCTGGGTTGTGGGAAGTGGATCTGTACTGCTAAGCCCAAGCCAAGGCTCTATTCTGCCAGTCCTGCAGGATTTAGGGGGTTTTGGCAAGTTCTAGATGGTTTCTATTAAGAAAAAGGCTTTTTGGATCCCTTCTGAGGGTGCCTCCCTTTGGAGGCTTTCTCAGGAGCCTGTGTGCTGAGCACTTAATCTTCCACCCCACTTAAGGGAAGAGGGGCAGACACCAAACCCTGTTGGCACCTTATTTCACTTAATTCTTGCTTTAATTGTTCTTCCTTTGGCTTTCAAGAGAGTCCCTGCCAAAATCAAAAAGCTGAAAATTAAAGTAATTATTGTGGTGATGGAAGCAATCAAAGAGGCCACCAGGCTCCTGGTCTGTGTGCTGTGGTGGAAGGAGCAGGCTGGGATTGAGCTCATCTCCTGGGACATGCTGAGCTCTAAGAGTTAATTTTGTTCCCGACTTCTCTGTCCATGAGTAATCCATTTGTGCTGGGAGGAAATGGCAAGTTCTTGCAGCGAGGACAGGCTTCACTGCTGGAGAAAATGATGCCTATTTATCATATGATGCTCTCTGTGCCTTTTTTTATTTGTCCTTCATCTGAACTAAGCTCTTTGGTGATGTGCTTCCCTGTCTGACACCAGATTTTGTAGAGGCCTACAAGTGTTTTTCTTTCCTGCATTTGCTGTTTCCCTGTAGTTCCTCACACCAGTTTGTGCTGGGGCCCCCGCAGCTGGGAAGGTGCTGGACAGGAAAGGACCTGGGGGTCCTGCTGGACGTGAAATTCACCCTGAGGCAGCGATGTGCCCAAAAGGGACAGTCCTGGCCTGGGCTGTGTGAGACAAAACACTTCCAGCAGCTCCAGGGGGGAATCCTGCCCCTCTGCTCAGCTCTGCTCAGTCCACGCCTGGAGCACTGGGTCCAGCTCTGCCTCCCCAGTACAAGAGGGACATGGACACACTGGGGAGAGCCCAGAGAGGGGACTGGAGCATCTCTGCTCTGAGGAAAGGCTGGGAGAGCTGGGAATGCTCAGCCTGGAGGAGAGGAGGCTCCAGGGGCCTCATCCCTGTGCATCACCACCTGCAGGGAGGCTGCAGAGAGGACAGGGCCTGGCTCTTGCCAGTGGTGGCCAGGGACAGGACAAGGGGCACACACTGAGCACAGGAGGGTCCCTCTGAGTGCCACAGAACACGTTTTGGCTGTGGGGGTGACTGAGCATGGGCACAGCTTGTCCAGGGAAGTGATGGAGTCTCTATATTTGGGGATATTCAGCATTTATCTGTCTATAATCATGGCAGCTGGCTCTGTGTGACCCTGCTGAGCAGGGAGCTGGACCAGAGAGTCTCCAGAAGTTTCTTCTCACCTCCACCACTCTGTGATTCTGAGATACAGAGATCAGAGTCTTCAGGAGATGCAGGGCTGGGCTGAGCCCTCTGCAGGGATGTGCCAAATACAGCTACATTTGGCATCAAACAGCGCTGTGTGATCACATCTCCTTTGCTGTAAGAATCTAAAATGGCTAAATAATTCTTCTCCTGCTGTTTTGGATTAATTTCCATCTTTATGCTATGTGTTTTCTTTGCTTGCTTCCTCCTTTCACCTTCCCAGCTGTCTCCTCAGAGCAAACTTCCGTGACTCTTATTGTTCTGCTTGTTTTCATTCTCCTTCTTGGGTAAATGTTGGGGTTTTTTTAAAGTGTGGTTTCCTAAAGCTCTGCAAAACGCTTTTTCCCTGCTGCATTTTAAAGTATTAGTTGAAAAAGAAAGGGCAAGGAGCCTTAATTCAGGTGCATATCCTCCTTTATCTACTTTTCTTTTAAAAAGTGACTAAAGACACTGATAAATAATGCTAATTTTTGCTGCCATCTGTGAATGTAGGACCAAGCTGTTTCAGAGCAGCATTTTTAGTGCTTTATCTGTTCAGGAGGGGGAAGGAAAAAGGTTCTTTGCTTTAGCAGCAATAACCTATCTCCCACAAGCTGTAGTCTGTGCTCCCATCTACCACTAAAACCCAAAGCAAACAAAGGTTCGTGCAGAGACAGGAAATCTTTTGGGTGTAATTGCCGGGAGGTCTTTGCTTTCACGATTTTTGGGTTCACCCAGAAAGGCAGGCAAGCAGGGCTGTGGTTCCCTGGGGTAGATTTATGATGAGCTCTCACTGGGCTTTAATTGGACATTTTTGGCAGATCTGGGAGTTTCAAATACCCTCTGCCAGAGTCTCCTGGCCACACTGAGTGAAAATGTCCCAGGGAGGGAGGGAGGGAGGGAAGGGGCTGGTGCATGGAGGCACAGCTGAGCTACGCCCTGATGACAGCCCTGCCTCCAGGCTCCTTTATTTTGGCCTCAAGCCTTAGTTTACATAATCCTGCCCTGATCCCTCATCTTCTGCATGGATCAGCCTTAGAAGACCCTCCAGTTTGACCAGGTTGAACTGGGAAGCAAGTCTCTCCCATCATCTGATCTTAGAAGTGCTGGTATTGCTGGAATCAGGTGGCTTTGGCTGTATCAGAAGACCTCACCAGTGCCAGGACTTGATTTTGGGGCTTCTTCAGAGGCTGAAAAACAAAGAAATCAAACCTTGATCATGGTCTGGAGAACCATGGAACAGGTCTGGCTCCTGGAGCCCATGTATTGAATAGGTGCAACCCTACATGTGGGAGGTCTCACCTGCAGAGTCCATGTGGCTTTTTCTCATGTGTTTATCTCTGGGTTTTGTGAGTTTGCCAAACCAGAACTGGACTGAGATTTAGGATCAGTTTTCCAAACCAGAACTGGACTGAGATTTAGGATCAGTTTTCCAAACCAGAACTGGACTGTGATTTAGGATCAGGTCTTTAGGGAAGCTTGTCACGGTGATGTGTAATAGCATAATAAAACCCTAACTGCTTCACTTTAATGTGTCAAATGACTCATTTACAGTGTCATCTGGGAGAGATGAGGCTCTATGAGATAAGTAAGACTTGCATGGGAAGGGAATATTGAGTAATGGACCTACAGCTATAATTGGAGGAGGAATAGATGCTCCATTTCAGATCTGAGGAAGTGGTTTATCTGCCCAGTCTGTAAGTGAATGATTCTTCTCTCAACTTCCTCCATACATTCCCCACTTCCTCTGTGTAATATTCCTGTTATTTATAACTGCTGCATTGAATTCTAGAGGCAGATGCTGCCTGCATTTCTGTGTTATATAGGAGTTGAGATCCAACAGGTTGGTGAATAGTCCTGACCTTCTGGGAGCAAATAATTGATATGGAAGCAAGGAAAACATTTAAAACTAATCCCCTTTTCTCTATATTTATAATGTCTGAATATAGAGCAGCCCTGTCCATCTCTTCCTATCCCATAGGAAGCCAGGGAAGTGGCAGACAGACATACAAAGGATTATTATATTTGATCAGGCTTGGAAATGGGCTGGAGATAAAGCCCTTGGTGTTTACTGGACCATTAAACATTTATTATCATCTCTCCAGCGTGCTGGTGGTGCTGTAAATAACAGCTGTGACAAAAAAGTGGGGTCAGCAGTTGCCTTCTGCACCGATGTTTGTAAATGCAGAAGCATTTGTGATTTCTAAGAGCTTGGTTGGGGGAAGCATCTGCCCAGATGCCGTGGAGAAACAGGGCAGATGAGCCAGCAGGCCAGAGCTCCTCTTTATCACAAGGAAACGCTGAAATCTTAGGAAGAGGGAGAATTTAAACAACAATGAAAAAAAGATTAGGGCCAGAGTTAGGAGTTAATTTATCCCTGCCCTTCCTAACAAAAATACTTAATGCACTCGGATCAGAACAGCTTTTGGATCTGGATTTAATTAGGTGGGAGGAGGGTTTGGGCCTCTCTCCCCCAGCTCAGCCACGCTCCATGAGGCATTTCCATCATCAGACTTTTATTTCCCTTTCCCCCCCTTCCCAGGTTTTTGCAGGGAGAGGAGAAGCATCGCCACAGGGCTGCAGCGATGGGGCCTGAGCCGCAGCACCTGGTTGGATGATGGGGCTTTTGAAAGGGAGAATATGAGGGGATTACTCTATTGCTGGGAGGCCAGAGCCTGGTTATTCCTACTGCAGGCAATCCCTCTGAAGTCAATGAGATTGGAAAGCGTGTAAATCACTATGGAATCCGGCATTTTCCTGGAAAAGTGTGGGGAGATATTTGTTTTACTTGCATATAAATTACTTCTAATAAGGCTGCATAGACACAACTGATCCTTCTCGTCACACTGTTGTTACTTCCAGTCCCAGAGTCACACTCAGTGCCCTCTCATTTTGGAATAATTTTGCAAAAAAAGCCTCCTGCATGGGAATTCCCTGTGGTTGTGAAGCGTTGCTGGGAATGACTCAGGCGGGAACGAGTCCTCGTGTGCTTGGGACCTGTGGTATGAACAGAGAAAGGAGACAGGCTTGTTTTCACACTCTCTCATTTTGTGTCTCTTACATGTTTCTGTTCCACCATTCAGATGTCATCAGGCTGAGGGATAATTAGAGGAAGCCTGTTTAGCTGCAGAGCTGGATTGGGAATCCACATTGCCGTGAGCGAGCTGGGTTGTTTGTTGGGGAAGGTAAAGCAGTGGAGCAGGTGTCCAGGGAGCATTTCTGCACCACCAGCAAGGAGATGCTCTGCTGCTCCTTCCCTGTGCCTGCAGAATGTATCTCCTTTCTCCAACTTAAAATGAATCCATAGAAACACAGAATGGTTTGGGTTGGAAGGGACCTTCAACAGCATTTAGTTCCAAGATGAGTGGCAGGGACACTAAACCAGATTAGTCCAATCCCCATCCAGCCTGGTCTTGGACACTTCCAGGATGTTGGATTGTGAGGATATTGGTTTTTTCAGTGGTGCTCTCTAGCTTGGCAGTCTCCATCACCATCACCAAAATGTTTAAGGGATACCTGGAAGGTGTTGTTGGAGCTCTTGGGTATTGGTTCTGCTGCTGCCTTTGCTGTGGGTGGATGGTTTGGGTGCTCATTCTTTGTGAGGCTTTAATGCCCTAATAAAGCTTTAGAACAAAGAGCATCAGCTTTTCTCTTGCTACACTGAGGAGAACATTTAATTTTGCCAGATGTTCCCGCGGCACAGGTGGTTTCAGCTGTTTTAGACTCACCTTCCCTTAAAAAATGCACCTTGCCTCTTTGTGCCTTGCACAGCATGTGGAAGATGTGGCCAACATGAAAATGAGATTTAAAACTGGAGGAGTCCTACAGAAAGTACCTGAGGAGCCAAAATTATACAACTGAATAACTAAGGAGAGAACCAGGTCCCGTGAAGCTGGGAATATTTCACTTGTCTCTCCCCCTGCCTGGTGGAATATTGTTTTCCTCTCCTCCTTGCCAGCATATCCACAGCTCCAGAGGAGCCACTCTCACTCCTGTAGATGCTTTAACTGATACATTCCTAATTCCACCTTGAGGCTGTTTTCATGAACAGAGGAGCCTTTGAAGGCACCTTCCTCTGTTACTGTCCTCCAGAAGGGTTTGTGCTCTCCAGAGGTTTGTCCTCTCTTCCCATTGGTGCTGGCTGGCCTGATGAGTACTTGGCTCTTGCCCACAAACTTGAATTTTCCTCCCCAAAAATAAGGACATCTTTAAGGCAGCAGTCTAGATTTGGATGTAAAATCCAGCACAAAAGACCTTTTCAGCTTCAGGCCAAGTGATGCTTGATCTTTGTTGTCCTCTCTGCAGAACAGAACAATTTAAGACTAATTTTTTGTTGTTGTTCCTTAGCTGCTGATGTATTAACAGGCCATATAAACCTGGGTTATACTCTTCAGTCTTCTCCTTATCCATCTCCATGTCTTCTGCAAGCTTGTTTTCCTCCATGTGATCTTGGAAAACTTGGATAAACTTATTTTTTATGGAGACTCCATTAGTGGCTGGAGTTTGGTGGGACAATCCCAGTCATCCACAACAGAACCCAAGCGTTTGGGGCAGAAAAAGGCTGTTTAATGTGGCTGATCCTTGTGGAAGGACTCACTCATTTTGGCACAAGCCACTCACTGGATGCTCCTCTCTTCCAGGGATTCCTGAGAATAATCATCAGCCTTAACAAGGATTGATTGTGTGCTCCTCATCCTCCTGGTTTGGTATTGACCAGAAAAAGCTTTGGCCGTCGTGTTGGGGAACAAGGAGGTGGAAGAACGTCCCTTCCAAGGTACAGTAGAGGCATGGGTGAGGTGTTTGGGGCATGGAGCTGGTGCTGGTGTAGCTTTTGGAGGTTCCAGGGTGTACAGCTTCCTCATGGGTTCACATCCCTCAATCCTACATGGAGAAATCTGCACTCTGTCATTCCCTTCTTCAGTCCTAATGAGTGCAGTCTTCTTAGACCAAAGGTGTTGGCTTTGTTTTGGTGCAAACTTGGATAAATCCAGGGTTTTCTCTTCACTTACTTTAAATAATTTTTTGTTTTTGAAACTTGTGGGTTGTGTCATGAGTGGAGTTTGGGCATCAATATTTGCACTATTTTGAAGAGAATTTTTCTTAAGTTTCTTTTTCTTGTCTAGACAAACCAGTATTAGACTAAAGTGCACTGAAATAGTATTAGACTGGAATATATTCTTACCCTGGTGCAGATGGGCATGGAATTCTTGCATGAGTGATTTATAAAGGAGGCAGAAATAAAAATCCCAGAGTTTTTTAGAGGAAAGGAAGGCTGTAGAGTAAGAAGGAAAGTTCCAGAGTAAGAAGCGTTACTCACACGGACATTGGTGAATTAAAACCCAACATCCATCAGGGAGTTTGTGGGAAGTTTTTCTGGTTGAAGTTCTTCCCATGGTCTGACCTGTGGAAAAGATTGAGGAATGCTTTTGAAAATTAAAAATAAAAACCCTACTGTAAGATTTCTTGCTGGGTGTTTTGAAGGACTCGTTCCAACCCAAGTGGATTCAGTGCTGAGATGATGCTGCTGGAGTAGCAAGAGGAGATGTGCATGTGAAACCTGGGGTTTTGTATGAACAAGGTCTTTCCCTAAAGCATTTCTTGTTGCTGTGGCTTTCACAGGTTCACCCTGTCCGGAGAAGTAGTTTGTATTTGTGGTTTGATATTTCCTTAAAGCCTCCACACAAGGTCCTGCTGACACTGCCTGCTTCACAAACATAACCAATTTATGGTTTCATATAAAAATTCTTTGAGCTCATTGCAAATCTGATTTGATACCTCAGTGCCAAACCGAAGCTGTTAGGGTTGACTAAATCCTTCCGTTGGAATCTATGCAATATTTAGCAGTGAGTTTTAGATCTGTTTGTGTGTGTTCCTCTGAAATTCACTGAATTTCACCTTGTTTTGTTACTTGTATATTTAAGTTGGTTGTTGGGGTTTTTTTTGTGCCCAGTTTTGATTTGGGGAAAATTCCTGTTGAGATCTGCAGCTGAATGAATCCCAGTAATTAGGGTTGTCCCTGTGCAGGACCAGGAGATGGATTTGGGTGATCCTTACAACACAGGGTATTCTATGATTATCATTTACTGAGAAGTGGCCAACTGTCTTAGGAGAAAGACTTTGAGTTTGGTGCCTGCTTTCTCCATAGCTGATCTCAGAATAGGATTAAATTCGGTGAGACTGAAGTCTCAGAAGTAATTAATGTATGATGCTCAGCATAAACATTAATAGACTAAACTCCCATTTATTTTTCAGCTTCTGCTAGTAGAAGAAAATGATTTTTTAGAGAAGCAAGAGTTTGGATGTGCTTCTCAGGGTTTCTGAGCTGTTTGAGGCTGGAATTCAGTGGCCAGCTGGAATCCTGCAGATGTTGGGATTGGCAGGATGTGCCTGGAGCCATGTGAAGAGGAGTGGCCTTGGGCTGATCACTGTGGCCACTGCTGTGACTGGCCAGGTGAAATTGTCCCAACAAAATTGCTTGTGTGTGTGGTTTGTCTTGCACAATGAAGCCCCACGTGGATGTGACTCTGTTGGCTGAAGTGAAATAGTCTCACAGCACCTTCCTTTTAAAATTTGGATTGAAACAGCAGCTTCTTTAACAGTGTCTGTTTGGAATAAGACAGCAAAGTCCACACTGAGGTCGTGGGAATTGTTCAGTGTGGGATTCTAGGTGAGATTCAGAGATGGAGTGTTAGAGGTGTCCATCATACCAATAGCCTCTTGACTCCTGTGGGCTACTGGAAAGACATTTTGGGCTGAATGGTTTTTTCTCTCTCTAAAACGGGGGTTATGAAACAGCTGATGGGAGCTGGAAGGGTTTGTGCACCCATTTCTGCTTGAGTTTCATTATCTATCACTTCCAGATTGGTGTCACAAGGCCAGAGCATCCAGATTCAGATAATGTGGGGGAAAAGTGATGCATGAAGTCTATACAAAGCTGCCCACTCAGATTTCTGGGCTTTGTTTGCACAGGTCACATTCACTTGTCACAAGTTACTGTCTTCTTTTTGTCAGCTATTTCAGCAATGTGCACACATTTATTCCAGCTCAGCCATAGTAGTAGCAGTGCTGGCAGAGGAGGGAGCCTGTGTTTGCAGAGCACAGGTGAGAAGACTTCTGAATTTAGATCTGAAATGTTGATTATATCCTAAAAGGTTGTTCTTGTGTGATTGGAAACCTTGGGATCCTGGACATTGCAGTGCTCCCAGGTCTGGTGGCACCTCTGACTAGAGGTCATGGTGGTCTCAAATCAAAATTGGCTTAAAATGCATTACTGGATGAGGGGAAGGATCATGGGAGGTAGGACCAGACCCACTGCCAAGCAGTTACTCTCTGTCCCAGAGGGTTTGAGTGGGAATTGTAGAATATTTGGTTGGAAAGATTCTTCAAAGGTCATCTCCTTCCACCCCCTGCCACAGGCAGGGACATTTTCCACCATCCCAGTTGCCCCAAGCCCCTTCCAGCCTGGCCTTGGACACTTCCAGGGATCCAGGGGCAGCCACAGCTGCTCTGGGCAACCTGTGCCAGGGCCTCACCACCCTCATAGCCCAGAAATTCCTTCTAAAATCTGAGTTCACCCATTTTTTTCCATCATATTTATTTTCATGATCCCAGCAGATTTACAGAAGGGGTAGGAGGGAAGCATTCCTGATGCCATGCAAAACCTGGAAGGGAAATGTGGGCACCGTCATCTTCTCCAGCTCCTTAGACCACCAGCCCTGCCTTAGGCTCATAGAAATGGTTTTGTTTAGGAAAATCAAGGGCCTTGTTCAGAAATGCTGGAATTTCTGTGGAAATTCAGCTTTCAAAATCCGCAGAGAAGCCACCTCTGCTCCCAGCAGCAGGTCGGAAGCTGGGTTTTTTGGGATTGCTGCCAAGAAACATTTCTTGGAAACCCTTGTGTGTGCAGTGCGAACAGCAGGACAGGAGGTCTGGGTTTGAACTCTGGATGATAAAACCAGGGAGGTTTTGGCAGGGCTGTGTTCAGATGCCTCATTCTTGGCTTTTCTCCTTGGCCTTTCTCTATGGGCAAAACCCTGCCTGGGCTGGCTGAGAAACTTCCACCTGACTTTGCAGCAAAGTTGAATTTTCCACGAACTAAGAAATTTTTTTTGGATTGAAATAGCTCTCTGTAATTTTTTGGATGGGTTTCTCCCACCCATTGACTACACCCAATCTGTATTTTTGAATGAAACTAGTGGTGAACCTTTCCTGCAGGGGCAAGAATTTTCATAAAGTCATGGAATGGCTTGGATTGGAAGGGAACTTAGAGACCATCTGCTTCTAACACAGGGACATCCTCCACTAAACCAGGTTGTTCCAAGCCCCACCCTGACTGGAGATTCCCTGAAATCAACCCCTGATTTTATGATTCTTTGAAAATGGATGAAGCTGTAGCCTGGAGTATCAAATACTCCTTAACCCAGGTCAAACTTTTCCATTTTTTGTCTGTACAGGTTCCCCATTGCTCTCTCTGAATCTCATCTTTCTATTTTTTGGGGAAACTATAAAATTTATGTGGAGAAGGAAGGAAAGAAAATCTCTTTCTTTTATGCAAGAGCCAGGTCAGCATCTTTTTTCAAAATCCCTGTGAGAGCAATTTGTCAGAAAACCTTGTGGGAAGCACGGAGCTTGAGCCTAGTGGAGCCAGGCTGAGCTTGAACACTCCCTTGATTTGAGCTCATATCACCAGCAGGAACAGAAATCTTTTTATCATTGACTTTACAGGATAAGACAGAGAATTTCCCAAAGGATGGGCTTCTTCCCTAAGCTTCATTCTCCAAGGAGGCCCTGAGAAAAGCAGATCCACTGGGAAGTTGGTAGCTCCAGACAAGTAGGTGCATGCACTGATGTGCATTCTCACCTGTAGGTACACAGAGAGCTTTCCCAAATTGCCCAGAACCTGAGAAAATGGAGATAAAATCAAAAAGGCAATTGCAGTTAATTATGCTTTCAAGGCAACTGGAGATTGGTTGGAATCCTGTGGGATTTCTGAGGCCTCCCAGTGCAATTTCAGGTTCAGTGTGGGCAGGAAGATTTGGTGTCTGTGGTTGGAGTTGTCTCAGTTGTGACTGTCACCTCTGGCTGTTGGGCTGGGCATGGCACAGGTGTCACCACCCAAACACAGGTATTGTCTCATGGCAAACTCTTCATAGAAATTCTGAGCTTCAATTAAATAAAAAAAAAGGTAAAAAAGCATTTTGTGCATGACTGAGCTTTGTTGTTCTTTTTCCACCTACATACTTTCCCATTTCTTCCCATCCTCACCAAAACCTGGCCTGAATTTTGTGTTTTGGGCAATGGGAAAAAGCCACATTCCAAGAAATCTTGGCTATCTCTTTGGTTTCTAGTGGAATCGGGATGTGACCAAAGAAGTGCCAGATGTGGGATGTTCAGGGAGTTGCAGGTGAGCTGGTGTGAAGTAACAGGTGTAGAAATCCATCATGAGAGTTTTATTTTCCATGATGTAAGCTTGGAAAATTAAAGGAAGAGCCTAGCTTTTAACTCCAGAAGAAGCAAAGTCTTGAGGGATTCAGCAGTGGGAGTCACAAAATACATAAAGCTGAATGGGACAGCATTTCCTGCTGTGCCCTTCTGTTCCTGTATGAATTTAGGTCAAAAAATGCTCTGCTAACTTCAGAATTTTGCTTGACCATGTCACATCAAACTCATTATTACCTGAAATTGCAGTTTTTGGGAGGTCCATATGAGTGTTCAGGCCTTGACTTTATCAGTAGCAGAAACTCATGATGTTTTTAAAACACAGACTTGTTTTTATTCCCTTAAGATGACAAATCTTTCTTCAAAGAGTCATGAATTAAACTAGACACTGCCTCACAGCGGGTATTAAGGAAAAAAAAATAATTAAAAGAAAGCTTTTAGAATGGTCTTTCCCTCTGGCATCTTCACTCAGGTTCTGCAATCAGTAATCCAGAGGAGGTTTTGTGGGAAGGGGAGGTGAGATGCAGGAGTTGATATGACTTCCCCAAGGGTGAGAACTTTGAGAGCTGGGACCTGAGCATTAATCTCTCTAATTCCAGCTCAGCACTTCACTGTGAGATCATTACTTTGTGTGATTAATCTGTGCAATGCCTCCAAAGCCTCTAAAACCATAATGCTACGCATGTATGGGGGAATGTTGCTGCCAGTTGGAGTGTTTGGGGGTCTGTTGCCATCCCTGACATCTTTTTGCTTCAACTTTGAATACAGGGAAGCATTCCCTGGCCTTGGTTGGTCTTAACTCTGTTACAAGCATCAGGGCTGATGTAGTCTTCTTTTAAGGAGTACTGTTTTCAACAGGGACAAAGAGTTCTCAGTGCAAAAATCAGCTGAAATGCATTTGATAAGTACAGGCACAACTGCAGCCATGACAGCATCATTCGTAGTTTTCTTGCAATGATGAGTAATATGTTGTGTTCTTAAAACTCATTTCCTAAAGACAGGAGAGCAGTAACTGCACACAGTCTGTGTTTATAAGCCACTCCATCCCAAATAACCTTCAGAACCTCTGGGCATTTCTAGCCACACTTGAGAAACTTCAGAATCTTCAAATCCTGCAAATTCTGTGAAAACTGAGTCG
>VWYI01019867.1:464085-517184 GCA_013399455.1 Anthoscopus minutus | reverse complement strand
GGTTGAGACCTTGAGAATTCCCAGACTTGATGCAAATTCTGTGGTGTAAATTCACTTCTTAGGTAATCCAGTCTGATTTTTAGGATGTTGCCAACTCCTCAGTTGAGGTCATGGTATTACCAAAGCCTCGAGTGTGATGCTGGGCAGTCACTTCACCCTTCCGCTGCGTTAACCCCAATTTTATGTAGGATGACTTCATCCCCCTTCTCTGAGAGGCACGTGCTGCCTCCTTTCACATTAGCAGATTTAGCAGCAGCACCTCACACATCTCAAACTCTTTGTGAATCCCATCAGCTCCCAGAGCCCTGGGAGTATCTGATGCGTCACGTTGCAAAGTGTGAAATTGAAGATTCAGCCCCACTTTGATGCTTTGGCTCTGTGAGCAGCAGAACTAATGTGGCTCAGCATACTAATGAGGGAGGTATTTATTGTTCAGGGCCTGGCTGGTGTTGAGCTTCACCCTTGAAGAATTCCCGGGGGGATGTTCTTCCTCCTAGGATGGGCCTTGTGGAGTCCTTGGCATAGTGGCAGGGGAAAAAGCCCAGTTTTCATGGAAACAGCCCCAAAATTAAATCTTCTAAATAGTTTATAAAAGAGCTTAAGGAAGGAAGGAGGAGGGATTGAAATGGAAATTGTTGCTTTTCACAGAGAGAAAATGAGGATGAAGCTAAAGAGAGGCCTAAGCCCACAGGTCACCACGAGGATAAAATTAAGATGCCAACAGCTTTCAGTGTCAGTGGGGATATCAAAAATATTTTCATTTTGGAGAAGCCCTTCTCCAACACTGTCCATTTGGGTCACTGACCTCTGTTCATTTTAATTGGAAAGGAACCAAAATGAGTGAAAGTGTAGCTTTTAACCTTGTCTGAGCTTGGTAGAAAAGCACTTAGATCTAAAAGCCAGTGGTGGTGGTACCTGGAAATACTGACTGGAGAAGGCTTCCTTGAGCTAAAACTCTTTATGAAGACAGGACTTCTTCAGAAATCTGTGTGTTTGTCAGGTACCACATCCTTTGGGGTTTGCTGGGAGAGAGGAATTCTTTGCAATCCTCAAATTTGTCATCTGGGCACTTTAAATTCTCTAGAAAGGACTGAGGGATTACTTGGGAGAAGTTTGCTTGCGAGGATGGCTTCCACCAGGAGCGGAGAATGCCACGGACTGAGGCCTTGTGCGTGAGGGTGTGGTGGTTTCTGGGAATTTGAGAGATTTCCCTGGAGGCTGGCCAGGTTGGAAACCCAAACCTCTGAATTATGTATAATATAGTGGCTGAGTTAATCAAAAATCACAGAATAATTTGAGTTGGAAGATAGTTGAGTCCAAGCTGTGACCCACTTCCACCTTGTCACCCAGCCCAGAGCACTGAGTGCCATGTCCAGTCATTCCCTGAACACCTCCAGGAATGGGGACTTCACCACCTCGCTGCGCAGCCACCTACAATGCTTAACAACCATTTACATGAAGAATTTCCTTAAAATGCGATGGTCTCCTGAACCTGATGGTCTCCTCTGTCCTCTTGACTCTGCTGGAGGGCCTCCAAAAGCCAAGGTGATTCTGGTTTAGGTTCCCTTAGCAATGAAATGTGCATCAAAAATCACAAACACACAAATTCTACTTGATTTGCTTGTCTTCTCCACATCCAGCATTTATAACCCTGGGATGATCTTGGTTTATTTCCACCAAGAAAATTAAATTCCTTCTGACCCACACAGTCCAGAGCTCAGAGCAGAGCCTTGATACGGTGTTGCTTTGGGAAACCAAAGAGTTTTAGGAGCCTGATTGGAAATTCCAGCAAACCAGGGCTGTTGGCAACCAACTTCCAACTCAAAATCCTCCAGGAGCACAATGCACTACAATTATAGCAGCTTTCCTGGGTCAGGAAACAAGCACAGCCACTGCTGTATTCCTGTGTGTGATATTTCTGACACACAATGTTATCTTGGGGATTGTTACGTCAGCTTTTATGTGGCGTGGGGAGGGTGGAGTGGAGGTTAATTGGTCATGTTAATGGTTTTCATGTTCCTAATTTAGGGTCTCAGTGCTGTCCTTGGGTTTGGAGTGATTTAGGAGAATTATTCATTCTATTGTGGTGCTGTCACATCTGTGGTGTGGGGAGATGGCTCCAGTTACAGCCCAGATCACGGCAAAAGCTCATTCAATCAAGTTTTGGGGTTTTTTTTTCTGTTTATACCATGTTGGGAAGTCCTGAGAATCCTAATGGATGGACTTGCTCTGAAACCAGACCTACTGAAACAGGAACTTCTCACTATGTATTTGTTCAAACCCATCTCTCGCCAAATGTCTTTAATTCACCCAAAATGTGCCTCTTTGGACATGTGCTCTGGAAAGGCAGTGGAAACTAGTGTAGAGTTCATGGCTTTGTGGTTACAGGGCTTTTTTCCTTCATAGAATTACAGAATTATATAATTGTTTTGGTTGGAAAATGCCTTTAAGGTCATTGAATCCAGCCATTCCCCCCACAACTGCCGAGGCCACCGATAATCCATGTCCCCAAGTGCCACATCCACTTGGCTTTTAAATCCCTCCAAGAGTGGTGCATCCATCATTGCCCTGGACAGCTGTACCAGGGTTGGAGACATTTTCCCTCATATCCAATTTAAACCTCCCCTGGTGCAACTTGAGGTCATTTCCTCTTGTCCTCAAAATATAAAAAAGCCCCAGAAATTAAAACCCCAAACCACTGCAACACCCAAACCCACAACTTGTTTAGTTTAGTGACCATTCCTAAAATACTTCTGCTCACCAAAGCTATGGAAATAGGCACCTAATGCATTGGTTGGGGGGTACAGCCCAATGAAAAATGAAAAAATATTGGCTTTTTTAAAAATTATTCTTCAGTGTCTGGTGAGATCAGAAGAATCAATGAGAAAGTTAAAATTTTGTGGTCTTCAGCTTCCCAATGTCTCGAAATGCATCTTTTTGCCTGAATTTAAGGTTAAAAAATGTTCCAGGCCAGGTTGGACTGGGCTTGGAGGAACCTGGTGTAGTGGAAGGTGTTCCTACCCCATGACAGGGGGTGGGACCAGATGATCTTTAAGGTCCCTTCCAACTCAAACCACTCTGTGATTCACAAAAGATATTAAATGCCTGTCTCTTTTTCTAGAAGCTGAAATGTCACAGCCATCATGGGGTGGTTACAGAAGAAACACACACAACCATTCTGCTAGGGATCAAACTTCCTTTTTATTTATGATGTGCTCCTCTCACACATGAAAATCTTGTTTGCTAAAGACCATTTGCTTTTCTCCAGCCAGACTGCTCAGGAAGTACCAGAGGGATAGCTTCATTTTATAAGAATCAAAAAAAAAAAACCCAACCACTTCTGAGAGGGGTCTTCATGTCATATTTCCTCTATTCAGGACTCCAAGTCTTTCACAAAACTGAGCAGAATCCCATGGGGCCACAGCCATCCCAGGGTGGTGGATTGGATGACTTAAGTATCTTTTTCTGGTCTGATTTGTGACTGTAGCTTTAATTTATTGCCTCCTCTGTAAACCACAGATATGTTTGTTATTTGCATGGTAAAAAAAAAAGAAAAATAGCTTTATTTGGATTTTTAAGTCATCCTTCTTTGCAGTGGCATTTGTTGCAGTGAAATCCTTTTATGAGGCTTGTGGGGAGAGTTGGGTTGAAATAGCTTCTCAAAGGGACACGTGACAGGCAGTGGCTCAAGGAAGGGTTAGATTGGATATTAGGAAAATTCCTTCATGGAAAGGGTGGTCCAGCCCTGGGGGATCTAAAATCCCTGTGGATGTGGCACTGCTGGGGGGGAACAGTGGACTCAGTGACCTCAGAGGGCTTTTCCAACCTCGATGGTTCTCTGATTCTAAGCATAAAAATGAAGTTTTTATGCCTTTGTGGGGCCAGAGTAGTGCAGTGTTCACCCAAGTCAATTTTGTACGTGGAATATTTGGAATATTCTCTTTTTTATTGTAGAAACCCTCCTACTGAAATGACATTTAAACACCTACAGAAGCTGAACTTCAGTTTCTCTTTCAAAAAGTTGTCCTCATGGTCTGATTTTTATGGTCACCATATTCGCATACCCTAAGGCAGCAACCTCCTGCTTGTCACTTAACTTTAAAATGTTCATGGTGAAATTTCCCAAGTGTGTAATAGTTTCTCTGTTTTGCTTGACTGAATCTGAAAGTTTTGCATTTTTAGAGCAGGGAGGAGCTTCCAGTCCAGATCCAGGGGTTCGTGATAAAATATCTTGGAAAACAAAAATTTAGCTTTCATGTTGGTTTCAAATCCACCAATCCCTTAAAAAAAGCAGAGAGAGGATGCCCAGAGCAGCTGTGGCTGCCCCTGGATCCCTGGAAGTGTCCAAGGCCAGGTTGGATGGGGCTTGGAGCAACCTGGGATAGTGGAAGGTGTCCCTGCCCGTGGCAGGGGTGGGACTGGATTGTCTTCAGATATTAAGGAAAGACAAAGCTCTTGGAATCAGCTGCTTCCCAAGAAGGCCAAGTGTGGACATGATTTTCTGAGCCTGAGAGAGTTTTTCAGCCCTTGGCAGGGGTGGGACTGGATGAGCTTTAAGGTCCCTTCTTACCCAAAACATTCTGGGATTCTCATAGGATTGTGTTCCAAAGGCCACAGTTACCAACCACGCTGTTCGGCAGTGCTGATTTTGGGAGGCTCTGCTGTCTGGATTCCAGTCTCTTGTACAAAGGCATCTCATCCACAATGTGATGGAATTGTAGGCCCAGTGCATGGAGCAACCAGGCGTGAAAAAAATTAGATTGCTCATAAATATTTTACTATATTTTTCAAAACGTTGCCCAGTAATAGCTTTCCTATCATTACCTTCTGCCTGCATGAAAATAACATATGCCAGCATGAACCCCAGTGGCATGGGGAAGGATTGAGTAGGAGAAAATTTGGTTATCTCTTGATCAGTATTTTATCAGCTCAGTAATAATATTTTGATTAGGAGAAGTAGTGCACTGTCCCTCAAAGAGGCACAGGCTTCTTGTGATTTCTTTGTCACCAGAGTTGTTTGAGGAGGGTTGAATCCCACATGGCTTAAAAACACCAAACCACTAAGACCGAAAGATCATCTTTTAACAACTCTGTCATCTGCTTTAAATCCTTTTCATTTCTCCAGCCTGAGTGCCTGGAAGGAAACTGGAGCTCTTCCCTAAGTGGTGTTGCTGCCTCTGGCTTGCTCTGCACACCTTTCATGTAGGAGAGGAGAACTTGTGAGCAGGGCCAGATCAAAGGGCTTTGGGTTAGGGGATTATCAACACTTGAGGTCAGGGTGGTCTCAGGGCTGCAGGCACAGCTGCTCCTGTGCCTGTCCTGGGCATGGGCATGAGGTGGCTCCAGTTACAGAATTACAGAATGGCTTGGATGGGAAAGAGCTTTAAGGATCATCCAGTTCCAGTCCTCTGCCATGGCAGGGACACCTTCCACTAGCCCAGATTACTCCAAGCCCTGTCCAGCCTGGCCTTGGACACTTCCAGGGATCCAGGGGCAGCCACAGCTTCTCTGAGCACCCTGTGCCAAGGCCTCAGCACCCTCACAGGGAAGGATTTATTCCCAGTATCCCATCTATCCCTGCCCTCTGGCAGTGGGAAACCATTCCCTGTGTCCTGTCCCTCCAGCCCTTGTCCCCAGTCCCTCTCCAGCTCTCCTGGAGCCCCTTTAGGCACTGGAAGGGGCTCTGAGCTGTCCCTAGAGCCTTTTCCAGGGGAATACCCCCAGCTCTCCCAGCTGGGCTCCAGAGCAGAGGGGCTCCAGGCCTTGTAGTATCTCCATGGCCTCCTCTGGAAGTGCTTTAACAGATGAATGTCTTTCTTCTGCTGAGGAGCCCGATAAATGCCACTGATCAATGCCTTGGCACAGCTCTGCAATTCTCAGCATTGGGATCAGACTGGAATTACTGGGCTCAGCCCAGGCTCCCTTTCCTCACACTGCTGGGAAATGAGGAATAACCCAGCTGCATCCCAGGAGTTCTGCAGATGCACAAGGTGATCGCTGAGAGCTGCAGGGTGCAGGTCCTTTGTACCCCCCTGCCCTTCCCTGAGCACCCTCCCCACACTCCCTGCCTGCTGCAGATCACTCCCTTCTGGTGTTGAGAGCCCCTCTCTCCATCTCTCCATCCCATGGCTCAGGAGGCAGCGGTACCTGATGGATACAGCACGGCGGATCGTGGCATTGTGCCACCAGCCTCGCCAGTGACCTCAGCAAAGCCCCTTTCCCTGTTCCTGCTGCTTAAAATCGAGGATAAAAGGCAGTATCTCATAAAAAGGAAGGTCTGAAGGTGATGCTTGCACATAGCTCTCTTTGTTGCAGGTGTCTGTACTCCCAACATCCTTCTCATCCTCGGAAATCTAAAGGCTCCGTGGCGCCGTTCAGCAAAGGACTGCAGTGCACAGGGCTTGTGGCAGTGTGCAGTTAATCACCAGGCTACATCCAAAGGAAAAGAGAAACCCTTTGCTCATAAAAAGGGTGGAAAAGGGATCAAGCTTTTGCATAAATCAAGAGGTCTTTGCAGCAGCACGATGCCATTGCCAGGAAAATTCATGGGAACCTCAATGATAAGGGGAATAGGAGTACTGAGCCACCACAGGGTTGTGTTTTAAAAACCCCACAGTTTGTCTCTTTTTTTGGACGTTAGAGAAAATTGTGTGGGCAGAAGTTGTGGTAGAGTCTCTGCACTTGTATCAGGGAAGCTGCTGATGGGTTTCACCAAATATTTTCATGGTGAATTGAGATTGTGGAGGAGATAAATGATAGAGCTCTCCAAAACGCCTGGAGGTTCCTTGTCAAGGGTGGCAAACTGGATTTTTGGGCTTTGAGGGTGCAGAGCTGTGGGGGAGTTACCAGAAAGACAAAGAGATAAATCCAGGATTACTGCCAGGATGTTTGCTGATAGTAAATATACCCATGAGATGTGCAACAGCCGCTGGAAAAACCGTGAGTGCTGACGCTGGGTACGGAGCAAATATCCACAAACTGGTTTAAAAAAATCCTCAAACCCTCAGTGCTTAAAACGAGTTCTGCCAGGGAGAAGAGGTGGAGATGCCAAAACTGGGAGGAGCTTTGATAGCCAGCGTTGAAAAGCAATTTCCTGAGTGGGAGGCTGGAAGGATGGATCCTGTAGGTTGGAGTAACAGAGGAACGCTGCCTTTCCTATTGCCCCCCGCATTCCCTTTTTTGCTGGGCCATATTTATTATTTCACATGGGTTATAACTTCCTCGTCGGCACACGGGGGTGTGGGAGGGGGAAGGAAATGACACTTGCTTTCTTTGCAGGACTTTGGGAAGAGCTGCAGAGTAAAGGTTGGCTCTAAGAGCTCGGCAGAAATGCTGCGCTTCCGAGCGAATTCCTGCAGGTACCTCGGGTGAAGTAACCTGAAACCTGGCATTTGGGGTGCGGCAGAGGAAGATTGCAACCTGTCCAGTTTTGCCTTGTAACGTAACACACCGTGGAAAAGAGCCTGACTGGGTTTTTTAAACACTTTTTTTGTCTTTTAGGCTTGTAATGGCTCGATGGTTTTAGGGCGCTCGGCAGCCAAAGGTGGCTGGGCTTTGTTTGCCACCAGAGCCCTGTTTCCCTTCACACAGTCACAATTGGGCAGGAAATGTTTCTTGTCCAGCCAGTCTGGTTTTTTCAAGAGCAAAATCTCCCTGGGTCCTGCTGGGAAACTCTCCAGTGCTGCTCAGCCCTGCTTTTCTCAGTGCAATTCCTGCAGAGCAGCATCCAGCCCAAGCTCGGCCTCACCTGGCTCTGGACAATGCTCCTTGGAGTTTTTCTACCTTTTACCTCAAAAAAACCCCAAACAAAACAGCCAAGCAGCTTTGCTTGTTCCTTTTTATGTCATTGTACAAAACGTGGCTGTCACACCCACCAGCTTCCTTTTAGGTTTTACCCAGCTCTGGGCTCTGGGTGTCTTGAATAAAGGGATTTATGCCTGGACGTGGCAGTGGCAGGCTTTTCTCCTGGCATGACCAGACTCTCAATGTGACATTCAGAGCTGTAAAACACTCCCTGACAATAGCTTGTGTTGTTCAAAGAGCAGCATAAATAATCGAGGGGATTTTTTCGCGTTTTTTTTTTTTTTGGTTTGTTTTTTTCTGTGAGAAGAATAACATCTCTCCAGGCTGGCTGGGGAGGTGAAGGACAGGCACTGTTGGAATGTGGAGGGGCAACTCAGGAAGGGGTGACATGGGAAAGGGGGACTTGAGGTTGTTATCTAGAAGGCTTTTAACATCATGACATTGGACTATCTCTCAAACAAGGTGTTGGAGGCTCTATTCCTTTTACAGATGTTTTTATACAGAATAGAAGAATTCCATGATCCAGGTTTCTGTGTGTTTGCAGGGTCCTACTGGCTGTGCACAACTCCCTGAGAGGAGGGGGCAGCCAGGAACGGGGACAGGAGGAGAGGGAATGGCCTCAGGCTGGACCAGAGGAGGCTTAGATTGGATATTTCTCCATGGAAAATGTGTCCAGCCCTGGCACAGCTGCCCAGGGCAGTGCTGGAGTCCCCATCCCTGGAGGGATTTAGAAGCCATGTGGATGTGGCACTTGGGGACATGGGTCAGTGGCATTGCTGGGGGAATGGTTGGATTCTGTGATTTTGGAGGGCTTTTCCAACCTTTTTCATTCTGTGATTGTGCCCAGAGCTTTATCCATCTTGAAAACCTCCAGGGATGGAAATTGCCCAACCTCTGGGCACCCAGCTTGACTCACCTGATGGTGGAAAAGCTTCTCCCTGCTCCTTGATTCATCTTCTGCCCATCACCTCCTGTCCTCCCACCCTATCAGAGCTGGGCTGTCCCTTCTCCCTAATACCCTTGGAGATGCTGGAAAGCTGCTCCAAGTCCCCTTCCTCACCTGGTGCTGGTAACCAAATATGCCCAAAGAGAAAAAGACACAAATATTTGTGATTGTGCACCTACTACATACCTCTAATTGAAATTAGAAAAGGAAATTTTTTGAAGAAGTTACCAAAAATACGCATTAACAATTCAGTGACATTTCTTCCTGGTTCATTAGCTCATGTATCTGGTGGCTTGCCTCTTCTGAAACATTCATAGAAAAATATTTCTTTTTTAATTTTGCTTCAATCTTTACATTCCTTGCTGTCAGTACCTAAGAGGTGACGTGATCCCAGCATTATTTTGTCAGTAGGGCATTTTTTTGGTGCTGTGACCTGAATAAAGGGCAGAGCAATTGCTGATTTAAGCCTCTTCAATACAATTTTTATCTTCTTTCTTATAATTATTTTCTTAAAATCAAGAATTTCACCACCAAACCAGCTTCTTTTTTGTTAATTTCTCCAATACTCTGAAAATAAAGCACTGTATTTTGCGCAGTGAACGTGCAGAGAGAAAAGCTTTTGTGCATGCCTTAGACACAGCCTGATCCCAACTTCATCTATTAAAATTTTATATTTTTTTTTTCAAAAACTGACTTAAATATGATTTTATTTTTTTTTTTAAATGTTTTTAAAATGAGCTTAATCTGGGGGGAAAAAAATCCCAATGCAGTAGTTGTGGCCATGCCCAGAGTCTGCCCAGCACGTGCCGTGGGTATGAATGAGCGCCGGCAGTTTTGTCTCGGGGCTGGATTAGGCACAGTTGCTACTGGAAACTGCACAGCCCAGCTCAGGGAAGCTGTTCCTCTCCAAAACAGAGTCCCTGCCCATGGCAGGGGGTTGGAACTGGAGGATCTTTGAGGTCTCTTCCGACCCAAACTGTTCTGTGATGCTGTGACAGCACCACCGAGGTTGGGAACTCACTGGGGTGATGAGGACGTGCCCCATCCAGCATCACTAAATGTCATTTAATGGATTTTGACCTCCATCAGCATCCAGGGGAGGCTTTTCCTTCTGAGATTTGCTTTGAGCTGCAGTGTCCTTACCTTCATTTCTTTAAAAAAAGTCTCTTTTCAGGATTCAAACCCCGCAAAGTCTGGCTTTGGGTTTCAGCCCCGCCGCTTGCACAGGCAGTTGTCAGTCCCGGAGCAGCGACGGTGGCTTGGTTTTGAGATGTAAAACAAAAGCTTTTGTGCAGCCTGGCTGGTGTGTGCTGATTTCTGCTGTCAGAAGGGAAGCTGAACCTTGTGCTCAGCCTATTCCTCTCCAGCCTTCCTGTGAGTCCATTGGCCCCTGTCAATCAGCAGAGCTTTCAGAACGAGTGTGTGGGATAAAGCTCCAAAATCTGCCTGTGTCAGCTCGGGAGTGGTGCCTGCACTGCTGCCTTTGGGGGTGTGCAGAGCTGCCCACGTGCAGTCAGTTTTGCACGGTCATTTTTGCCTCTTGGAGGAGTTGGACTCAGTAATCCTTGTGGGTCCCTTCCAACTCAGGACTTTCTGTGGTTTTAATTGGGATCTCTGATCTGTAGCAGAGCTCGGTAATTTTCTTATCCCTGGATCCCATTCATTCTTTCTAGACTCAGTCTAATAAAGCCAGCTTTGAACTGCAGCCTTGCTCTGTGGAGAAGGGACAGGGTGGTGTGTCAGCCCCTCCAGAATCACTGGGAGCTCCATGTATGCTGACTACACAGGAAATGTGGCATTTTAGTATTTAAAGGGACTTAAAGAGGGAGAGGTACTTTTGATACAGGCAGATAGTGATAGGACAAAGGGGGAAATGATTTTAAAATAGAAGAGATTTAGATTAGATTTTAAATGGAAATTCTCTGCTGTGAGGCCCTGGTACAGGTTGTCAAGGGAAGCTGTGGCTGCTCCATCCCTGGGAGTGTCCAAGGCCAGGTTGGATGAGGCTTGGAGCAACCTGGGATAGTGGAAGGTGTCTCTGCCCACAGCAGAGTATTTGGAATGAGATGATATTTCAGGTGCCTTCCATTTCAAACCATTCCATGATTTTCTAATGCCTTTTGCTGCAGGGAGATCTCCCCTCCCTGTGCTGGCCTGCCCTTTGCAGGCTGAGAAAAGCACACTCAGGTTTTATTTCACCCTGGCTGACAGAGCAGTGGACCTGAGAACAGAAAAGATACCGAGGCAGTGATGATTATTGGGAGTGTTAGAGCAGCATGGGGAATGCAAGGCTGCAGAAACAATAAGAATCCTATAGGGTTGGGTTGTTTGGATAACAAAAACTACTTCCTTTTAGGGTTTTTTTCAGGTATTTGCTCATATTTTTTGTCATTGACTGCTGTGCATGAATGAAACCCCCCCTGCCCTTGCCCTTGGGAGGTGCTGGTGCTGTCAGTAGCTCTCAAGGCAGCTTTGCCACCAGGACCAGCCTGACCTCCTCTCTGTTGCCAGAGAAATCCTCAGCCCTCGCAGAGCAATGACCTCCAGTTTATATTTATATACCTGGAATTCTCCCTGGAGCTGTGTTGTGCAACAGGGAGCGTGATTCCACATGTGTTTTATGTAAGCCAGAGAGGATTTTGGGTGTTGTGTTGGAGAATCAAAGCCCTGTTTGGGGGAACCTGCAGTCTGACTATCCAGTTGGACAAGCTCAACTTTCTCTGCAATTTAAATAGACTCTGCCAGAATGTTAATTGTGCCAGGCTCCAGAAGTGCCTTTTAACTCCTTAGGAGCGTGTGGGGTTTCCAGGCCACCCTCGCTCTCCTGTTTAAATGGAAAACAACATCTTTGGATGTCCATGTCCATCACCCACTCATTCCCCTGGAAAGCTGCAGCGTGTCTTTTGGGATAATCCAGGACATTTCTGTGCAGCTCAAGAAGGTCCTTTGCTCCCCATCTTCTTTCCCATTTTGTGGAAGCGAGGATTTCCCTGAGAGCACAGTTTTTACCTTTATTCATCCCAGGAATTCCTCCTCTTTGAGGCCAACTATTTGATATACATAATGTCTTGGCACTTCAGTTCTGTTTACTTGTTCTCAGTTTATGGCACTTTCCTGACTGAATTCAAGCAGAATAAATAGCATCCAGAGAGAGAAATTCCAGTTTATTTTGAATATCAACAACGCTGGAGAAACAGCTGTTCAGATCAGGGGGAAACTCACTCAAAAATCATTACCTTGTTTATTAGAAGGCAAAAAAGAGCTTCAGGTGTCAGAGATAGAGAAGGGATCATCTCCAGTTTGGTTTGTTGTGGTATTGTGAGAACACAGGTGCTCTTAATCCCAGCTGGAGCTGTGGCAAAACCTGTCCCCTGGAAATGCTGGAAGCTTTGCTGTTGATTTACATGGACCCTGCCTGCTCATAGATTGTTATTATTTTACCATCTGTAAAAGTTTCTGCAGCAAAACCTTCCTTTGAATAGAGAAGGTTTAGGATAGTAAGGAAATTAGGGTAAAAACCATTTGGGTTTGTTCTTGCTGCAGGGCAATAGTGGGAAAAGAAAAAGAAAATTAACCTCCTTTTTCCCAGGATACTGCCTAACCTGGAGCATGTACCTTCCCTAAGAAGCAGCAGATGGATTTCTTTGTTTTCCTTCAGGCTTGTGAAGCTTCCAGGACTTTTGGAGGAGCAGCTGTGTACCTCAAGAGTTAGATTGAGATGTCTCCTTGTAGCCTGGCATATTCCAGCTGCTGCTTCTGCTGGGGTGGACCTGTCACATGCAGGATTTTCTGATGCCATCCTGCAAGCTGTGGCAGCTGGGATGGTCTTCAAGGTCACTTCCAGCCCAAACCATTCTGTGATCCTGTGATCTCGTGTAGTTGGCGGTCTGAGTACTTGCACCTTCACTGTTATTAATTTCTTTTAAAGTTTAGGTGATTAGTCATCTCAAACAAGTCCTGGTAGCTAAGGCAAGGCAGAATATGTGTGGGAAGGCAGAGTCCTGGCTGGACACATGGCTTTTACGTGAGGGAAGGACCTGAATGAATTTGAACCAAAAATGTGTAGGTTTAAAATGAATTTAAAAAAACAACAAACCCAACTTTTTAAAGCAGCATTTTGTATTTTGAACAAAGAACACAGAGCTGTGGGCAGACTTCCAGAGAAGCAAAAAACTTTATTTTATTGTTGGAGTAGGGTCTTTACTGGTGAAACAAAACTGAAGCCCTCAAAGGGACCCAAGACCTGTGGTTGCCTGAAGCCTGCAGGAGATCACCGTGATGGATTAAAGGGAAGCTGCACAGCTGCACACAACACCTGCCACCACATCTCAGTCAGAGCTTTTCCATCCATGAGGCAGCCTCATCCATGACTTTTGGCTCCACTTTCCATCTCCAGTATGTCCAAAGGTTACAGAATTCCCGTGGTGGGACTCCCCATGCAGAGTTGGAAGGATCCTGCTGAACCGTAAGTTCTGCTGTCCACTGTATACTCCCAAAAGAAACATTAAAACCTCTGGAAGGAAAAAAATCAAGTCCTGGATCTTTTGCTGGTTTTGGGAATCTGGAGATTCCCAAACTAGGAGGTGGCTCCTCCAGAGCTGCACCTCCAGAAATTTGCCTTTGTATTGTAATAACACCCTTAATGCTTCCTGATCTGATGCACATGAGGGTTTGTGTCTCCTCATCTTTTATGTCTGCTGGGTCCCCACAGACTTCAGTGGTGTTTGTGGGGCAGGGGGATTGTCAAAACTCTGAATTTCATCCAGCCTAAAAGCTACAACAAAGCCAGCATTATTGTTTGGTGCAAAGTGCTGAGCAATCCACAGCAGAGAACAGCCTGGTTCTGCTGCGTGTCCATCCCTTCCCTCCTTGGTGTTACCCCAGGGGCACCCTTGTCATGTCTGGGGAGAGTTATGTCCAGGTTTGGGCTGGATATTTGGGAAAAGTTCTTCACCAAAGGGTGTCCAGCCCTGGCACAGCTGCTCAGGGCAGTGCTGGAGTCCCCATCCCTGGAGGGATTCAGAAGCTGTGTGGATGTGGCACTTGGGGACATGGGTCAATGGGGGCCTTGGCAGTGCTGAGGGAATGGTTGGACCTGATGTTCTTTGAGGCCTTTTCCAACCTAAATAATTCTACAAGTCTTTAAAATTAAGTAGATTTATTCACAGACTTTACTTTGACAGTGAATTTAGAGCCTGATGGTCAGGCCTGGAGATGAAGCTCTTCTATGAGCACACTGAAGTGGTGCAGTGACAGTGGTAAAAGTGAAACCCATTTTCCTTTGGTCTCTGCTGCTCTGGGATTTTTTTGGTTTGTTTGTTGTTTTGGTTTTTTTTAATTTTATTTTCTCATCTTTAGCTTTGTTAAAAGCCTTACTCTGCACTATCAGCATCTGCTGAGAGTTTGCTTGAGGTTCAGCTGGAGCAGGCTGGGGTTGAGGTGCCACAGGGGTGTGTGATGGGGTGTCCTGATGAGCACTGATAACAGATCAGGAGATGCAGACACCTGGCCCTCAGAAAGGAGCCACCAAAAAGGATTCTGAGAAACCCAAGTGTCAGTGACAGGCAGAAAGGAGCCATTGCTTTTTTGAGCTGCTATAACTCTGATCTTGTGTCTCAAAGGAGAGAGGCACAATATCCTGGCTGCAACAATGTTGTATTTATATCCAGAGCTCAGAAATCCATCCCTGGGAGGAATGAAGAATATCCTGTTGCTGTCCAGTGCTATAACTTGCTGAAGCTTGATCCTTGAGTTGCTTCCTGAACAGTCACTCCCTGTCCCTATCCTTATCCCAACTGCTTCACACAGAAAAATCCCAATCAAAACCACCACTTCACTCCTGCATCATGTGGATTTGCCTTAAAACCAGACCCTGCTTGCCTTCAAGTGGATAAATCTCTCCCTGGGGCTTGGCAGGATGTGGGCTGGCATCTGGTGGAATGATGGGCAGGAGAAACCCAACTGAAGCCTCTCCTGGCAGGAACAGGGATGTTTCCATGGCAGTGACTTGCACTGCTGAGCAGAGCAGGGATTGGCAGTAGAGGTGGGATGTGGGTTAGGGACAGCCCATGTGTCCCTTGATCAAACATGGAAGTTCTTGAATTTGACATTTGGCAAGCAAAAAGCCTGATGGGATATAGGATTTATTTCCCAGAACTTCTAGGGAAGCACAGGTCCTAGAATCCTGGAATGGTTTGGACTGGAAGGACCTTGGAGGCCATCTCATTCCAACACCCTGCCATGAGCAAGGACACCTTCCACGATCCCAGCTTGCTCCAAGCCTTGTTCAGCCTGGCCTTGGACACTTCCAGGGATGGAGCAGCCACAGCTTGTCTGGGCATCCTGTGCCACTGCATCCATTCACTCCCAAAATGTGCAGGATACAGCACAGCCTCTTGCAAACTCCTGGAGAGTTTGTTCCACCTGCTCAGTTCATGCAGTGGGTCACATTTAAGACACCTTCCCCAAAATGAAACCAGCCCTGAGCCATCAGCAGAAGTTGCCCTTGAAGCATTTTGTGAGGTTCTGCCCCACCTGTGCCCTGTGGCCACTCGTGTCCCCGGTGCACTGCTCAAAACCTCGTGTCCATTCCCCCTTTCCAGCTGCTCCCAGCAAACCCAGGCTGTGCAGAGGATAACTAGTCGTGCAAGTGGGATTTTTCCCCCCTTCATTAGTTTGTTTATTCATTAAGGAAGTCAAAAGAGGAAGAGGAATAGAAAGGTTGCAAATGTTTTGCTTAGAAATGAGACCTCAGTGACTGGGCTGCACGTTGCCCTGTGTGTGGGATACGTTGGGCAGCTCCAGTGTCCCCGGTGAGAGCTCAGGAAGACCAAGGTGCCCTCCCAAGGTGTGCTCAGGTAGGGTCACAGCTTGTTTGTGGATCTGCTCACATCCATATGGCTCAGAGTTTCTATGGAAACAGTCTGGGAGAGCTGGGTTGTTCAGCCCAGGGAAGTGAAGGCTCAGGGGAGATCTTCCAGCACCTTCCAGTGCCTAAAGAAGCTCCAAGAGAGCTGGAGAAAGCCTTTGGGCAAGGGCTCGGAGTGACAGGACAGGGGAATGATCTTTATACTGACAGAGAGTAGAGGTTTAGACTGGACATTGGGGATCTGAGGGTGCTGAGGCCCTGGCACAGGTTGTCCAGAGAAGCTGTGGCTGCCCCTGGATCCCTGGAAGTGTCTGAGGCCAGGCTGGGCAGGGCTTGGAGCAACCTGGGCTAGTGGAAGGTGTCCCTGCCCATGGCAAGGGGTGGAACTGGATGATCTTTAAGGTCCTTTCCAACCCAAGCCATTCTGATTCTGTATGCCAGTGTCTGACTGCCAGATCTTCCCTAATGAAAGCCTCTCACATACAGTTGTGCATCTCTTGCTTCCCAGAGTGTGGCTCTTAAAGCCAGCAGCCACCTCTGCATCCCTGGATTTCTTTTCTTCCCAGCTGTATCACTTTAATTTGTAAAGTATGCCTCTTTTCAAACAGCTTTGCCCTGTCACTTTGCACATTCCAACCTAAAAACCAGCAAGGTGTCAATTTTAGAGGCACCAGGAGATTGTGGGGTGCTCCTGCTCCGGGTTCAGGCACCAGCACTTCATCTCATCCATGGGAGCAGAGCTGAACTGTAGCTTGGAAAATACCAGGGAATGGTTTCTCCGTGCACACAGAGAGGGTGAGGAAAGGAAAGCAGAGAGGTTTGCCAAGGGAAATGGTCCTGTTACACACAGAGTGTTTTCTTTGGGTGTTTGTTTCCCACCCCTCGCCCGGGATGCAGAGCTGGGTTTGGGAGGCTGAGCCTGCCTGGTTTATCTCGGGGTGTGGTGTTGCTGCAGGCTCTTATCAGGTGTGTCCTGGTGAGCAAAACCATTCAAACAAAAGCCTTTCACCTCCATTTGTGCACTGTTCCTGCACTTGGCCAGGGGTTGGTCCACGATTAATGTGTCTGCAAGAAAACTGATGGCTTTTTTTGATCTTTAATACTTTTTTTGGGGGGGATGGAATGGGAATCCTAGGTACAGATGGATGAGATTAGAAACACCAATGAGGCTATATGGAAGGACCAGGACCAACATTAATTAGATTAGAATTACAGAATATTAGAATTACAGAATCATTAAGGTTCGAAAAAACTTTTAAAATCAGCTCTAGAAGGAGTTGCCACAGTTTAGAAACGTAGGAAAGCTTCTCCTCCTGAAAACCACCGGCTTGTTCAGCTGTCAGGAGAGACCTGGATGCTTTCCTTGCTCTCAGCTGCTCCTTTAGCTCTGACAGGCTGTTTGCTGGGATGAAAGGAGAAACATCAACAGGCAAAACTGCGAGAGCTGCCGGCATTTGTTGCTGTCACACCTGCGTGGTGGCACTGCCAGCACGGCAAACAGGCAGGTAGAGTAAATAACGCTGGGTTGTTTTTTTTTTTCTAGCTCTTTTCTGCAAGAAAGGAGATAACAACTGGATGCTGTCCCGTTTTCAGCCTAGGAATTGTTTGCCAGACTTGAATTACAGGAATTGTTGTGGAGAGGCAGAGCAGCTCCATTAACTGGGAGCTGGCAGGGGCTGGGGGAGGCTTCGCACGCCGGGGCCCCGCGTTGTGCTCCCGTCAGGAACGATTAAAGGAGCTGTTTGTGATGGAAACAAAACCAAATTGGGCTGATGCTTTAAGGGGAAATAAAACAGGGAAGAATAACTTTATTGAGCTTGTTTATTAAATCTTGCTGTGTTCCCTTTTGAGCAGCAGAAACTGTTGGAGCTGCTGGTGCAGCCAGCTCGTGTTTTTTTCTTTCCCTTTTTTGAACTGATTTGGTGTGGAGAGGCTTTGGACAAAACCTTTTCATATCCCTTTGGCTTAGTTGCAATCCTAAACTGATCTGCTGGTGACAGACTAAAGTTAATTATCACTGAAGAGTGCAGAGAAGAGGTTTTAAAGTTGTTGTTTTGCTAAGATGGTGGGTGTTCAGAGAGGCTTGGGAATTACTGGGTGTTAAGATGCTGATGTTGGCCTTTGCCAGTATCCATATTCCATCACAGGGAGGGGAGAGATGAGTTTGTTTTCACTGCTAAACTACTTAGAGAAGGTTCTGCTTGAAGATGGGGGGAAAAGCCACCATCCAGCCACGCATGCTCGAGAGGAGCAGCAGAAGAGCAGAAGGAAGCTGGCTGCAGATTTTTCCCTCTGTATCTCACTAATTCCTTTGGCCCTGCAGCTGAAACAGCTCAGTTCTGTTGCCTGCTCCTGCTGGTTATGGAGCATCTCCCAGTTCTCATGTGCCCCTGCTCTTTTAGTGTCTCATCCTTCCACCTTGATTGAAGACTGTTCAGTTCCACCCCCTGCCAAGGGCAGGGACACCTTCCACTATCCCAGGCTGCTCCAAGCTCTGTCCAGCCTGGCCTTGAGCAATTCCAGGGATGGGTCAGCCTCAGCTTCTCTGGGCAATTTGTTCCAGGTTGCCCCTGGGCTGGTTTGATGTTTCACACTCTTATTCTCTGAGCAGTGATGATTTTTTGGTGCTGTACAGAGCGTATTGTGTTTGCTCTCACCTGTGGCACACTGAGTGTTACCAGATGGTTTACTCAAAGTTGATTTTTTTTTTTAACACTTCTACTAGTAGTAGCTTAGTGCTTGCTGCTCTTCTACTGTATGTTTTATAGCCAGGCAAAGTGCCAGCACGTCTGTTGGAGGAAAAACTCCTGGCTGGATCCTGGAGAATAAACCGACCTCGAATTCCCTCTAAAAAAAGAGAACTCAAGTCCCACAGGGAGGATTTTTCATCATAATGGTACCATTTGTTCTGACCAGTTTTGGAAGAAAATCTGGGTGACTTTAGGAGTATCCCCTGGTATCCATAAGGAGGAAGGAGATGTAGTGCAACACCAGCCTCCGGAGCTGAGCAACACCAGCAGCAGCAGAGCTGTTCTCTGAACAGGGACACCAACCACAGCCCTGCAGGCTGCAGGATACCTGTGGGATAGCTAAAGAAACCCATTTTTTGGTAAAAGCCCCTGCAGGTCTTAATAAAAATTCCTAGATAGTTACCTACCTAGGCAGACCTACCTGTGTATGGTGATTTAATGATTTAACCGAGTCTCTCCTGTGATTCTTGGGGTGCCCTGTGCAGGGCCAGGAATTGGACTCAATGATCCTTTTGGGTCCCCCCCAGCTCTGGATATTCTACAATTCCAGAAGGAGAAGCAGTCACTTTGTAGTTTATTTGTTCCTTCCTTATCTTTGCTCATTCAGTTGGAAAGATTTAGGGTTGTTTTTTTCTTTTAGGACAAGGATTATCAGGTTACTCCTATCATTCCTCCCTGAGCCCAGCAACCATTCTTACCTCTGTTGCAATTCAGGTGGAATTGGAAGAGGTACAGTAGAGTGGCTCTGGTTTTTGTGAGGATGACTTGTTTCTTCACATAAATCTGCTAGAGCAAAGTGCAAGGGATTTGGGTCTCCTGGTCTTTGGTTTACACACATCTCAGGGGATTGTTTTCCTAGTAGCCTCTCTCAGCAGCCACCTATAACTCAACCTGTTTCATGCATCACGGGGAGCTTAGGATGTGATTTTTAGGAACCAGAGAACAGGAACCAGCATTCCAGAGGAAGCAGGTCACACCAGCTCTCCTCACCCCTTCTCCTCAGTTACTCAGGCTTGTTTTGGGTCACGGTGGGGCTGTGCCTGCCCCAGCAGGATCCCGGAGGAGCTCCAGCATTTTTGGAGGCAGCAGCTCCCTTGCAGCACTGTCCCAGAGGGCTGTGGCAGATTGCAAACACTCTCAGCACAATCATACCAGCCCAATTAGCATAATGATGCTGCCTAATTTATGCACAAATTGCCCTAATTTATGTGTGTCGATACATATGATTAAACCAAGCACAGGTGGAGCAGGGTTTGGTCTCACCCAGCCAATGAAGCACAAAGCTGCATCCATCCCAAAGTGTGTGAAAGGTCCAAAATTCCTTCTTTCTGGTACTAAAATATGGAGGTTTGTGTTGTTTTGCTCTGGCAGCATAAATGGGGTGCAGGGCAGGGCTAAACTCGTGGCAGGAGGTAAGAGAATAAAGGATTCCTGGGCTGAGATTTGCATGGATTAAAGGCAGCTTTAATTTGCCTTAATACACTTGGGTTTCAGGTGGATTAACAGGCAGTGGGATTTGGGGCTGTCTAGCCAAGTAATACCTGCCATCCCTTTATTTTAATTATTTTAATAGGGGATGGAGGGCTCCTGGAACTGTGGGCCACCTTTGCCAACTCCTGATCTTGAGCATTTTTGTGTGTAACGTTTTATACCGTTTAATATTCCCAATTAACAAAACTGCTGTTGTCATCTGAATTCCCAGAGCACTTTCTCAGCAGGGTTCTTCCAAAAAAACCCTTTCAGACTGTAATCTTGTATTCCTCATTTTAATAAAAGAAATAGGTAATTTTTTTCCATAGAATCACAAACTGGTCTGGGTTGGAAGGGACCTTAAAGATGATCTTGCTCCAATCTGACATGATCTTCATCACCTGTGAAATTCTTTGATTTTCTTGCACTTAGCACCATCCAAAGCTGTGTTTGGAATCTGTCAGCCTTGTGAATGAAGGAATAAATTGACCATGAAAATATTGACAGCACATTTGCTTACACCAACTTCCTGACTTGGTCCCATAAAATTTATTGCTTTGTTTAAATGCACTGGGCTAACCCTAACTCTCACCCTAAATCCAAAACACTGTACCAGCTACTGGGAAGAAAATTTACTCTATCCCAAAAATTAACTCTCTCCCATCCAAAACCAGGACAGGCTGGACATCCAAAACAGTGCCAAGCCTGAGTTTGAGAAGTTTTTGGACAGCGTTCTCAGGCACAGTGTGGGATCCTTGGGGTGTTCTGCACAGGGCTAGGAGTTGGAATCATTGATTCTGATGGGTCCCTTCCAGCTCAGGATATTCCATGATTCTAACCATCCTGGAAGACACTTGATGCTGAGTTCAATGGTCTCTTTCATAACTGGAATCTCTTTCTGAAGCAACTTTGTGTAACAGCATTGTCAGAAATACCTGGATCAGATCAGTGTTAGATTTCCCAATGCTGCCACGCTTAGAAAACTGAATTTTCTTGGTAGAGAGTGGAAGTTACTTCCTACATCCAGCATGTCTTTCTTACCACCAGTGTGCTGTAGCAGCAGGTTAAATTGCTTTCATCCAAATACATACAAATAGTATACAAATAATAATTATGAATTATCATGGTATTCCCGAGGTCAGTGGGTTGCAGGGATGGCTTTCCACACTCAGCTGATGGCACCAGATCCTCCGGATGCAGCTTTTTGGGAGGATTACCTGGCAAGAGGATTACACTGCTGGCACAGTGGGGTCAGGCAAAGGCAGGGGAATGGAAAGGATTGTGTGGAGCTGCAGGAGCCGAATGTGGGACTCTCACAGCTCTGTGCTGCACTTGCTCCTTGGCATTCACACTTCCTCTCTGCACAGCAGCTGCTTTCTGAGGCCACTGAGTAATTTCTAAGAACAGACATGGATGTAAGGCTCTCCTGTGAGTGTGTACAGCGTGAGATGTTCCTGCTCTGACACACTCGGGTGCCCGCCTGCGCCGTACCTGTCACAAGGAGCCAGGGCTGTGAGTCACTGCCAGTCACGCATCCCCAATTCCCCTCTGCTCCTGCCACTGATCCATTTTCACCCCATTCACACACGTGCCATTGACATTTATGAGCTCTCTCATGTTCATTCTGCCTTTGCATTTGCTGGTTTTTGTTGTCTCTTGCTGTGTACTCGTCTTTCAGGCGATGTTGTCCTTGTCTTGCGAGGAGCTGTGAGCGTGTGCTGCAGGAGCCTCGCTCCGAGCTTTGGAAAATCTCAGCTTTGGTGCTGATTCCTTTTGAACTCTCAGATGGTTATAGTAGCAGCAGGGGAGCTGGAGAAGAGGAGGCTTCGGGGAGACTTTCCAGCACCTAGAGAGGTTAAAACAGAGCTGGAGAGGGACTTTGGAGAAGAGCATGGAGTGATGGGATGAGGGGGAATGTGTTTAAGCTGTAGGAAAGTAGATTTAGGTGGGCTGTTAGGAAGAAATTCTTGGCTGTGATGAGACACAGGTTACCCAGAGAGATTGTGGACTTCCCAATCCTGGAAATGTCCAAGGCCAGGTTGGACAGGCTTGGAGCAAACTGGAGTAGTGGAAGGTGTCCCTGCCCATGGCAGCAACACTGAGCTTGATCATTTCCAGAGGTCCCTTCCAACCCAAACCATTCCATAATCCTGTGATTTTCCTGCACTTAGCACCATCCAGAGCTGTGTTTGGAATCTGTCAGCCTTGTGAATGAAGGAATAAATTGACCATGAAAATATTGACAGCACATTTGCTTACACCAACTTCCTGACTTGGTCCCATAAAATTTATTGCTTTGTTTAAATGCGCTGGGCTAACCAAAGGATGGCAGGGCCTCCCTGCTGCACAGAAAGGAGAGGGCAGGTTGAAGGCTGGGCTGAATTCTTGTAGCCCTCAGACCCCTCTGCCCCAGGACAGCAGCTTTCCTGGGAGGTGTTGGGAAATGCTGGATCATAAGGAAGAAAATGCAAGTGGTATGTGGGAATACCAGCGAGTCTGGCACATCTGGGGTCGCTCACTGAGAGCCAGAGACAAGAGAAAGCAGATGCCTCAGCTGTTCTCCAGTTCCCTTAAAAAAGGAGCATCAGGAAAATAACCCAGCTCTCCTCCTCCCTGGCAGATCCAATATCTTTTCATCTGTTCTGTCTCACAGCTTCTCTTAGAGTGGAAGTTGCTGGTGGTCTGTTTGGGTCTGCAGTTCTGGCAGACTTCAGAGCAGTCGCGATCTCCAGGTCTCGTTGCTTTGAAGCTCCCGGTTCTATCACACTCGGCTAAATCAGATTTTTTCTTCTCTGTGGAGGTAGAAAATCAGCTCCATGAGCCCATCTGATTGCAGTGCTGAGACTTGTCTAATGGAACAAGTGCTCGAGTCAACACTTGAATGGATGAAAAACAATGAGGAGATCACCCAGGGATTATGTCTGAGCTCCACAGCTCCTGGCACCGATGGAGCAGATGGCTGGGTCACATCCTGCCCAAGGCTGGGCAGGAAAGATGTCAATAGGCAAAAAAAAATAATAATATTAATTTGGTTTAAATGTATTCAACTCAAAATCTGGAAGTGCCTCAGGTCTCTAATTCTGTACTTCATAGCAGCAGCCCAGGAGATGGGATCAGTTGGGGGTTGGCTCAGCAGACTCCTACAAGGAGCCCTGCTGCTGCCTCAAAGCTGATGTGGGTAAAAAATATTTTGGGAAGGAGAACTGAGGTACAGGGAGTTGAGTCACGTAAAACTGGGGAGCAGCCAGGAGCAGTGTGGCCATGGCAAGTGAACCCCTGTGGTGTGGCTGTGCTGATGGAGCCAGGAATGCACACCTGAGAGCTGGTGGGGAAGGAGGTGGTTTGTGCAAGGGTGTGAGAACATCACAAACATCCCTGCAGGTCTCCAGCCTGTTCCTTATAGGATCACACTTGATCCTGCAGCCAAAGTGTGTATCCAGAGAGGTTTGGGGAAGCTGCTGGTGGCTGTCCCACAGGTACGTGGCCACCAGAAATCCTGGTGACCTCCATGTGCCTTTCTGTCCCCTTCCCTTGGGACTAAATGAACAAAGAGAACTGATTTTCCCAATGCCCAAACTACTTCTGTCTGGGAAAATACACCCTCAGAGGAGCCCAAAGCGATTGTGGTGCCCTCACTACAACAGAAATTATCTATTTCCTCTAGCTCTGGGCCTTCCTAAGCTTTATTTGCTTTTACCCAAACAGCAGTGCATGTATCAGGCCAAGCTGGGAATATCAGAGTCCCTTAATCTGTAACTGCTGCTTCTGCTGCCCTGTAATTCCCTCCTGCCACCTCTTCCCAAAAGCACTTTTAACCCTGGAAATTCCCAATTTTGCTTTCTGTATTTAAAAGTTACTTTCATGTCTTAAGGTGTGTCTTTAGCTTGAGCAATAATGAAAAACTGCATTTTGGATCTGGTAAAATGGAACTGCCTTGCTGGCAGCAGTAAAAATGCTGTTTCCCTAAGATGTTGCTGTATTTTAACTCTTTGGTTCTAAAAACCTTTTTTTGTTTGTTTTTTTTCCAGGGGACAGCACTGGAAGGACCTTTATGGGCTCCTAATGACATGAAGGTGGATGATTGACCGATGATAATTAAGGTAGGAAGAGGTGCTGTTAATTTTGGCATCTTCTCATTTGTCCTGTCTTTGAAATAAAATTGTCCTGGCCGATGGCCCCGACGGTCCTTGCTCTATTTTGGGGTTCAGCACACAATGATGGCACTATGGCCAAGCAGTAACTTGTGCTAAAGTGTCCCTTTAAACACAGAGGGAAGGGAAATCTTATTTAAGAACTACCTGGGAATGTAACTAAGTGGAAAAAATCTGACTTCCTCTCCCAAAGGATAATAAGGTCTCTGTTGGTGCAGAGTTGGAAGGGACATGATTCTTATTTGTTGAGCACTCAGCACAGGGATTTTTTTGTTCTGCTGAAACCCAGTGGTTGGGTTGGAATTCAGGTTCTAACTTGCCATCTCAAAAAAGGAAAAAAAGAAAAAAAAACTCGAACTAAAAATATATTTTATTCATTTATTTTCATCGTCTTGAGCTTCTGTGGAAAGCTCCAAATGTGGCAAGAGACTGCTTAGTTCTTGATTGATGAAACAGAGGAAAATCCCTGATTTAAAAGCAGTAAACTGTTGTACAGACTTGGAGAAGAAAATACAAATGTGAGCAGAGTTAAATGGATTTCTAAGTAGTTTTTGTGCTGCTTTAACATCTGGATTCTTGCCTTGCTGGGTTGTTTCTGCCATGGTGGTTGTGCTTGGAGGCATCATCAGGAGGGTGAGATGGTCACTGCTGCTCTCTGCCTCCTCTTCCTGAAGCAAAGAGGATCTTCACCCCTTCAGGAGTCACCACAGAGACTCCCAAATATCTACTGTAACAGAGGCTTTGCTTCCTCTTCACAATTTGGGTTTTCACTTCTGATTAATGGGTTCAGTTAATGGCTGCTTGGTTTTTGGTGTCGGCAGAGAGTTGTTGGAAGGAGAGGGGGGAAATTCAAGCTGCAACAAGAGCAAATTCTTTGAACGCAGCTTTCCCGTTCTCCAGTGTATTCGTCCTTTTTGTTTGGCTTGTGATAAGATGCACTGCTGTGGAATTTGCTTGGAGCAGGGATTTGCATGAATTATTGTTTCTTGCAACGTGCACATCTGTGCAAGCCCTCTGCCCGTGCACCGCAGTACCCGAGCACCCCTTTGGAGAAGGATTTGTGTGCCGGGGTGCAGTGGTCAGCAAAAGCCAAGAGCTTGGGGGAAGGAAGGCTGCAGTGATAAAAACAAAGTGCTGAAATAAGGGGAAAACTCCTTCAGGGCTGTGCAACAGCGTGGGGATTTGTGTGTTTATCCTGTGTGCTGACTTCTCATCCCAGCGCGATTTTGTAAAAACAACATCCTCCTGTTAGGAAAAACTCAGGGCAATTGTGCTTGGCCTCTTGCAGAGTTCAATTTTATATTTAGGAAGTGGAATGACATCAGTCACAGCTGCTGATTGATATAGTGTGGCCCAAAATTATGTACAAGATGGGAGTAAACATTCATTGGGGATGGTGTCTTGATTCTGCACTTGGAGCTTTTCATGTGAAGGGTTTCTCCCATCTCCTAGAGAGATCTTTCTGTAAATCACCGATTAAGCAAATGAGCTACAGTGACATCAGTCTGTCTCTAAAAGAGCTGGTGTTTTGGAGAAACCTTCAAGCTGCAGACTGAAATTATCCAATATTTAAAATTATGGTGTCTCATAGGAATAGAGCAAGGAAAGAATTACTGGAATTTTGGGTGACTTCAGGTTTCACATACAAAATCAGGTTTTTTGTTTAATTCTAAGTTCTACATTGATGCTAAATCTGGCGTCCTCACTGAATTTGACTAAATCTGATGGCATTAAAAATTTGCTTGTAATTCTCTTGCTTCCTTTTTGTAGATAGTAGAAAAGGTTAAGGCAGACACATTGGGATGTTCATCTACAAGTGTGTAATGTATTTATTTTCTGAAAAATTGGTTTTGATGGGGAAAACTGGGATAACTTCTGCCTCCCAGAGCATCAAGGACAGGTGTGAGGGATAGGACAGGTGAAGCATCAGTGCTCCCACCATTTGTGAGGTCCTGGAAGTGTGTGGTGAAAGCAATCAGAGCAAGGTGCTCAGTGTGTTGAGCAGAGCTGTGTTTGAGTGTGCAAACCACTGCCAGAGCTGCTAAAAAGGGCAGAAGCCATCTGGGTGTGGATGGAGGGGACAGTCCCATGACAGCTCTGCGGTGTGTTCTTGAGAGGGGGAGCGCTAAAACCACAGATCTACTTTCAATAAAGCCCATCTAAAGCCATCCACAACCTCTGCACCATCCATATCCTCCTCCAGCTGTGCTGCCAGCAGTTTTTGGGAGGTTTTAGCCATGCTGACATGCCCTGTGGATTTGCAGAAGAGCTCGACACGTGTGGTTTCCTCCGCCGGTTCCAGCAGCGCCTGTCACTGAGCTGTTGTTTTCGGTGCTGCCCACAATAACTGAAATGTCTTTCCTGAGAGATAAGTCAGTAATTGTGGTTGGCTCCTTCCTCTGGTGTTTGTTCTCGCAGTAACTTGAAACTTCATTTATCGCCGGGGTGCTGCTGCTGCTCTCCCTCCAGGGGTACCCTCCAGCACCAGCTGGCCACGGTCCCACAGCCTCTCCCTCAAGGATTGCTCCTCAGAAAAGTGCCACAGCTTCATCTTCTCCCCCAGCACGTGCAGTTGTGACCAAACTTCATGAGATGGGGCAGGAGGTGGTGGGTCAGGATTCATCCCAGCCCTGCACTGCTTCATCCTGGTGGATTCTGCTTTGATTGGCCAAGGCATAAAGTGGTTTTTTTCCCCCCTGCTCAGGTTTGCAGTGTTGGTCAAAGCCACCACCAACTGCAGTGCTTTTGAAATTGCTCTCACATTTTGAGATGTGCAGGCTGATCCTTGGAGCATGTTTTGGAAACACAGAGTTTGCCCAGAGACCAGAAATGACAAGTGAGTGGTGCTCCCAAATCCCACTGGCACTTCTCTTTCCTGTGAAGCTTCAAACTTGTACATGAAATTTGATAATGCTGAGGTGAGCTGACCTGGCCTGCTGCATCCTAAAATATACCCTGGGATTTGCAGGGACTGCTGCACAGAGTGTAAACCATCATTCCCAGCACTGCGTGGTTGGAACTGAGCATGGAATGGGGACAGGAAAGAGAAAACTCCTTGCAGGAACCACACCAGGCAGCATGTCAGGACCTGCAGCTCCTACCTGGAGCTGCTGGATATAAATAAACACATCCACCCTCCACCTTATTTCTGACAACTGCCTCCCTGAGGAGTAATTTATTTTTTTTTCTCCAGTAGCTTGTTCTGCAAGCAGGTTTCCTCTTGCAGGTGATTAGGAAAACCTCATTTTTATGTTAATTAGGCATAACTATCAGTGCACAGACATCAACAGCTCTCACATCCTTCTGAGACGTGCGATTTTTATTGAAATTCAGCCCTGAAAAACCGAAACCATCAACTGATGTACCTGTTGCCTGAATAGATAGGAAACTGCACCAAAGGGGTGGTTGCCTCAAAAATACGTTGCCAAGTTGTATCAACCACAGGTTCAGCTTTCAGGAGGGTTGCAGCTGCAGTCAGTTTAGGTTTTTAGTGGTGTTTGCTTGCTAAGTTTTAAGGGCTTCCTCAACCATTTGTCTCCACTGAGATCAAGCTGTGCTAATTTAGTTAATTGTAGCTAAACACAGCTACTGCTGGCACTGGTGGCCCTGCACCTAAAGGAGCAAATCTTTTTCATGTTGATGTCTCCAAACACATCCCTGCTTTGATTATAGTTGGTCCAGTGGGAGTGTTGAGTTGTTCCACATTTTCAGTGGAACAGTTCCTTCATTTTGGGCAGATTGGCTGCCCCATCCCTGCAAGTGCTCAAGGTTGGATGGTGTTCAAAGCAAGCTGGCTTAGTGGAAAGTGTCTCTGCCCATGGCAGCAGCATGGAAATAAATTGTCTTTAAGATCCCTTCCAACAGAAAAGAAGAGGGAATTCAGTCAGATGTGCTTTGGGTCTGTTGGTAAAGCACAAGTGTGGCTGCTTTGGTGACATTTTTTCACAGTACCAAGCACAGAGAGCACTGGGGGTAGAGGGGCCAGAGGAGAACATCTGGTCCCAGCTGATACAAACCAAAATCCACCAAATTCTGGAATTGCACCCAGCAGTGGTACAATTGGAATTGCACTGTCTTGCCCCAAGACCAGGTGCTATAAAAGCACATCCAGGTTTCAGGAGCACGGACACAGGTCAGCAATGAGATTAGCAAGGTCAGTGCTTGCTAACAGCATTAACTTCTCCTGTCTCCTTTTCCAGAACTCAGTTCTCATGACATTATTTAAGGATTTTGTAATCCAAATCCTTGAGGTTCCTTGCTGAAAGCTAAAACAAATATATCCATCTTATCAGTCCTTTTCAAGAGCAAAACATGGAAATCCCCTGTCAGACTGGCACCGGCACTGGTGTTTTCCTCTCTCTGCACCAGCGACTTTTCCTTTAATATTGCTGTACAAATCTTCTCTGGATTATGCAATGATGAAGAAGAAAGAATTGAAAATGACACAGGAATTTGGCAAGGGACAGGTGGACCCCTCACAGCTCCAGTTGCTGCTTGGATGGATTTGTGATGCATTAAACACGTGGACAATCTCCTTGTGGTGCAGAACCACCTCTGCTTGGTCAGGGACCTGTTCCCTTTTCACACAGAGTCGTTCTGAGGGCAGGCAGATATTTGGGTTGAGGATTTTTGTATGTGGATGTCCACAGGGAGATAAGGCAGGCTGGAAAAATGAATTATTTCATGTATTTCTAAGGGCTGTGATCCTTGACCTGTGGTGGCCTCAGGTGGGTGCATTTCAAGGGAAGTGATACCTGGCAGCAGGTGGGGAGCAGCCAGACAAGCTTTTGGTGCGTAAATCCTCCAGTTCTGACACAAAATGTGATATTTGTCTTTCAAACTCCACCAGTTGCTCTGAGCTTCGTGGAAATGTAACAACACTTGGAGTGAGAGAGGGCACAGTTGGTACCTGTGGAGCCAAGGGATGAGCTCGCTGGGGAAGGAGGTAAATTATTGCTTGGGGAATTTGGAAGGGTGATCTGGGGAGATCCAAGAAGGAGGAAAGCTTTAGAGACAAACTAGATTTTGGTTGGCTATTGCTGAGGGAATTTAATCCCCAAACTTGATTTTTAATGCATTTCATAGGTGCCTGTCCATATGCAAGACGTTTTCCCTTCCTCTGCTATCCTCTCTTACCCAGGTACTTCTGCCCAGCGTGTGAGTTGTAGTGCAGGAGGTGGGTGGTGTACCAGGTGAAATGTGCAATATTTGGGGAAGGAAATACTGTAATCCATAGTTTTGCTGCTGCAGAGAGCATTTGTGGGATGGGGGCTGTGGCTGAGCTGCTTGACCAGGTTCTACTTCCATGTGATGTGGTTTCTGTGCCTTGGTGAGCAATTCTCTCTCTGCAGAGCTGGAGGGAGGGGAGAAGCTCTTTAAAGTGAAACATTTCAAATACAGATGGAATTTATACGACAATAAAGCTGTGTTTTACCTCTCCACGGCTCTTGTTCCCCTGTGGAAGGTGCCCAGCTTGGCTGCACCTCACTCAGCAGATTCTTGGCAACCTCAGGTCTTACCTTGGGCTGAGCTTTGAGGAAGCACAAGGTCAAACTGCTGTTGCTGTAGAGGAAGTTTGTAGGTTCAAAATTCAACTAGATTCAAAGGTTCAAATTAGTTTGTTTGCTTTTTAGTTTTTTTTGTTTTGGTTTGGTATTTTTAATTGAGGACCAGAATTGGTCTATATTTAAAACTAAAAAGCAAATAAACCAATTTGTATGGGTTGCTTCCAGGCTTGTACAAGGGGGTGGAGAAGTCCTAGAACCACAGAACCATAAAATGTTCTGGCTTGAAAAGACCTTAAAGACCAACTAATCCACCCCCCTGCCATGTGCAGGGACACCTTCCACCACTAGACCAGCTCGCTAAATCAACAACATCATGGTAACCAAGTCCATGGTTTTGTAAAAAACTTTGTATTTGAGACAGACTAGTTTCAAGGATGAAATGTTGCTGTTTCTCCCCCAAAATGAGTGGATGTTACAGCATCTAAACGGGCATCTGAGCTCCTGAGGTACAGGTGGGACTGAGCAGGGAGGTCTCTGCAGCTGCCTCCCTTTTGGGTTTGGTTGTTTAAAGTTCCTCCTTGCAGAAAAAACTTGTGGGGAGGTGAGAGCTCTGCAGGAGGGGGAAAATAATGCAAGGGGTTAAGCAGCTGAAAGGTGTTGGACTAATTTGGAAGCTGAGTTGGGTTGGAGAGAAGTTGGTCAGGATTCACGTTGTGGTGGTGTTTTAATCCATGTAAGAAGACTCAGGAGTGTGGAAGTGATGGGAGTTCAGCAGGTGCTTGCTGGGATGTTTGAGATGTTCAGTGTCTCCCTGCCTTCATCCCAAAGATGAATTCAGAATTACAGGTGGTGACCAAGAACACCACCTGTGAAGGCTCTGGAGAAAAGGAGTTAAATCTGAGCAAAAATGAAATTATTTGGAAGGGCTGGAGCTCTGCCCTTCAATACTTCCCCAAACTGGAACATGCAGGGAGCCCCAGGAATGGCTGAAACACCTGGGGATCCCCACAAAGGGTGGTGCTGGCTGGATTATTTTCTTCTCAGTCCTTCTTGGAATGAACACTCAGCAGAGAGGACAAGGGTTGTGCTTGCACACTGCCAGAGCAGTTGTCCCTTACAGACATCATTTACTGTTAAAAAAAACAACCTGAAACTGCAACTGCAGTGGATCAGCACCTCCAGCTGCCTCAAGCCACGCTGCTGCCAGGTCACCACATCTTCAGAGGCTGCTGGGGAAGGAAAGAAGAGCCCTGGTCCTGCAGCATCTTGAAGACCTCAACACCCACATTATGGTGCTGCTCCACCTCCTCCCAGAGCTGCCAGAGGCTCAGTTTGCCTGTTCTGGAGCTCAGACACACCTTGGACAGGATGGAGATTTGTTTGTTTAAATGATAGGTCACACAAAATGAGTTTTCTGCTCCTCAACTGCCAGTGTGGTCCACCTGGCTCAGGTGCTGTGAGCAGCATTGACCCCACCCTCAAATATTTCACCAGGGATGCTCATAGGTGTCCACAGCATGAAAACAAATTGGGAAGCTCAGTATGGCACTGGTTTTGAGGCATGGAAGGTCAGCTTTGCTGGAGGATGTTTCCCAGCTGCTGTTTTGCTTTGGAGGTGAATCTGTTAAAAATCCTTTTCCCAAGCAGCCTGAGGATTGATCAAAACCTATTTAATATCTATTACTTTATTTTTATGTGCCTTGAATCCTGAAATGTACCATTTGGCAAGATGTTTTAGTGAGATGTTGGCTGTCAACCCAGCTCTGCATTAAGTACTTTAAAACATCTACTCCCCACTTCAATTTTATTTGCCCTTAAATGAAAAAAAAAGATAATATCTGCTAGACACTGGTTTGTTCATCCCTCAGGCAGGTGTGCAGGAGTTTTCATTGTTTTTCAAGTGGCTGTTTCTGGGCTTTTGGAAGGGCTGTCAGCTTGCCAAAGGCCATGGTGGATCTGTAAGAGGTGCTTAATTGGAAATGCTGGTTAAGTGATGGGATGCAGAGGGTCAGCAGGATGCTCAGCCTCACCTTTGGTCCCCACACCGTGCTCTGGGCACCCCTGCTTTGTCATCTCATGGGGGCAGCCCTGGGGTTTGAGCCTTAGCAGGGAAAGAAATTCTTCCTCAGTGCTTTATGTCTTGCTTGTAATGAAATGACTTTATTTCCTTATGCAGCAATCATAATTTTCATACATTTTCCCTGTCACAAAAGGAAAGAAATGTCATGAACTGATTTGCTGCTTCTCTTCATCGTGAGGCAGATTTTTCCTTTGGAGAGGAAAATACCTTTTAAAACATTTGCTCTTCCTTTCAGCTTGAATGATTTCATCCATACTCTGATTTTTATTAACAAAGGCTCACAGCAAGATGACTTTCAGCCCTTTCAGCTGTTGATTTATCCCAGTCTTTATTCTTGGGAGCAAAAATATGGAAAAATTCTGTGTTGCACAATTTTTAGCATACATTTTCAGAGTTTCATACCACAAGGCATTGTGGGTTTGTTTTTTTTTCCCCAGTGATGCTTTAACATCTGAATTTGGTACAATTTGTTGCTTTTGAAGCATTTGGTGACTTTTGTTTTGTGCTTGATCTGGTTTTGATGTGAATTGTCCCAACTTCTGTTTCGGGGGAGGACCAAAGTTGGTTTTATTTTCTCACCAGCCTACATGGCATTTAATCCATCTGGAGCATGTTACCGCTGTAATACAGAAACCACACTCTTTTTATTTTTTCTTCCCCACAAATTCTTCCCTGTGTGACTTCAGTAGTTAAAGCTGGTTCAGTCTCCTGCCCTGGGACTGCCGTGCTGGAAGCTGAAATCTGTTTGTGTTTAAAGATGTTGCTTCTATTTTGGTAGGAAAATGCATCATCGAGAAGTCTTTCTTCCCACTAGCTGCACACTCAGCCTGGAATAAGGTTTCCAGGGGCATATCCTAATGAAATAACCCACTGGGACACAAAAATCCGCCCCTGGTAGTGGGATCAAACTGGATGCTTCCCAAAAGGGATCAGTCAAAGTCTTGTGTAGCACAGGTTGGGCACAATCGAGGTTGGTGACTGATGAGATGGTGTTAAGAGAAGGTTGTTGGCTAAAGAAAGTCTGATGTGTTACAGGATAGGAATTTTTATATGGGATGCTGTATCTCATCAGCAAAAAATAGCAGGGATAAAGGGGTATGGCAGCCCTGAAAGTTTTGGGGATGTTGGTGGATGAAAGGCTGGACATGCCCTGGCTGTTCCCTGGGCTGATCCCACATTGTGGGCACCAGGGAATGGGGGATTCAGTGCCTGAAGAGGCTTCAGGAGAGCTGGAGGGGCACTTTGGGCAAAGGATGGAGTGACAGAACAAGGGGAAATGGCTTCAAAAGGGAAGAGGGTAGGTTTAGACTGGATATTAAGAAGAAAGTCTTGCATGTGAGGCATGTGAGCCCTGGCACAGGGTGCCCAGAGAAGCTGTGGCTGCTCCTGGATCCCTGGAAGTGTCCAAGGCCAGGTTGGCTGGGGCTTGGAGCAGCCTGGGATACTGGAAGGTGTCCTTGCCCTTGGCAGGGGTGGAATGAGATGGTCTTTAACATCCCTTCCAACCCAAACCATTCTGTGATTCTGGTTCTAGGATATTTTCATTCAGTTCAGATAGGCTGGGCTGCAGTGAGGGTCATTAAGAAGGGGCAGGGTGGTTAATTAACCCTCAGAACACATGCAGGGGGTGTCTGGACACAGCCATTCCACCTGGGAGCACAGGATGCACAGGAACAGGAAGGGATGTGCTCTGGAGCCGAACTTCAGAAGCTGACGATGAAGAATGAAGGAGTTTCTCCCCTAAAAACGATGCAGTTGCATAGAGGATGTGTGCAGGCACTGAGAAGCTCCCCTACAGCTGCCTGTCCATCCCTGGCACTGCTTTCCTCACGTGGATCAAGATGAATCAAGTGGGAAGGACACAACACTGGAGAAGGGGTTGGGTGTCCCTTTCTGAAAGCCACCACCCCCACCAGCTGATGATCCTGATGATCCTGCTGCTCTTATCTCACACACCCCATCCTTACCAGTATTCCTAGAGGGATTTACAGAGCCTCTGAAGTGATTGAAGTGCTCACAAGTATTTGAATATCCCTGTAAGTATTTATCTGCAATTAAGGCCTTGGGAAAACATTGTGAAACACGAGCCATCATAGCAGTCCTGCTTCCCTTTGTGTCAAACTGGGAAATTCTGGCTTTGATCCTCTCTTATCCCCATGGATTGGAGCCATCTCCTTTCTTCTTTGCGCAGAGGACCCACAAAAGCATCTGGGACTGTGCATGGGCCTCGAACAGGCAGCAGCCAGGCTCATCTCTCCAATTTTCAGGCCCCACCAGCGCCTTTTGTGAGAGGTACCAGCTTTGGTACTTCAAAAGAAAGGTGTCAGAAATGCAAAAGTGAGCAATTAAGGATTAATCTGCTTGTGGGGATGGGTATCTGCCTCCCCCTCCTGATTGCAGTGTAAATTAGTGGTTGACTCGAGCCCTGTAGTGGAGCTATTTATACCTGGAAGGTTTGAGTTATAGCTGGATAGATTATATCATCCCTTTGTTTAATCCTTTTTCCTTTCTTCTGTCGGGCTTTTGACCTCGGTGCTTTTCAAAGCAGTCAGATTCGCTTCCTACGGTTTTCTTGTGATGGTATTTGTATCCAGGAAAGGGGAGGAGAATTTAGTTGGCTTTTTCTGTACCATTTTATTTTCTTTTGCTCTCCCTTACTCATTTCCTCATTCAACAGCCCAGTCCTTTTTTTTTTTTACTTTTTAACCTTTTCAGGCATTTTCATTCCATAACTGTCATTGCCTTTCTAAGGCTTTTTATTTTCTAGGGCTTCAAAACAGCAGAGGTAAGGGGCAACCTGGGTGAATATATTCCACTTTATAGGCTTGAACTCTTCCCAAAAAGCTTTGGAGTGAAAATCTCCTGCCATACACCTGCCTGCTGGTCAGACCTACAGCTCTCCTTCATTTCCCCCTCACCCAAGGACTGAGCAGTGTGAGGGGGAGGGTGTTGTTGCTCTTGGATTTATTGGCTGTGATTTTGCAAATAAATGCTTTATAATCACTTCCTTGCTGCTCCTTGCAGTCAAGAAAGGGAGAGGTGCAGCCAGGGAAGGGCAAGCTGCCTCCCTGTGCTCCGGCTTTCCCTTTGGATATGCACTTCCTATTTCCAAGACTGCTTTATTTTAGGCCTCTAGTAAGTGTTAGAGGGTTTAGAACATATATTTATTCTTACAGCTCTCTAAAAGTTGTGTTTTAAACAAAAACCACCCCCAAGTTGGCCCTGGGTCAGTGGCTGCAGTGGTTCCTGGCATTTTGCTCGATTGCTGCAGTTTGGATTTCCCATCCAGGAGAAGCTGTCAGAAAAACAAAGGGCACAGGAGATGTGGAAGTTGACTGAATAATTTTAAATATCAGAACATGCTGTACAAGGGTGGGAATTAAACTTTAGAGAGTTCTTCTGCAGTGTAAGCTTTCCTGACATCTTCCTCCATGGGTTTTCCTACCTGGAGCTGCCCTCTCGCCCAAAGAATTCCTGCTGGCCTTCAGATCCTTGTGTGGTGAGGATTTACACTCGTGGTTGAATGTTTTTGAGCAAGAGGGAATGAAGATCTCCAGCAAACTCCTGACAGGAATGGAAACCTTTAAAAAGTGATGCTGAGCTGGGTACCTGTGCGATGGAAACAGCCTTTAATGACTTCAGTTCCCCATCCCTGTATTTCTCCATCCCTGGAAGTGTTCAAGGCCAGGTTGGATGGAGCTTGGAGTAACCTGGGCCTCTGAAAGGTGTGCTTGTCCCAGAGGGAGGACCTTGAAGTGGCAGCAGGCTCTTGCATCCAGTGGGTCATTTATTGCTGAAGTGACAAGCAAGCCCAAAACAGCCTTTTTTTTTTTTTTGTAATAAATTAGAATAGCTTTTACCACCAGACTTGGGTGTAAAAATCCTTTGAGGAAATAGGATGGTGGCTGGAGTAGAGTTTTCCCATCTAGTGCTTTTTTAAGGACATTTTCAGTCAAAGCCATTGCATTTTTGACACCCTTTATCAGTATGTGCTTAACCTCCAGCCTGGTGGATATTTGGGGCCTTGTAGTCCTTTGCCTCTTGCAGTCCTTCTAATTCTTGTGAATAAATATTGTGTCTTTGGAGCAGTGTTTGAGCCTTCACTCCTTTTTTCTCCAAGCTGCTGTCCACAATTTGGCCACGTCTCAGCCTTCCTCCTGGGTATTTCTGGGAAGTGGAAGCTGTTTCCTGGAGCAGAAAATCCAATTGTTGGATAAACTCAGATCCTGCATCTGGAATGGAGTTGGGAATATTCAGCAGGCAGCACCAGTATCGTAACCTTCATTTTTAGACACTTGGGGAGTGTTGCGGGCAATTAAGGCCAATCAGATGGGATGAGTCCCTCTCCTCTCTCCCCTTATCCCACCTTTTCTTAGGCTGTTCTCTGCCTTATTTCCCTCCTCCCTAAAAAAGAAGGGGAAAGAAAAACAAACTAACTTGTATGGGTAGAGGGGAGTTGTAATTATGAGCAGTGGGACCAATTTAAAAAGGAAGATTTCAGAGAGACTCAGACTTCCTTTGACATGTTGAGGGGTTTTGGTAGAGGATAAAAGGAAAATAAACTCATTTATTCCTAAATTGTAATTCCTTTTTGGTATTAATCTGTTTCATTAGTGTAGTTCACAAATGCACACAGGCAAGGGAGAAAGGGGGGCTGCAAATTGAAATGAAGACATTTTCAAAAGGAAAGTCTCACTAGGAAAGGCTTCCTGCAGGGAGAAATCATCTCCCAGGAGAGGAGCTGGAAACTCCATGGCTTTGGACTTTTATAAGTGAGACTGGATAGAGCAATTTGGGAAATTTCTTGTAGGGAGCAGTGGTGGGTAAGACCAGATGATCTAATCCATCCCTTCCCTGGCCAGTCCATGTGGTTTTCATTTCCTGCTGCTGAGAGGTGGGGAAGGACACTGGACTGGGGAGTGTGGTGGCCTTAGGGATCTGGGGTCGCTGTTGTTCTGGGCTGTGATTTTGCTACTATGAAATATTTTCAATTAAAAAAGACTTTTTCTTATCCCCTGCTGTGACTCTTTCTAGGCTTAGGTGGGTGTAACCATCTTTGTAGGGAGTACTCTTCCCTTTCCCTGAAACTGCATCTCCAAAATCTGCCTGGTGTCCATGGGTGTCAGCTCTGGAGTTTGTGGTTTCAGCTGAGATCTGAGCAGCTTTTTCTTGGCTTTCACCCACAAAAAATCCTGGTTCCTCTTTGCTCCATGGGTCAGAGCTATGAGAATGGGGAAGAAATTTGAGTATAATGTATCATCATAGTATCACAGAACAGGCCTTAAAGCTCAGCTCATTCACCCCCTGCCATGGCCAGGGACACCTTCCACAATCCCAGGGTGCTCCCAGCCCCATCCAGCCCGGCCTTGGGCACTTGCAGGGATCCAGGGGCAGCCACAGCTTCTCTGGGCACCCTGTAGGAGGCCATGAACTTTTAATTTCCCCTTTCTTTTTCCCCTTGGTCATCATGCAGGTTGGTGATGAGAAAACCTTGTGAAGCAGGTCAGGCTTTGGCCCAGCTGTGACACTGAATTATGTGGCTGCTGCCTGTTGCTGTGTCCTGGCTGAGTCATGGCTTGATGGTCATGAGTGCTTTGCCACCAACCTTGTTTATCTACTAAGGTGAGTGCTGTGCCTGTTGACAGGAAGAAAAACAAGAATCTGTGACTTGGTATGGATTTCCAAGGAGGAATGGGGAGATCTGAGAATCATTTCTTACCTAGGAAGGATGGTTGTGATGGAGGAGACAGCTGTAGGATGTGGCTGGAGGGAAAAGCTGAAAAAGTGGACTGTGGATGGATTGAGTTTGGTTTAGTGCTTGTCCTGGGGTGACTTTATGATGTTTGTATCCCCAGTTGTGTGTTCTGTTCGTGCTGGATAAGTTCTGTACTTTTAAAAGGCAGGTGTTGAGAGCAAAGGGGGGAAGAAGCAGCTGCAGTTTGTAGGAATGGCGCTCACTCCCCGCATGCTCTCGGGGCTGTGCAGGACAGACAGCAGGACAGACAGCAGGACAGGGCTCTCCTTTGCTGTTAGTTTTCAGCTAGCTGAGGCAGGGAAGTTCCCCAGACTGGGGTTTTTTCCCCCCCCTCCTTTTTCCTTGAATCTGTCAGGACTGAAAACCCAGAAAACACCAGGAGCTCCCACCTTTTGTCCATGGGGCCTCAGCACTTTCCAGAACCAGAGACTGATAAGAAACCAGAGAGCCAAGCTGCACCCCACAGCAAGGACTTTTCCTGGACTTGCCATCAAGAGGTTTCATTGTTTAATCCTCTTCAAATAAATAAACAGGGGTTTTTTCCCTATTTTTCTCCAAGGAAATCTTTTCCTAAACCAGTTGGGGCAGGAGCCACTTAAATTTGCTTCCTGGAGGGACCCCATTGGGAAGTTTTTTCCCAAATTTGCTTTAAACCAGGACAATGCTGAATGTGAATTCTTGGGATAGAGAGAGCTGGAGCAGGGAGGATGAGGATTATAGAGCAGCTTGTGTGGTGCAGTTGAGCAGTGGGATGCTGAGCAAATGCAGCTCCATGGTTATGTTTGTTCTGGAGATATTGGGGTGCCTGTGAACACGTGCCTGGTGTTGAGAAATGGCAGTGCCCATCTTTATTTGGTTCTGTACTTCAGGGCTCATATTTTCTTATTTCTTGTGCAAGAATTGAACCTCAGCTCCGCTATCCTCTCCTAAGGAAAAGCCTGTGGAGATCTCCCCTGGATCTGTGCTCAGAGCACGTGCAAAGTCACATTTCTGAAGGATCTGGTTTACTCTCAGAAGAGGAGATGGCTTTTCAAAGGAAAAGTCTGTCCTCCCTGACAGTGACTTTATCCCCTTGACAACTCTTAATTCCTTCTGAATTCTCCCAGTGGTCAGGGACAGCAGAAGTTGGATGCTGCATAATCTCCGATCCCCTGCCGGTTCTGCATCCCTCCTCTCAGCAGTGACTTGTAAATATTATTTTCCCCCCCAGTATTTTAAAGGACATTCTCATCTCCCCTGGCAGAAGGAGGAGGATATTTCTGACACTGCTGTTGTATCAGTTTTGTTCCTTGTTTAAGATTAATATTAAAAATAATAACAGCACCAAAGCAAATGCAGTTTTGGTGTTTTCTTCTTGATTTACCCATTCACCTAAAGTCAGCTTAAAGCAGCTTTGAGACCCAAAATGCAAATTTAACTGAAGATCACATGGAAATCAACTCATCCATTTTCTGTGTGATGAGCGAAGGTGCATAAAGGAAAACCATACTGGAATTTAAACCTTGGCAGAAAATAGGGAAGATCTGTGGGCTGCTGTCATGTTGATGGTTTAGGCAAGGCAATTTTGATTTTGGTGTGTTGTTTCTATTTAGCTAATTCTTAGCAGCATAAGGGCAATTTTAGAAAAGTTATTTCAGTCAGCAGCAAAACTGCAACACAATAAAGATAGATTTGTTCCCCTGATAACAGTTTTGATCAAGGTTTCCTTTTATCCTGCAGTTTTTAAATAATTGGCCCGCTTGCTCTTGGCTTTTATTGTACTGGGGATATTATAAACTCAGATTGTTTTTGTAAACCTCTAATTTTAGACACATCTTGGTGCTTATTGTTCCCTTCATCCCCTTTTTTTAATACCATGGCACAACCTCTGCAGAGAGGCAGAAATCATCTGCATCCTGAGACTTTCATGTCTAGACTGGATGAAGGGCACAAAAATGCAAGCAGAACAATCCCCCTCACAGACTTTTTTTATAAAGACACTTCTCCATCCCAGCCTCAACCCCACAACTAATTCCCTCTGCCATAACACCAGGCAGAAATAAGTGGATGAAAGTAGTAAACGCAGCTTTATGGAGTGAGTGTGTGAAATGAGAAGCAGCTTTCCAAACCAGTAGCTGTGTATAAAAGCCAGGGCAGGCATCAGGGATACAATTGAGTTGCTAAGGCAGAGTTTTCCAATCGTGCCCCGTAGAGCCCCGCATCGTCTCATTATTCCGCTCCAGCGTCAGCCAACAATGGGGGGAAGATAAAAGCCTGGCAACCCTTTTGCTTAGAGGGGTCAATTTATCCCAGCTCTTTGTAGGGCAGTGTAATTTTAGGCTTTTACACGGCGGATCACGCAGAAATCCTCGCTGCAGCACTTCCTTAAATAGGTCAGGAGGGGACTCAGAGCGAGGCTGGGATCGCACCTTGCTTAGAGGGAATTGTGTTTTCTCAATGAAAATGAGATGGTTTTGTCCTTACTCACTCAGTTTGTCAAGGGAAAAAAAAATAAATGGGTCAGTTGGGCAACAGCTCGTGCTGGCAGCGTGTTTTGGTGTGCCACATTTGGGATGGAAAGCTTGTGGAGCCTGGGATCAATGCTTTCTGCAGCAGCAGCAAGGAGTGGTGTCTCCTTTTTTTTTGTTCCTCGACAGGAGCTTTGGAAACGATATCAACAGGTTGTTTCACCTTTCTGAACCTTGTTCTGGTATACTGGACCTGTTTGGCAAAGCGGTCCTGGAGCTGTTTGTCAGCTCCAGTGCTTGTGGGTGACTTTGCATCTCATCTTTGGAAGCAGCTTAATCCCTGTAACTTCCCAAAAGAAGGACCTCAGGGTTTTTATTGGTAGCTGCTGTATTTTGCAATAATGTGACAAAATGCAGGTGTTGGGCATGGTCAAGGGTTTGGCCACAGTGGCAAAAGACTTTGGAAAAATGAGGTGAAGTTCTTTATTCCTCCTCTCCTCACTGACAAGCTTTTAATTAATTACTCAGGGAGGAAATAGGAGGACTCTGGAAGGAAATCAGGTGCCAAGGTAAATACAGCCTGGCCCTGCCTTTAACTGACTTTCACAAGGAGTCCTCCTTGAAAAGAGCTGGGATAACATGGCCCAAGGTGAATAGAACGCTTTGAACATCCATGAGGAGGTGATGCAGATCCCTGAGAGGTTTCCTCTATCCCCCAGTATGAGAACAAGCAGCAGGCTGGGATCTGTGCTCGCAGAACTGCTAAGAGCAGTTAGGATCAAAGCAAAAGACCCATAAAAATAAAATAAAAATTAAAAATCCACTTCTCTCTGCCTTGACATGGATTTTGCTATCAAACCACACCAGACAGATGGATGTGTGGGGAAACTGAGGAGTTGCATGGAAACCTTTAGTTGTTCTTCCACCCAAACCACAGATGTCCTGGTAGGCATGGGATGGCCAAATGTTGGAGATGCTTCTCATTTTGCTGGGGAAAAGGAAGGAAAAAGATCATTTCTGTTAGTCCATTCTGTAGGAATGCCAGGGCTTGGTTCAGCAGAGAATTAAGACCTCAGTGTGTTTGCTTCACTTCCCAACAGAGCTTCTTCCATCTAGTGCCACCAAAGGACTTCCAAGGTAAGGTTTGAAATCAAATTCTTCTCTCCCAGTAAAACCTGGGGTCGTTTGAGGACGACCCAGAGCAGTGACACTCAGGAGAAGCAGAAACAGAAGCAGTCTCACAGTATTTTCATCAACCCAAACACGGATGTTTGTCTCTCTCCTTCCTCTGCTACTCAGCATCATCTGTGCTGCCACTCAGGTTACATGGCCAGAGGCTGCAGCACAAAGGAACAATCCCTCACTTTGCTCAGCCCTCATCTGTCTCCTCTCTGTCACCTCTCCCCTTCCTGCCCTTTCCCATCAGCCTCACACCCAGGAGCTCCCTCTGATCCTGGTGCTGGTTTCCTCTATAAAAAAGGTGAAAAGAGCCCCAGTGGCAGCTCCCTTGGGCTGGGAGAGGGGAGGTGGGTGCACAGTGAGACACACAAAAACCTGCTGCCCTTATTCTGTCATGCTGAAACAATATCTGGCTCCCTGACGCCGAGGCTTCTGCGCAGCGAGGATGGATGGAGGAGATGGCAAAGATTTGGGATGCCTCGCTGTCCTTGGCTGCACAGTTTGTCACCTGCTTCCAGACTGGCTCCCTGGCTCATGGCAGCTGAGCAGATCCTCGTAGGTGTGGTTCTGGGAATATTTTGCTCCAAGGATCCTCTCAGAGGCGCCAGGTTTCCCTGCTCCCACCCTACCGAGTCCTCAGGTTACTGCAGGGCTTGTGCAATTTGATGTCCTTGAGTGCTCTTGTGCTTTGTGACTCATGGTTTTTACCTGCCAGGATATGTTCCATATCCCAGCTCTTGTAAATATCTCGGGTCTTTTGAAATGGGAAGGAAGCAAAACTCCCAGATGAAAATGCTGTTGGGCCATGAGGATCTTGTGGGGCACAGGGAAAAGCCTGGAGTGGTGCTGGGCAGCAGGGGCAGGTTTAGATGGGTATTGGGAAGAAATTCTTCCCTGTGAGGAGAGACAGGGAGAGAAAAAAATGCTGAGGCACAAAGTGATGGTGGGACACTGGGTGCCCCTCTAATGGGGGATCAGACCAGAAGCACAGATCACGTTCCCCACAGTTGGCCACAAATTAGAGCCAGCTGTCAGCACAGAAATAGTTAACTGTTGTCTTTAAGTGAGGGTAGGGATGGGTGTCAGCAGGGACCAAAGGCTGCTCCAGCAGTGAGAGCTGGCAGGGTAGAAAACTGGAGCTCATGGAGATTTATGGAGCCCCTGAAGCCAAATGGGAGGAATCTTGTCATCACTTCCAGTGAGTGTCCTGTAAGGGCAGGAGTGGTGCACACACCCATGGGGAAAAGCTCCTCCCTTTCCCAGTTCATACTGGGCTCCCCAGCTGGTCCTCAAACCCCAGATCACATGTGGGGTGCAGGAGGGGAAGATGCCAACTGCAGGCTGTGTTTCTGGTAGCTCCTCTCTCACTTAATAGGAAAAGACTGACCACAGAAAATGTACAATATTGTTTCTCTCTGCATTTTCCTGAAATCTGTTGAACCACTTTTACCTGTGGAGGGAGGAGGGGTCAGGTAGAGGGTGAGGAGGAAAAAATAATGGTGGCTCTGTTCAATGGAACTCCCCTAACAGACAGTTTGAGTTGTTATTTTCCCCCTCCAAACACATAGATCTGATGTGAAAATCCCAGGCTTAAAAGCACAGATGTTTAGTCTGACACACAAACATGGCATCGTTCCAGCAAGTGGAACAGCTGGAAGGCTCCTGAGGAGCTGATCTGGGATGAGAGGAGTTAAAGCTGCTCAGCAACAGCTGCAATCCTTCAACCAAATCACCTGAAACTTCCCTTCCCTCCAGGTCTTTCCTGTTGTACTACAGCAGCTTCCAGAGATGTGTTACATCTTCTCCTGTCCCTCAAAGTGTCTTCTTTAAGGAGCAGGGGGAGAATCAGTGGTGAGGATAAAAACCAGCCCGTGGCAGTGCCACCAGGCTGGATATTGTGAGGTGGTTCTGGGGGTCTTACCTCTGGGCCCAAATAGGTCAGGGGGAAGATGGTGTTGGATTGATTCTGTCTCTACATTAATGTCACAACCAGAGATGTGTTGGGGTGTGAGTAGGGATGGGTGGCCATTCATTTCAAACTCATTCATTTTAATTCCAGTCCACGCCACTGGAATTAAAAGGATTAAAGGTCACCCCTCTAGTGATGTTCCTTTCTTGACTCTTAATAGCTGTCTCAGCATCTGCCATGAATAACTGGTTCCTCTAGGTGGTTTAAAAGTATCCCACACTTGAAATGCCCTGCTACTCCCAGGAAAGGCCACCTGGAGAGAGCAGGGGTTGTTCTGTTTTTACCTGTGCTCTCCCTTTCCAATGGTGCAAAATCTGCTTTAGAGGCTGATCTGTGCCCGTCATCTTCACTGCTTTGGAGCTGGGGAGGGTCAGAATTCCACTCAGGAATTCTTTGTCTTCATTGCCATCTTCTGCAAAGTGGTGATGGAGATACAGGGCTTTCCTTCAGCAAAGTTAACCCCTTTCTTGCACTGCTCATGGGATAATTCATTAACTGAGAATGAAGATAGCACTGTGTTTTCCAGAGACTCCAAGTCTGCCTTTCCTGCAGCTTCCAGAGTGGGAGGTGGAGAGTAGTCAGCATCCAAATGTGTAATTGTACAAGCATTTGTACATTGGAGCATCAGGGATGTACAGAGGCTATAACGAGATCCCATAACATCTGGTGAACTTGGGTTTTAAAAGCAGGCAAATCACACCCAGAACCCATGGGATGCCTGTAAAGCTGTGGGGGAGAGGAGCAGAAGGAAGTACTCCACAGAGGAGTAGAGGCTGGTTCATATTTAAGTTAAGGCACTTCTGGAAATTATATCTAGATCTCTGAAATTATATGGAGATGGTTCCTGTGAGAACAGTGCCCTAACGTGAGGGTGTTGTTAAGGTAGAAATAGAATCATAGACTCATTTAGGTTGGAAAAGACCTCTCAGATCATTGAGTCCAACCATTAACCCAGCACTGCTGTGTCCAAAAATAACCCTGTAATGAACTGAGTGCTCGTAACATCCCTATTGCTTTGTCTGTGTATTAGACATTGCCCCTTTTCCATCTGTAGGATTTTGGTTTGAAGCCTTTTGCACCTCCCAAAATGTCATCTTCTCCTTCTTTTCACTCCTTTTCAGAACATCCCTGCATTTGGTTATGGAAGGATTGCAGGAGATCTTTCCCCACTGCTGTACAAGCACAGGATGGCTTGGGGTACAACATCACCCCTTTAGGATGAGCCAGTCCCATAGATAATCATCCAGGGACCTGTCTGATTTGGGGCAGAGCATGTCTTGGAGATAGATGTGTGTCACTGAAGGATGGGACTGGATTTGTTTTGGACCAAGGGCAGCAAGGAGGATTTGAGCCAGGATGGCCTCAGGGTGAATGGTGTGGAGTTGAAAGTGATGGCACCAAGCTGAGAGGTGCTGGTGATTCACTGAGAGACTTGGCTGGGGAAGAGGATCCTGGGGATCCTCATAAGGTTAAACACGGCCAAGTGTAAGGTGCTGTGCCTGGCTTGGGGCATTCCCAGGATCAGAACAGACTGAGGGACAAATGGGTTGGGAGCAGCCCTGCCCAGAAGGATTTGGGGTGCTGGTGGATGAAAAGCGAGCCAGCTCACAGCCCAGAAATGGAATCGTACCCTGGGCTGTGTCCAAAGAAGCCAGCTGCTTGGCCAGCAGGTCAGGGGAGGGGGTTCTGGTCTCTACTCTGCTCTCAAGATGCTCCACCTCCAGTGCTGTGTCCAGCTGGGACCCTCAGTACAGGAAAAACATGGAGTTGCTGGAGCAAATCCACAGGAGTCCAGGAGATGCTCCAGTGGTTGGAGTCCTTCTGCTCTGGAGACAGGCTGGGAGAGCTGGGAATGTTCACCCCAGGGAGAGCTCAGAGAACCTTGCAGGGCCTAAAGGGGCTCCAGGAGAGCTGGAGAGGGACTGGGAACAAGGGCTGGAGGGACAAGACACAGGGAATGGTTTCCCTCTGCCAGAGGGCAGGGTTAGATGGGATATTTGGAATAAATCCTTCCCTGTGAGGGGGATGAGATCCTGGCACAGGATGCCCAGAGAATCTGTGGCTGCCCCTGGATCCCTGGAAGTGTTAAAGACCAGGTTGAAGCAGCTTGGTCTGGTGGAAGGTGTCCCTGGATAATCTTTAAGGTGCCTCCCAACCCAAACCATGCCATGACTCTAAAAATGAGATGAGTTTGTCAGGCTGGGCCCTTGCACCACCAAACACCATCCTGGTCTCAAGCAACAGACTTTGTGTTGTGTCCCTGCAGGCACAGAAAGCCTTCTCTGTTGTGTGGGAGCTCCTGTACCATTTAATGCCTGGTTTGGGGGGTCTCTTATTTAACAGCAGCACTGAGGAGCCTTCTGTGTATTATGTTCCTATCCAGGGCATGATGGAAATGGGTGTTATTGTAGGAAAGCTGCTTTGCAAAGCCTTTAGAAAGGAACAGGCAAGGACTTTGAAGGATGGGGATGTCTCGGGTGCTGTCGTCTTCATTGCTGTTGGAATTATTTAACCTGACTGGAGGGCTCTGTCCTTCTGCATGGGATTGAAATGAATTTAATTCAGCATAATTTTGTTTGGCTTAGGTGCCTAATGCAGAGGAATTTTGAGCTCTGTCATAGCCTCTTAATGTTTATTTTCATATCACTAAAATCTAAGTGACAAATGGTGATGTTTAATGGCTGCTCGGGGAGACCTTTTTTATTTGAAAAAAAGCAAAATGGGTCATAAAAAACTGAATTCCAGCATTACCTGGACTCTCCTGTCTCTTTCACATGTGTCCAGGCTCTGCTGGCATCAAGGAAACTTGAAATTCCCTCTCTGTATTTTGTTTTGCACATGAAATGGCCAGGATCTATCTCTTCACCACTGCCTACGTGTGTCCAAAAATATTTGTGGTCCCAGTGCAAATACAATCTCCAAACACTTCAGAGGAGCTGTTCCTTCCGGCAGCTGCTGCTGCTGTGGTGCCCCTGAGCACAGCAGCTCTTCCAGGCTTCTGAGCAGGTTTTCAGCACAGAATTGCCTCACCAAAGGACAGGAGCATTCTTTTGGGAGGCTCTGTATTTTTTTGATTTGCCATGATGGGGCATTTTACTGGTACGTGGCAGGGTGGAATAATTCAACTGGTAATTTGCTGGCTTTCATGAAATTGCCTTAGGAACTTAGTCCCTTTTCTAGCACTGAGCTGCAGGTGACAGGATAAAGGGGAGTGGCTGCAAACCTGCCAAGGGCAGAGTTGGATATTGAGAATAAATTCTTCCATATGAGGGTGGCAGAGGTTGCCCAGAGAAGCTGTGGCTGCCCCTGGATCCTTGGAAGTGTCCAAGGCCAGGTTGGACAGGGCTTGGAGCAACCTGGGCTAGTGGAAAGTGTCCCTGCCCATGGCAGGGGATGGAACTGGATGATCTCTAAGGTCCCAACCCAAACCATTCTGTGATTCTGTTCTTGGAGATGATGGGGTGCATCCACCTTCACTTCAGGGAGGGACCTCAGGCTTCTCCTGCAGCTCCATCTAGAGGGGAGGAAGATGGGCTGGTCATGCAGGCTGGTGACTTCTGTGTCCCCTCACCCAACATCCCACCCTGCAGCACCTTGCCAGGGCTGTTAGTCGTGCTTTTCCTGACCCCAGAGCCACGTTGCTGCTGGAAACCCTTGTGGACACCACAGCCAGACCCAGTTCCTTGCCCAGCCTCTGCTGGGGAGGAGCATTTCTCTACAGAGCCCCAAAAGCAGAAGCAGGGGCTGCTCTCTTGGCTGAGGATGTGGAAACCACACACAGCTGCTCTGTGGTTACTTTTGGGGTGGATTTCACAAGAGAAATCATTGTGGTTTGGGCCGGGGCTTTCCTGGAGACCAGGTCCAATCTGGACCTCCCCAATATCTGCACTGTGGCTGTGTGGGCCAACATCTTTGTAGACTTTTGGGCTTACTCCTCCAACTTTCCCCTCAGTCATGAGCTTTGGTTTTATGTGATACTCTTACTTTAAATGCCATCCTAAAGGAAGAACACAGCAGTGCTGAATGTCAGGTTACTTTCCCTGTCTGAGTCCTAATTCTCCCCCTTTTTTTTTTTTTTTTTGTTTAATATAGGGTGCTCTGGAATTCCCAGCTACCCAGCTGTGCCCAAAAGAAGGCTGGTTTTGGCCTTAACAACAGGGTATTTTTGTTCAGATTATGTTTGTTCTGTGAGAGCCATTGTTCTGTCCCATGCCTTGACTGCTCCAAAGGCTGGAGATAAAAGCCCTGGCTGACAATAATACAGTTGAGTTCAGCCTTTTGTTGGGGAGATGAAAATAGAGGATGAATTGTGAATAACATGGGAGGGCTAAAAGTCAGTTGTCCCAGGATGCTGGTTCATCACTTCAAAGATAAGAAGCTGCATTTTAATTATATATTTTATAGAAGTACTGGACATTAGTTTTTGTGTTGGTATCAGCAGGGACTTGGACCCACCATGGTATTTAGGACTAGTTCTTAAAATCTTGAGTCAGCAGGAAATACATTTCTTGCAGTGATACTGGGTTTAAGGTAGGTTAATAGCAAAATCTATGTATAATTTGTAGCAGCTATATTATGTTAGGTTTATAATAGGTTTATAGATACATAAATCTCAGAAACAGAATCAGAGGATGGTTTGGGTTGAAGAGAAGCTTAAAGATTATCCAGTTCCAACCCCTGCCATGTTCAGGGACACCTTCCACTATCCCAGATTACTCCAAGCCCTGTCCAGCCTGGCCTTGGACACTTCCAGGGATCCAGGAGCAGCCACAGCTTCTCTGGGCACCCTGTGCCAGGCCCTCAGCACCCTCACAGGGAAGGATTTATTCCCAGTATCCCATCTATCCCTGCCCTCTGGCAGTGGGAAGCCATTCCCTGTGTCCTGTCCCTCCAGCCTTTGTTCCCAGTCCCTCTCCAGCTCTCCTGGAGCCCCTTTAGGCACTGCAAGGGGCTCTCAGATCTCCTGGGAGCCTTCCCTTCTCCAGGTGGACATTCCCAGCTCTCCCAGCCTGGCTCCAGAGCAGAGAGACTCCAGCCCTTGGAGCATCTCCTGGGCTCCTCTGGATTTGCTCCAGCAGCTCCACGTCCTTCTGCTGTTGGGGATCCCAGAGCTGGACACAGCACTGGAGGCAGAATCCCCTCCCTTGACCTTCTGGTCACATCCATAATTTTTATTTTTACATAATGTGTTTATTGCAGTAGCAGTGATAGAAGGTGCTCAGCTTGGCATTGCTTTGCTTTAAATAAGGACACTCCTTTTGGACATGGAAGATGGAAAGGTGAAGCAAAGGCAGATTAGAAAAATTGATAGAAAACAGATGGAAAATAAAAAGGAAAGATAAAGGTGGAAGTAGAGCCACTGGAAGCAAGCAGGGTGTGGTCATTGTTCAGGAGCATGGTCTGATGAGAAGAAATATTTGGGAGACTGACCTACTCAAAATGCTGACAGATAACAGAGATCACCCCAAAACTCAGCAGGCCTTGGAAATCCTTTTCTTGCTGAGGGTGTTTTGGTGGCACTCTGGGCAGCAGCTCCTGTTTGCTGAGATATTTATGTTCCAAGGGCACTTCCTGCTCACATCAGCCTCTAGCAAGGCTCCTCATCGCTCCTGGCAGATCCTCCCTCCCCAGCTGCCCTTACCTGCCGCCTGTGTAATTGGCAATAATTTCCCTAAATGCTCACAAAAGCAGATGTTCTCTCTGTGGTCGCATCCAGCCAGTTTATACTGCACTGGGTACACGAGCACGCAGCATTAAAGGACTAATTCCTGTAAATAAGCCTATTAAAAGGTTGGAAATAATGCCTCCAACTAAACCATCAAATGCAGCTGAATCCCACTGGTTTTATTAATTTGTCATCTGCAATGTCCCAATCCCAGCCTGCCCAGGACCGGGTGCCCTCGTGCTTGGCCAGTTGCTCATATGTGGTGGTTGGTGGGTGTCTTGTATTTTTTCCAGCTAATAGATCACATTTATAGGTAATTAACACTCCATCTAACACTTCCTCAGTGTTGCTGATGAGTGGGAGAAGAAATTGCTTTGTGCTGTTGTGAGTGGGGGACTCTGCTTTCAAGGCTTTAGGTGATGCTGCTGGAGAAAAGAATTAATCTCACTTATTTTCTTGCCTTAAAGCTGGGGATAAAAAGATGGGTCCCCAGTTGTTCTCTTAAGTTCTGGATGTAAGGAACATGTTTATTACAACGAGAGTGGTAAAACACTGGCACAGGTTGCCCAAAGAAGCTGTGGCTGCCCCATCCCTGGAAGACCTTCAAGACCATCCAGTTCCAGCCCCTGCCATGGGCAAGGACACTTTCCACTATCCCAGGTTGCTCCAAGCCCTGTCCAGCCTGGACTTGGACACTTTAAGGATAGGAAGCTCTTATAAACGCTCTAAAATCCATGAACTCACTTTTCCCTGGCTCCACATGTTCAGCACCATTTCACCCACTCACGTGGTCATCTGAAAAAGTGGAAAAAATCGTGGCATTTCGATGAGCTGACTTTTTAAGGCAGCATCTCTCTGAGGTTGCAGCTCCAGAAATACCTGTCAGGCAATTTTCCTTTCACCTGGAAACACACTCCGATGTCTTATTTGTGGATTGTGCTGAAAAATAGTTGTGTCTGGCAGCACAACTGCTCCAGTCAGACTTTTCAGCTTAAAGCCTTCAGCAGAAGACGTGCCTCACAATGCTTTTGGCACTCACATAAGTCAGGGAGGAATACGCTTCGAATCCAGTTCCCCTCGTTTGCAAACCTTGTTTATAAACCATCATAGCCACTGGTAAAATCATGATTTTGGTTTATCTGGAAAACAGAAACACAATTAATGAGAGGTGCAGGGGATGCATCTCTGGCCCCGCTCCGGCTGTCACCATTTGTACCTCATCCTCAACCCTTTTTTTTTATTTTCCCAGTCTAATACATGCAAATATATGTAAAGAGTAAAGACTGTTCCACCGAGTCTTGCACGTTTGTTCAGAGAGGAGGAAAACAAGTCGATCTTACAGGGAATTTGCAGGCTGAATTTTTAAGACCTGTCTACAAAAAAAAAAAGACAAAAAAAACCCCCAAAAACAAACCCAGCTGCTGGCCGTAGGTGCTGACCGAGGTGATTCTTCCTGGCGTCTGTTTTCCCTGCGCTCGCAATCGTAATGTCATTAATATGGAGCTTTTGGAGAACTGGAGTATATCCTAATTAGCAGCCTCTGATTTTTTTCCTAGTTTCATAATCAGTGATCTCGGCTACACCACAAGTGTTACTGTGGCAACAGGGCTGAACTGAGCAGCGGTGCAGAATTACCGCAGGTGAAGCGGTGATTTCACGGCTCCGCGGCACTTTCGTAGCCCCGGGGGCTGCTCCGTGGGACGGGCTGGCTGCTCCCCGCACCTACAGGTGTCCTGGGTGGATTTCAGGGTAAGCACAACCACAGAGATTAAGCTGCATGACCAAAAGCATGCGTTTTAATTGGGGCTGAGCCTCTGTAATGAGATTTTAAGGCTGTCATGAGAGTGATCCCCCTCCGACACCTTTGTTTTAAGTAGGATGCTCCGAGCTCTCACTGCCTGAACGCTCCCAGCTCAGTCTTGGCGTGGAGCTGGGACTTGATCCTGGTCCTGCAGAAAGGGCTGAGCCCAAACGCTGGGATTTTTTTTTTTATTGTTTGGTTTGGGTTTTTTGTGAGGGTTTCTTTTATTTTAAGCCTCGTTTCTCCTCCCCACGCACCGTTCTCTCTCTCCAAAATGCGTTTTGCTAGGTAAGGATGTTGTCATGCTGAATAATGGCCATCCTTCCTCCTGACTCCTCCATCAAAAGCAACCGGTCCTTTTCATAGCTGGAATGTGAACTCTGCTCCTGTTTCCTTTGTACACGCCTGGGACTTACAAGGGGACACCCTAGAGTGGGATATTTAAGGAAATATCTTCCTGTGTGCCTTGACTTTTTTTGTTTCGATTATTAATTAATGGTTTGGAATAATGAGTTGAGGCAGCTTCTCCCGCGCCTCTCCGGCAGTTGTTCTCTGCTTCCCGGTGCCGTGTTGCAGCTGCAGTGCTGGTCCCGTGGGGAAAGCACACCACGAGAGGGGTCTTGTACTAGCCAGAGGTTTTTACAAGCTCTGAGGGCGTTTCTTTGGCAGATCTGTGTTAATTATCCCAGAGGAGGTCTCACTTCCCTCGCCCCTTGGCAGCTCCTGCTGCCCCCCATCCCTCACCTCCATCCCAGCGCCTTCCTCCTGCTCAAGGCTTGGACTTGGTCCTTCACCTTCCTCCTCCCTGCCCTGAGAGCTCCCTCAGGCTCAGCTCTCTGCTCTCCTCCTCAAAATTTCCCCTTCTCTTGGCTCTCAGCTGTCCCACCTCAAGGCTCTTTCCTCTCCAACTGCTCATTCTCCATTGCTACAGGCCCAGGAAGATTTTCATCCCCTCTATCTCTCCCATAATTTGTTCCCCAAGCCATCCCAGTTTATTCTGCAGTAGCAACTGACACATAGTTCCCATGATCACACATCCATGGTGCCAGGAGAAAAGAGTGGCTGAGGGCGAATTAAACCTGTCCTAATTATGAGAGTTATTAGGAAAATTATTATTAGGAAAATAATTTGTATTTGTGGTTCTTAAGCTCTGAGGCACCTCAGGCGGTTTCCAGGCGGTGGCTGTGGCAGGGCTGCCCTTCCATGGACAAGGATCTTCAAGGGCTTTGGTCTTAGATGTGCCACAGATGTGTTCCTGGCTTCATCCAGAGATGCAGCCTCATCCCCTGGCTTTTACTTCCATATTTTTAGCATGAGACCATCAAGTCTGTAGGCTCTTTCTTAGTATTTGCTTGTTTTTAAACATGCAGGGACAGAATTCTTTCCTAAAAGGAAAATATTAGAAAAGAGTAAAGTCTGATGTGCCAATTACAGGGGACTGATTGTGGGGTTGGAACTGGGTGATCCTTAGGGTCCCTTCCAACCCAGACCATTCTCTGCTTCAGTGACTGGTACCCACTGGCAGCATTTCTGCATCTTTGTAGGAAGTTAAACTATTTCTTGTCCCAAAAACATGCACATTTTTTTATTTTTCTCTGGTTGATTTGTTTGTTTGTTTATGGGGGTGTTTTTGTTGTTTTTTGTTTGTTTGTTTTGGGGTTTTTGTGGGTTTCTTTTTGTTGTTGGTTTGGTTTTGGTTTTTGTTGTTTTGGGGTTTTGTTGTTGTTTTGGGGTTTGGGGGTTTTGTTTGTTTGGTTGGTTTGTTTTCTCTAAACCTCTCAGTTTATTTTTCAGTTCCAGAAGTGTTTGGACAATGCTCTCAGGCACATGGTGTGATTTTTGGGGTTGTCCTGTTCAGAATCAGGAGTTGAACTTGGTGATCCTTGTGAATCCCTTCCAACATCCTGTGTGGTGTAGGGATCTCCTACTCAGTGATGGGTGCTTTCCTACTCCACTATGAGCTTCAATCTCAGCAGCTTTGATTTTTGAAAAGTTTGCAGGACAGGCAGTTATAGAATCACAGTGATTGATTTTGGAAGGAACCTCTGGAAGTCATCTGGTCCAACCCCTGGAAGTCATCTGGTACCAGCAGAGCTGCCAGATCTGGTTGCATGAGATGATGTCCAGACAAATTTTGAGCATTTCCAAGGAAGGAGGATCCACAACCTCCCTGAGCAGCCTGTTGTCAGCACCTGGTCACCCCCACAGCCAAAACGTGTTCTGTGGCACTCAGAGGGACCCTCCTGAGCTCAGTGTGTGCCCCTTGTCCTGTCCCTGGCCACCACTGGCAAGAGCCAGGCCCTGTCCTCTCTGCAGCCTCCCTGCAGGTGGTGATGCACAGGGATGAGGCCCCTGGAGCCTCCTCTCCTCCAGGCTGAGCATTCCCAGCTCTCCCAGCCTTTCCTCAGAGCAGAGATGCTCCAGTCCCCTCTCTGGGCTCTCCCCAGTGTGTCCATGTCCCTCTTGTCCTGGGGAGGCAGAGCTGGACCCAGTGCTCCAGGTGTGGCCTGCGCAGAGGGGCAGGATCCCCCCCTGGAGCTGCTTGGGGAAGCTCCTTCCATGTTCTGGCTGGTGAACACCTCATCCTCTCCATGCCCCCCACACGTTGCTGCTGCTGGCAGGGCTTTGAGAGGGCATCACCCTGGGATGGGTTAACACCTTACTCAAGTTCATACCCACAGAAAAGACTGATCCTGGTTCAGACCAGC
>VWYI01019867.1:431799-463420 GCA_013399455.1 Anthoscopus minutus | reverse complement strand
AGAAAGAAAGAAAGAAAGAAAAGAAAGAAAGGAGAAAGAGAGAGAGAAAGAAAAGAAAGAAAGGAGAAAGAGAGAGAGAAAGAAAGAGAGAAAAGAAAGAAAGAAAAGAGAAAGAAAAGAAAGAAAAGAAAGAAAAAGAAAGAAAGAAAGAAAGAGAAAGAAAGAAAAAGAAAGAAAGAAAGAAAAGAAAGGAAAGAAAGAAAGAAAAAAAGAAAGAAAGAAAGAAAGAAAGAAAGAAAGAAAAGAAAGGAAAGAAAGAAAGAAAGAAAAAGAAAGAAAGAAAGAAAGAAAGACTAAGTGGATTTTCAGAAAGGGTGAATGGCTTCTGTGATTCATCTTTTCTGGTGAAGAGGGGAACAGCAGAGGGTGGGGGATAATGTTCAGTGACACATCAAGGGCCTCACTTCAGCTTCAGAGACACATGCAAGGAATTAGTCACTGCGTTTTAGTGCAACAAAACCCCTTTTCCTCCCTAAATTCAATTCTTCTCTCCCTGTGATGGCCAACTCGCTGCAGCCCTTGCCTGTTCCATGTGTGTTTTTACATCCTTTGCATCTCATCCAACATAAGATATTTGGGGTTATGGTGAAGTTGCCTTGCTATCAGACAAACTCCTCTGCTTTGGATCACAGCTCCAGTGAGAGGCTAGAAATCCACAAACAGGATTTAAAAGGAGCAGGAAGGGGGAGAGGGAATGGCAGGTTTGTTTTCCAGGGTGGCTGAGCCATGCTGATGGCTTGTTGCCACCAAAAAGAATAAAAAAAAATGTCCGTTTTCCCCTTTCTTTATGCTCGTGCTTGTTCTCGCCCTACTGTGAGCTGCTTCAAAGAGCCAACCTTGCTCTCCAGTCCTGCACCCTCTCCTCCCGCCAACAAATAAAAAGGAAAACTGAACATTATTTTTATTTTTCTTTGCATTTGGAGGGCACATGAAGCACTCAGGCAGTCTCAGTTGAGCCACTGCCTTTCAGCATCCTCCTGATGACAGCAGGGATTTCTGGGGTCCCGGGAAAGCTGGTTAGAATTCAGGTTGTGTCTCCTCAGTGCACACAGAGAAAGATTGCCTCATTTTCCAGGAATTAGGAATATGTCAGAGGTGGGGGTAAATCCTGCCTTTGATTGTGGACGGCTGTATCCGGGTTGGATCTGGGCAGTTTCTGCAGCAATAAACTCTTAATTCTTTGCATTCTGGAAGCACGGTGGGGTGATCCTGCAGCCTGACCCCTCTGTAGCACCAGCACAGGCATTTTGAAGCTACTTATTACTTTATAAAGAGATTATTTCCTTTCTTTTTTTTTTTTTTCGCCCCCTCCAGCATCAATCATCTTGACAGGATCTGCTGCATCTTTTAAAACAAATATCCTGCAGTTTAAAATCCAGCCTTTCCTACAAAGAAGATCCCAGGCAGTTTATGAAAGGATCTATCAGATTGTTCTATAGATAGAATACTATCTATATCTGTATTTATATCTACAAAAAAGCTACAAACCAAATACATATATATATATATATATATATATAATATTCACGGGTGCACCAGTGGCAATTATCAAGGTTTCCAAACGTGATGTTTGAAAAAAGAAGGTCTCAAGCAGAGCCAGGGTGCTGAGCATCCCAACCCTGCGGAGCAGAGCCGGCTCCTTTCTCCTGGGCAGCGCCGGCGCCCTGACGTCAGGGTGTTTTTCTGCAGAGCTCGCAGGATGTTGCAGCCGGCCAAGAGCTGTGTTTATGTTGATAACATTACAAGTATTTCCTCTCCATTTCCGAAACCAGCAGGGAGGGAGCCGAGGGGGAAGGGAGATTCGGGTTTCTCCAGCTTTGGGGTAGGACTCTGGAGGGCTTTTATGTTAAGGAGCGGGGCACACGAACCGCTGGCGTTTATTTATGCTGCTTTTGGGGAGTGTTTAAGAGCAGGGGCTGGGAGTTGGGAGCTGGGCTGGCACAGCATTCCCCTGGAGCAGGGCTCTTCCCCTGCTGCCTGCTCTGGATCCTGTTTTAAGGTGATAAAGCAGCTCCAGCAGCTGATTGCTGGTCGCAAGGGCGGCTCCAGGGATTTGGGTTTTGGGGTAATGGTGTGCACGGCAAGCTGGGGTGCTCCTAGCATCCCATTCCTTGTGACAGTCACAGTAACAAAGACATAAAAACTCAGGTTCTGCACGGACCGCCCGCATCCAGCTTTCCTCACAAGGCTTGGGGAAATCCAGCGTTACCTCCCCTTGCCAAGCCCTTCCTCCTCCTGCAATCCATTCATGGATCAATGAGCTGATTAAATGTAGAATCAAGAGGGGTTTAGAGTTCCCTGCCTGTTGATGTAATCCCAGAGCATTGGGAAGGAGGGACCCTCATCGATGGCTGGACTTGATGAGCTTAAGGGTCTTTTCCAACCTAAACGATTCTGTGATCATCCCACCATCCCAAAGGGGCTTTGCAGGCAGTGCAGGGATCTCCTGTGACTCTCATCCGTGTAGCAATCACAGTTCATGGAAATAAATCCAAACTCTTTCATCCTTTGTGGCTTATTTCCCGATAATGGAGAGAAGAGAGGGGATTCACGGCTTTTCCTTCTTTCCTCCCACATTCTGTGTCCTGCTTTAACACCAAAGGAAAGTGAGGATGTGGTGAGGCTCTGGCACAGCTTGCCTTGAACAGGAGCAGAAATGGGATGAGTGTGATCCTAAATGAATGGGATCCCAAATGAACAAGGACCCGATGTGAATAGGGACCCTAAATTAATGGGATACTAAATGAATGGGAATGCCAAATGAATGAGATTCCAGATGAGTGGGATCATGAATGAACAGAACCACAAATAAATGGGGATCCCAAATGATTGTGGATCCCAAGTGAACAGGATCCCAAATAAACAGAACTCAAAATGAATGGGGATTCCAAATGAGCAGGATCCCAGATGAAGGGAAACTCTTGTTTTGAGAAACAAGTTGTGGGAAGGAGCCATATCCACCTCTGTGAATGGTGTTTCTGGGCAAATATTCATCAAAACACAGCAAGTGGTCACTTTTTTCCTAGCAGTGTTTTCAGAAGAGCTGAGTCTTTCCCTTTCCCTTGCCATTGTGTCCTTGCTGTGGCACTGATGGGCTCCAAGTGAAGGAAGTGGTTGTGATGACAAGATCTTGGTGCTTTCATCAGCCCTTGTGAGGTTTTCAGAGCATCTCTGTGCCATCTTTTCTCTGGAGTTTCAGTGTGTGTTTAACTTCCTCCTGCTTTTGCACGTGGGTCCCGTAAGGATGAGCAGCTCATGTCTGTGGGATTCCACTGTGGGATGCTTGGACAATCTGAGTCATGCAGTGAGTTACAAAGATCACAGAATTATGGAATGGTTTGGGTAAGAAGGGACCTTAAAAACAATCCAGGTCCCGCCCCTGCCATGGGCAAGGACACCTTCAACTAGACCAGGCTGCTCCAAACCTTATTCAGCCTGGCCTTGGACACATCCAGGGATCCAGGGGCAGCCACAGCTTCTCTGGGCACCCTGTGCCAGGGCCTCCTCACCCTCACAGGGAGCAATTTATTCCTTATAAATACTGGATTTTCTCCCCAAAGCCAAACCTGTGTAGACCAGGCTCATCTCATACTCTGGCAGGCAGCTGCTGACCAGGCTGAGTAGGGTGTGTTAATCACCATGAGTGGAACATATCATCAAACCATCAAACTACTGATTGTGGGTTCTTCCCGACATCCTACCCTGGAGCACAGCCTGGGGGAGGCATGGCAGGACCTGTGCTGCTCTTGCCAGTGACAGGAGGACTGAATCACTTCAAATTCATGCAGACAGATATTTTAACTGGTGATGAAACCCTCTGGAATGCTGACTGCTCGTACCAATGGGACCCTTGGAGAAAGCCCTGCCCTGCTTGCAGCAGCAGGTCTGGCTGGGGACAGAGCCTGTGGAAATCTCTTATCTCCAGAGCTTGGTTTCCCTCTGGTTCAGGGTTTGTCTGACCTTTTGGTCACTGAGTAAGGTCGATTTTTGCCAGGTTTTCTTTTGGAGGGGGAGGAAAAACATGTAAGTAGGTGGTGCTGGTGGGAGGATACTCCTGGGTGGCGTGGGAGGATCTTGTCTTGCCGATACCATTTGCAGCGCGTGGATGACTTCAGTGTTGTCCTTCTGCCCAGAGTTTGGGATGGGTCTAGATGAAGCAGATTTAAATAAACAGAAGAAGCACAAACAACACAAGATCTATTAGAGGGGGAGGGAATAAAACCCATTCTTGGCAGGGCCTCAGGATAACTTGGCAGCAAGATCTCACAGCTCTCTCCTGGGGGATGCTGGAGATGCAACTGGACACAGGACAAAGGCCCGAAGGACGGGAGTCATGGGGCAGCTGCAGGCCCATGGCACAGAGCAGAGCTGAGTCTGAGCCCTCTCTGGGCTCTGAGCAGAGGAGAGGTGTTGGCCCATCCTTGGAAGACCCGTGGCCACATGCTGGTCTGGACTTGGCAGCTCTGGGCTCTGTCCTGGCCAGCACGATGACGTCTCACATCTCTGGGCCTCTGGATCTGTAGGTGTTTGGGAAGAGAAAATGATACCCATTTCTCAGGAGCTTGCTGAGGTCTCCAGAGGAAAGAAATCACCATAAAATCTTGTATTAGAAAGGACTGGGGGAAATGAGTTTACTGATGTCATCGTCCTGTAATTTTGCTGGACATTTCCTGGGAAGCACGTACAGTATGGGCGTGCAGCCTGAGCTTGCTGATCTTCTTGGGTTATTTGGGAGTGTTTGTTCTGCCCACATGCACAGGGAATCCAGTGGGCTTTGAATGGAGCTGAGTGTTCTGCCCCTGCCCAGTAACATTTCAGGTGTCAGTGAGCCAGGGGGAGCTGATATCGCCTTCATTCCTGCCTCTGCTTCAGGGGCATTTGGGATGAAGGCTCTTTGCTGTGGTCTTCGCCTAATTTCCTTTGAGTTTGCTCAGAGTACAGTCATTTGCAGACCATTGTATGAACAATCTATTAATCTCCTTTAAGACCAGATATTTGATTTTAGTGCTCACATTGTTCTTCTCATGCTCTCCCACAGTTCACCCACTCCCTGCTTCATCCATGACCACTTTTGCTGCTCCACCAGACTGGGATTTCTCCATGTTCTTTCCCCTTGGAGTTGTATGAACTCACCCATAAATCATTCCCATCCAGATGTCTGCAGGGGCTCCAACCACACTTCCTCTCTTCCCTCTCAGCTTTACAAGATGCACAGGAACATGCCCACCTTGGATTATTCTGGGACAATATTGCATGAGAGTTTAAATAAGTGTTCTGTGCTTTCCTCTTCAGGTCAACATGGATTTGTGGTTCTTTCTCCTTTTGCTCGGAAGTGGCCTGATAAGTGTAGGTGCTAACAACATTACAACAGGTAAACTGTGCTCCTCATGTCTCTTTTATTCCATCTTTTGGATCAAAGGAGTGAATGTGAATGTGCTCAGTGTCTCATTCCTTCTGTTCTATAACATAAACTATATGTTCCTTCTGAACTATAACATAAAATGTTGGAAAGAAGATGATGAGCTTCAGGCGCTCATAAATGGAGCCCACAGGTTTAGCTCTGACCCATATTGATCCTCACCTCCAGGAGCTCTAATGTTTTTACCTCCCCATAAATAGCACCTGTTCAGGTTATATTTGTATGACATTTTCATCACCTGCTGTGCAGAGCATGTCTCGTCTTGTTCTCAGGATTTGTTGGGTGTTTTATCCTTAGAGTTACAGTCACATGAATCTTCAGCATCTAAACCCCTCAGCATCGCAGAAAAGAATCTCACAGAAGTTCCCCTGTGCTTTTCCCTTCTCAGAGCCACCCACAACAGTGTCCACCTCCCCCAGGAGCCCCACCAAAGCTCCTGCAGCCGGTCCCCAGGATGGGACCATGCCCAACACAAACAGACTCAACATGAGCACTCCAGGAACTGTTTCTACCACAGCGCCAAAACCTCCTCCAACCACAGCCTCCAGGATCTACCCCAATGCCACCACTGGCAGCCTCAACATCTCCACCACCCTGGGGACAACCATGCCTGTGCCTCCAGCCCCATCCCTGCTCCCCAGCGTGACGCCGTCGGCTCCGCACGTCGCTGTCCCTGGCACCGAGGCGGAGAGCACGGAGAGGAATTTCAGCATGGTGGTGACAACACAGGAGACCTCTTCTGCTTCCCACAATGGTAGGCACCTCCTCTACCTCTTCTTCTCCAGGCCACCCTGCCTCTGGGTTTGTTTCTTTGCTCTTCTTTTGTTTTGCTGAGCAAAATGGAGCAAAAAAAACACTTTGGGGGCAATTCCATGGTGATAGGAAACAACTCCCTGAACAGCCCAGATGAGAAGAGATTTATCTGACCAAAGGTTTGGGCCAAGATCATCTAGTGAAAGATATCCACAGGTGCAGTAGATGATCTTTGCTTCCAACCCAGACTGTGCTGTGATTCTCTCCTTACATTATCAATTTTCCCTATTACTTGGGCAGCTTCAATGTTTGAAAGGCCCAGATGAGAGAGAGTTGTCTCTGTTGCCATTCTGATCTCATTCCCCTCTTGGCACATCATGAAAGTGACCCCGTAAAACACTGTTTTACTGTTCAGTCCAGGTTAAGAGCAAAAAAAATCAGGCAAAAAGAGGCTGGGGCAACAGAAATCTTAGCTGAGCTGTGGCTCTTCAGCCGTGGTTTGCTCGTTGTATTGTTTGAGACTCAGTTTAGGTACTGTGTGTAGCCAGCTGGCATCAGGAAGATGGAGTGCCTGCTAGGGATTTAGTGGAAAAACGGGATTGGTAACTTGATGGTGGATTAGAAAACCCTGAAACAAGATAATGGTGGAGTTAATGCAGGGAGATGTCAAGTGTAGACTCCTTAAGAACCAATTTCCCAAGGGATGTTGGGTGTCCCTGCACCTCAGTGAGATGTGTGTGCCCTCTTCCTCTGGGAATCTTTGGAAGCCACAGCCCTTGAAGCTGCAGTGTTTGCTACCAACATAGGAAGGGATGTGGCTGAAGGAAGTTCACAACCCAGTTTTTGTAGTGTTCTGCCATCCCTGAGCTTGTCCAGCTTCCTTCCCAACACAAATCCTTTTTTGCACATACATCCTTTTTTTTCTACATACAGGAGAGATGGAGGCAAAACCCTTAAGTGCTGCTAAAATCTGGATTTTGTAATATGATGTCTGCTTGTGGAGGGGCTGAATTTATCATTTCTGTGTCTCCACTGCCTTTCTGTGGTTTGGGTTACTGGTTTTGGTGAACTCCCCCGGTGTATGCCATGACACATTGTACCATCAAGGCCAGGAGTGGCTTCTCACTCAATGTCAGCCCAGAGAACAAATGATCAAACCTAATTCCTTCTTTATCTCAAGTAATTTGTCAAGGAGAAAAATCAGCTTTAGGGCTGCCCTTGCCATTAGATTTAGCAGGAAGTGTTGGTGTTAGACATGGAAGAACTAAGTGAAGGGGATTGGGACAGGAGGTCACACGTTGTACAGGCAGTTCCTCCTTGTCCAAATCCACCAGGATTGTCCCCAGCCCTGTGCTGCAGCTCTTCACACACAGCTCATGGCCACAGGGTGCCCATGCCAGCAGCATTTCCCCCAGGAGAGCCAGGCTCTGCTCTCCCTGGCACAGATTTGTTCCCATGTCCTCTGCATGAGCCATCCAACCCAGAAGGAAGAGACTTTCCTTGGATGCTCCTCGCCCCCATCCCTGAGCCCAGCTGCTCTTAATTGAACTCTTGGCTCAGCCACTCTCTTAAAATTATGCACCAGTGTTATCTCTTGATATTTAAGTGCTAATGAATTACACCAGTGAGTTGCTGGTTATGGGTTTAAACAGTAAGTTGTGTTTATTATGTTAAAGTTTGGCTTCAGCTCCTTGTTCTCCTGGTAAAAACTCAGGATTTGTTCCTTTTTCCTTACTCAGAAATTCATTTTAACATCTTAGTTTTATAGCTAGTGTTTTAAAGGAAAGATTTACAGGCAGATGATGAGAGTTACTAAATTTGTTCCTGTCTTGGTCTTTGATCCTTCCTGACTTACTAAAATGTCTTGTTCCTTTGTTGCTAAGAGACTTTTGTTTTCTTTTTCTGCAGGTAACTCTGACAGAAGAGGTAAGAATGTTATATTTCATTGCTCTTTACTCAGTAAAAACATTTCCAGAAGCATTCTGCTATTAGAGAGCTCTCCTTAGGACTTGCAAATGTGCTTTTATGAAGCCTCTCAAGCTCTTCAGAAGAGCTGGTGACACACTAATGTCTTAATTTCTGTTGAGCATTTCTTTTTAGAACAAAACAATCCCATTCCAACTTGTACATGTCCTATTAGATACGAACTGTTCCTGCTCTGAGAATGTCAGCACATCCCTAGAGCTGGATGACCAAAATCTAAGAAGCCATTCAGGAAATTTCTTTTGGGTTTTGTTCTGTTTTTTTTTTTGCTGCTGAATTGTCTTTATTGACTGTGACTTACGTGATTTGATCCAAACCCATCCTGCAGATGATGGGAATAATTATTGTTCTCCTTCAATCTGTTGGCAAGCAGTAACACAAATCCATTTCTTGTAAAAGAACAGCACTTTAGGGACATTTTTTCCATCTCTCAGCTCTGAGAACTGGCATCTCTACCAGAATATTTGCAATTACTCATGGCCTCAGCACTCCAGGAGCGGGCAGAGCTGGGCTGGCTCCCACCTGGAGGAATCAGCTGCCTCTGTGTGTTTTCATCCTGGATCTGATGGGTGTTGCAGCTTTGCAAACTCTGCCTGGCTCTCTGTGCCTGGCTCACCCAGCCCGCTGATGGTCCAGGGAACAGACAGATGCTCTGTAGCACTGACTGGCAGCACACATTTAGCAGAGGGAATAAAAGGGATGCAGGTGCGAGGGAACTTGTTTGAAATTGTGGCCAAGGCTCTGCAGAAATGCTCACTGTAATTCCCTCAGATCTGCTCTGGCTCAGGCCTGATTTTGTGCTTTCTCTGCCATTGTTCATCCCTGCTCCTGAGAGTAAAGAAAAAAAAATGGGAGTATATTTGACTTCCTTAAGATTTATATTAATTTTGCTATTTTTGATAAAAATATAGTTAGGAAACCAGATGAAATAAGGGAGTTTTTACAACAGCATATAGTGATGGGATAAGGGGAAATGGCTTCAGACTGGGAGTAGGTTTAGATGAGATGTTGGGAATAAAGTTTTGCCTGTGAGGGTGGTGAGGCCCTGGCACAGGGTGCCCAGAGAAGCTGTGGCTATCCCTGGAAGTGTCCAAAGCCAGGTTGGACAGGGCTTGGAGCAACCTGGGATGGTGGAAGGTGTCCCTGCCTGTGGCAGGAAGTGGAGTGGGATGCTCTTTCAGGTCCCTTCCAACCCCAACCATTCTGTGACTGGTTTTGTGGGCAGATGTTGCCAGCTGTGAGCAGGGATGGGCTGCTCAGCCCTGTCCCTCTGCCATGGCTGCATCCAGGCTTGGGTGACAGGGAACAGCCTCCAGAGCACCTCTGCCTGCTGCTGGGACATGATCCCAAGCACCAGAGGAGGGTTTGGTGGCTCCTCAGAGGGTCCAGGACAAGATTTAAGCCTCCTGATGCCTTCCAAGCTCTGGACTGCAGTGGGTGCTCCAGCCCTGTGGGAGTGGAAGGTTGAGTCCTTGTCCCTTTTCCAAGTGGATTGCCAGCATGAAACCCTCAGGCTGAGGCTGGAGCAGGACAGGAGCTGTGGGAGGGTTGGCACAGCTCAGCAGGGCTGGCAGGGCAGGGAGGGAGCAGCTGGGGACCCTCCAGCTCGTTTCCTGCCTGAGCTTTGCTGAGTAGGAAAGCTCTGACTCCTCATCCCACCAGATGTGTGGAAAGAACACCTGCAAAAAAACCCCAAAATCTCCAAACTTGCTGCAGCCTGCTGCCAGAGCCACCCCTGCCCTCAAATCACACCTTGCTCGCAAGGCTGGCTCCAGCCCAGCCCAGCTTTGGTTAGGCTGAACCTAACTCCAGCCAAGGAAGTTATGGAAACTGGTCCATAATGGAAAAAATGGTCCAACGGTGACTGAGCACCACAGGTTTTGGCAAGGCAGCTCTCCCTCCTTTCCTGGAGCCTGGATGGAGATGGTGGCTGTGCTCAGAAGTCTCAGTGAGAGGCCAGGGCTGGTTGGCTGGTTGGTTGGGCTAAGTCAAACCTGCTCTTGCTTTTGGGAAGTGTCAAGACGGGGAATGCCAAGGCTCATCACCTGTTTAGGTGTGCAGGAGGCAAAATTCCAAATAAATTCCTTTTGGGCTGTGAGAGGTGCTGCCACATTAGGGCAGTAGATGAGAAGGACAAAAATATGCAAAACAAGGATAATTTAATTTTATTTGCTACATTGGGTCATTGCCTTGAAATCATGACACAAAAATCATATGGTTTAATAAAAATAACATTCCCAGACCTCACACCACAGAGGGAGAAACACAGAAATATAATCAGAGTGCTCTTAGGTAGCTCAGAGATGGACAAAATAAACCCCACCTAAGGAAATCTGCTGGTTGAAATTGCTGAGACACATGGAACAGGCATCTGCAGGGAAATGGATGCACAGGAGGTGGGAAGAGGGGTCGTGCCCTGCAGCCTCTTGGGGCTCTGTAGACACAATGTGGTGGCCCCCTCAGATGGAGGGAGCTGATGAAAAATGGAAATGACCCCAGCTGGCATGGCTGGCATCCACATTTATGTGAAAAAATGCCCTTCAGGGCCATTCTCCTCCCTGGTTAGAGCTGCTTGGCTTCCAACCCATCTGGGTGATTTGCCTGCACCAACCACTGATTCACTGACCTCCATAACAAGATAGAAATGGCTTATTGAAAACAAATAAAAAAAACAATCTCTTGTGGAGGATGGGAATGTTTCAGACTAATCTGGGTGGTTTTGCAAGGGAATCGTGAGGTGCCTGCCCTTGAGGAGCTTCCACAAGGGAGTCAAATTGGGTCCTACTCAATGGCCTGGTGGTGTCTGACCTCTCCTGCTCTCTAAACTCTGTATTTCCAGGGAGAAAAGAGTAGAGGATGGGACTAGATTGTCTTTGGAGGTCACTTCCAACCCAAATTATTCTATAATTACAGAATCACTGAATGGTTGGGTTGGAAAGGATCTTAAAACTCATCCAGTTCTACCACCTCCCACTATCCCAGGTTGCTCCAAATCCTATCCAACCTGGCCTTGGGCACTTCCAGGGATCCAGGGGCAGCCACAGCTTCTCTGGGCACCGTGGTCCACACCAGATCTCACCTTGCAGGTATTCAGATCCCAGGTGCAGCAGGAAGCTTTGCCCTCCTGTGCTGTTTGATAGAGAACTGGAAGCAAAATCATGGGTGTTACAAACATATCTGTGAGATCTTAGAGAGGCTACAGTTTTCACCCATTTTAATATGAAGTTTTTTATCATATTATACCAAACTCATGGGCCTGTTAGGAACTTCTCTGGACCCTTCAGTCTCAGGCAGAAAATTTTTTAGATCACCGGCTGACAGAGGAAGTTTCTTCTGGTGACTGCTGGGCCACATTCAATTGTGCAAAGGAATCCCAGAAATAGCCCAGTCCCAACCTTCTCCATCAGTGTTTTCATCTGCAGGGTCACAATTTCACAGTGACCAGCTCCTGAAGAAGATTGAGATGCTCTGAGTGGTAGTTTCAGGGTTTAATCTGACCTGGGAGTGTCTGAGGCACATGGTGCTCACTCATCCTTTGCTTTCTTCACTCTCAGACTGAAAAAAATGCAACATCACTTAATACTATTTATTATTTATGTTTTTTAATACTAGTATCATCATCAGAATTGTTCTTCAAGCAGAAATTGCAGAACTCCTGCCCTATTAAATGATGGCTCTGGATGTTTTCCAATGTCCATAACCACACCTTTTCTCTTCCTCTTGCAGATGAGACTCCCATTATAGCTGTGATGGTGGCCCTGTCCTCCCTCCTAGTCATAGTATTTATTATTATTGTTCTGTACATGTTGAGGTAAGAACTGCTTTAATGCTGGATTCCCTTGTTTGACAGAAACAATTCCTGAATGAACAGGAATGAGCCTTTTGTGCTATTTCCCAAGCTGAAAGCTGACACAGCTGGTGCTTTGAAAAGAAACCTGTAAGGACAATGAATGAAAATGATGTTTGGGGTTATCTGGTGAATGATGCTTATTCTTTTCCCTGAAAAGCTGCTCCTCGTGTGGGGAATTCCTGTTCTGCCTCTCAAAATGTCACATTTAACAGGGTAGATTGAACTGAACCCTGCCAGTGTGGGGAAAAGCAGATTTCCTTATGAGGATGAAAATGATGGACTGAGTAATCCAGGGAGGCTGAACACAGCCACAAAGTCCTTTCAATGTGTTATTCCTTTATTCCCATCTTGATAGCAAGCAGGATCCAACATCCAAACTCTGTTTTGGGTACCAAACCTTCCATGGTCTCTGTGCCCCTTTCACTGTGAATGGCAGGAGCTTGTGAGGAGTGTTTGGTGATGCTGTAAGTGAAATGACAGCATAATAAAGCCTTCTTAGGTCCATTTTTTAGAATCCAAGCATCTGCCCTGCTCAAAATGAAGTATTCCCAGCTCCTGAAAGCATAACTAAGAAGAGGGTCTTTATTCACCTGCAGTAAACATTTTCATTTACTCACCAGTTTGGTGATTAAGTCTTAAAAAAAAAAAAAAAACAAATAAAAGAAAAAACAATTTCCCTAGCAGCGGAAAACTTCCCTCTGTTTCCTGGCTCCAGGCCTGCCCTCACAGCAGTGAACCTGAGGAGAGTTTTGCCTCAGGAGTTCGGCAGCAGCAGAGTTTGTGTCCTTCCTACCTGGCTTCCAGCCCTGGAAAAAAGGGTTTGTGTTCACTGCCCAGTGATTCAGCAAAACTCCGAATTTCAGGCAAAGGGAGCATGAGCAGATGCTCCAAGTTAAAAGCACATGGAGCAGGGATTTTCTGCAGGACAGATCAACCTGGGCTTTAGGAGCTCTGCTGGATCAGCCCAGGGAGCAGGGACTCCTAGGGGTGTCCTCTGTAAAAAGAGCACCCTTAAAACTTCTGGTTTCCACCTGGCTCTGGGCTCCTGCAGCTATTCCAGATGTGCTCAGTGAAAAGCTCTGCTCACAGGCAGGATTTTAGAGGCCCTGCAGCCACCTGGACCCACCAGCAAATTCACTAAGCCATGAGAAAGCGTGGTATCTCTCATCTGGGAGGGGACCTGGGCTTCCTGGTGGATATTTCCTGACTTTACCATCCCGATTCTCTTTGGCAGGTTCAAGAAATACAAGCAGGCAGGGAGCCACTCCAACTCCTTCCGGCTGTCCAATGGCCGGACGGACGACACAGGTGAGTGCACCTGGTGCCACACAGGGCCTCTCCCACCTCATATTTTTGTGGGCAAATTTTTTTTTTTTTCATTTCTATTTTGTTGTTGTTTCTTGATCTCCTTTGTTCCACGTTTTCCATGGTTTTGGCAGACTTCCGTAGAATGAAGATTTTATTTCCCGGCTTTCATTCCACTGACTAAATGTTTGCCCTCAAGTGGTTGATATTAAAATGGGTGATCACTTCCAAAATCACTACTCATATTCCTCTTGAGTTTTCACAGTGTTTCTTTGACTCAAATGAGAACACTTTTTGAAAAAATACATCTTTGGGGAGTAATGAAACATTCTTCTCCTGTTTCAGATTAGGATGGTCTCTGATTAAAACTCAGATCTTCACGCTAACTGTGGACACCAAACTAACATTTCCAGGAGAAAACAGGAAATACACTTATTTTCATGATAAAAACATTTTTATACCTCCTAAACATGCACAGATGCAATTTTAAAGCCTTGTGTAATGTCTAAATTCTTCCGCCCCTGAGCTGTGAACCAGAGCTGACACTGAGGGTCTGAAGTTGGGCATCTCCATCCATGTGTAGGCAATGTTTAAGATCTGAGGAGACCTCTTAAACTCAGTTCAGATGCTTTTTCAGCACTCCTTCCCCATAAACCAAACACCTTCTGAGAAGCACTAAATGGAATTCAGCACCTTTTTTATTTTATGTTGGCTGCTAAGACCTTCCCTGCCTGTCTTACATCACTGTAAATGGAGGTGTGAACTCCATAAACCCTCAGCTGTGCTGATGTAACCCTCACACAGCCTCGCTGGGCTTTGCTGAGCAACACAAGCAGCAGCTGCTGCCTTTGCTGTGCCCTCCTGAGAATTGTGTCACAGTGGTGGTGCCAGACTTCCCATGTTAGAGAGGGAGAAGTTGGAATTCCAAGCAAGGTGGTCTCCAACCCCAGTATTGACTTGGTCCTCAGGGCCCTGTCCTGCATCTGTGAGAGTGTAGATCCTACAGTGTTAATCATCATAGGATCACTGATTTTTTGGGGTTGGAAAAGCTGTTTTAAGGTCATCTGATCTAACTATTCCCCCAGCACTGCCCCACGTCCCCAAGTGCCACATCTGCATTGCTTTTAAATCCCTCCAGGCATGGGGACTCCGGCATTGCCCTGGGCAGCTGTGCCAGGCCTGAACAACCCTTTTGGTGAAGAATTTTTCCCTCATATCCAATCTAAACCTCCCCTGGCCCAGCCTGAGGCCGTTCTCTCTCCTCCTGTCCCTGTTCCCTGGGAGCAGAGCCCGACCCCCTGGCTGTCCCCTCCTGTCAGGAGCTGTGCAGAGCCAGAAATTCCCCCTGAGCCTCCTTTGCTCCAGCCTGAGCCCTTTCCCAGCTCCCTCAGCTGCTCCTGGTGCTCCAGACCCTTCCCCAGCTCCATTCCCTTCTCTGGACTCTTTCCAGCCCCTCAAGATCTTCTTGTGAGGGGCCCAGAAGTGCCCCCAGCACTGAAGGTGCCCCCAGCAGTGCCAGCACTGCCGTGACCCTGCTGCCACCTCAGTGCTGCTACAACCCAAATGTGCTCAGAGCAGCCTGCTCCAGGCTGTTACAACAAAATCCTTGCACATCCCCTCCAACCCAAAACCATTGCGTGCAGACAGCCCTGAAAGCGGCGGGGCGGGGTCCCTGCGTTCAGCCGGGCCTGGGCGGGCAGTGCTGGGCACGGGGGACAGCTGGTGGCCCCTGTGACCCCCGGGTGTCATTGCAGAGCCACAGAGCATGCCCCTGCTCGCCCGCTCCCCCAGCACCAACCGCAAGTACCCCCCGCTGCCCGTGGACAAGCTGGAGGAGGAGATCAATCGCCGCATGGCCGACGACAACAAGCTCTTCCGGGAGGAGTTCAACGTGAGTGCCGCCGCCCCCAGGCCCCACAGGCCGCCCTGGCTTGGGGCTTAGGCTCTGGTTCTCGGGGGTTTCTCGAAGGGCTGAGGCTGATTCTGTCCCTGAGGGTGTTTATCTACATAAGCTGTTCGGCCTCATGCTGGCTGTAGAAAACAAGAGGGTTTCTAACAAGCAGCTCTTCAGAGTTTTGGTTTCTTGGGTTTAGGAATGATCCTGGATGGCTTGGGGTCTTGCTGAGCATCCAGGCTCTGCCTCTCACCTCGCAGTCCTTATGGCTTTAAATCTACAAATGGTCAAAAAAAGAGTTTTGATGGAGAAACAGGAATGACCCCATCTTATTTCAGTGAGCTGTTAACCCTGAAACACAATGATGACAGTGTATGGGACAAAGGCTGGCCTTCAGCTGTGAGGAATTCAGGTATTGTGCTTGTCCCACAAGCCCAGAGCCTTTCTTGAGGGATGGCTACGACCTCTTCCTGACGTTGCTGAGCTTTGCAGCTTGGGACAATAAATCTCTTTTGCCTTGTTGATAATAAAATAGAATAGGATTGAATAGAACAGTATAGGTTCATTAAAGTTGGAAAGGCTCTCTGACATTATTGAGTCCAACCATTAACCCAATTCTGCCAAGACCACCACTAAAGCATGTCCCAGGGTGCCATATCCACTTTTTTTTTTTTAAATCACTTTCAAGGATGGTGACTCCACTAGTGTCCTGGACAGCCCATGCTGGGGCTCGACAACTCTTTCTGTGAAAACATTTTCCTAAATATCCAATCTAAACCTCCCCTGGTCCAGCTTGAGGCCATTCCCTCTCCTCCTGTCCTTGTTCCCTGGGAGCAGAACCCAACCTGCCCTGGCTGTGCCCTCCCGTCAGGAGCTGTGCAGAGCTAGAAGGTCCCCCCTGAGCCTCCTTTTCTCCAGGCTGAACTCCCTCAGCTCCCTCTCATCAGATCTGTGCTCCCAGCCCAGGTCCAAGTCATGATATGACACCATGAGAATGAGAACAAGATAAAAAAAAGCCGCTTGACTTTGTCCAGCTGCTACAAAATTTGATCCCTTTCCTGGCTGTGCTGCCAGAATATGATATATAATATATATGAAACCAAATAGGTGCAATGAATGCCCAGGGAGGGGGATTTTTAGGGTTATAAATACCTGATTGCCCTGGACACTTCCTGCCATCCTGTCAGCTGGGGGAGGGATGGTGGATACCTCCAGAACATTCTTTGCTGTTCAATGAGGATGTGGAATTATGGTGCTGGGGAAGCACCTCCTGTTGCTTGACTGGGAAACCCAGGGACAATGTCCCCTGTCACCCCAGTACCCCCCCACTGAAGATCCCCTGGTGCTGCTCCTGCCATCACTGGATGGGCTGGTGTGGTGGGGGCTTAATCAGGTCGCAATTAGCAACACTGTTAATGAAGGAGTCTCACAGGAGGCTCGTGGACAGGAATCTGGAATGAGCTCGTTGGTGCTGCTGGGTGGGTTCTGAGCTGGAGGCTTTGCTGCCACCTCGTGTCCATGGATCAGGAGATTCCAGACATCTTTCCAAAGGGATTATCTCTGTCTGGTCCAGCTCAGCTATTTAAATGGTCACTTTGAGCTGGGTGGGGAAGAGAGTTGCTGCTGAGGTTGAGTTGAGGGGTGTGGGTGATGGGGATATGTCCAGAGGGGCAGGATGCTTGCATGTGGCATTTGCTAGCACATTGTTCCTACTGTGCCATGAAAACATTATGGAAAACCCTTTTTTTTCCTGCCATTTCAGGCTCTCCCAGCGTGTCCCATACAGGCCACGTGTGAAGCTGCTTCTAAGGAGGAGAACAAGGAGAAGAACAGATATGTGAACATTTTGCCCTGTACGTGTCAGAGCTGGTTGGATGAGGGGAGGAAACACTCAGGGGCTCCTGCCAGGACTCCCCATTCCTGGTTTTGGGATGGGCAAGGGCACAGTTGAGGGCATTTCACCTCCCAGGTGTGTTGCTCTGTCTGCTTTAGCTTTAGGTACCTGTGAGGAGAAGCTCCATAGAGCCCTCAGCAGCCAGGAGGCCATGGAGAATGAAACAAATGGGAAATCCCAGAAGGGACAACTCTTGCCTGGTGGCATTGTGCAGTGGGATGGCTTGGGGTGTCCTCAGATACACACTCTGCAGAAGGAAAACTACCTTGGACAAGATCTAGGACCTCTCTGCATTTAAGCAAGAGGAGTTTGGGGGCATAAAGGTGTTTTTGCAGCAGAGCCAGGTGCATGGGCTGGATTCTCACTATACCAGGTGCCAGCAGAGTGGAGGGGGTTGTCTTTAATGCAGAGTTTTAATTTCCCTCCAGATGATCATTCCAGGGTTCACCTGACTCCTGTGGAAGGGGTCCCTGACTCCGACTACATCAACGCCTCCTTCATTAATGTGAGTTTTGTGATGTGAAGGGAAAACCCCCCAGGGAGCAAAGCCAAGGGAGGTGGTTTGGAAAGGGCTGGGGAACCACTCTGCTGGAGCTGGGCATTTCTGATCAACAAACAGCTGATGAATCATAGCATCTTTGAGGTCCAAGCATTCCCCCAGCACAGCCAGACCACCACTAAACCATGTCCCCAAGTCCCACATCTACACGGTTTTAAATCCTTGAAGAGTGTGGCCAGTTGGTCATCAGTGCTTCCCAGCTTGCAGGGCTGGATGTGGGAAGGGGATGAAGAAGAAATCAAGGAATCCAGCTAAAATGGAAGCAACATTTCCCAGCTCTTCTGCTCCTGGGAGAAGATGGGTCTTTTGTGGTTGTCACCATGGGCTCCAGTTAGGTGGCAGGGTCATGTGAGAGATGCAGGCACATGAGGCAACACAAGACGCAAAAGAGCTTTTTCCTTTCTTCCCCCAGTAAATAAAATACACAAAATCAATCCCTATGAGTTCTACAGCCCCTCTTCCAAGGATCAGTGCTGATTTTCATGTGATGCTCTGGATGCAGGGTCTGACTCCAGTGGAAGGGCTGTCAGGTACCACTTCATTAGTGCCTTGTGCCAGCAAGTGGGGTCATTCCTGCATTATGTAAGCATAGGCAGTGTTCCTGTGGGGAAACAGCCCTTTGCACAAGGATTTTCAATTATTTCAGCCCATCTTTGGAGCTGATTCTCCCCTCAAAGGCTGCAGCCCCTTCTTTGCACAAGGGACAATGAGCAGCAGAGCAGATGCCAGCTGTTTGTTCCTGAAGTAGATGCACTTCATGACTCTTGTGTTAGAGAAATAATAATTTCTCTTCATTTTTCTTCTTTTCTTGAAGGGGTACCAAGAGAAAAACAAGTTCATTGCTGCACAAGGTAAATTCTTGACTATTCCCATTGCTCTGTTGGGGGCAGCTGGGCTGGGTCGCTCTGTCCAGTGGAGCTGTGCCACTCTGCCCTCAGCACAGCATCTTGCAGAGCTCCTCTGGTCAAAAGGAGGCCTGGCTGCTCCATAGATTTGTTCCTAAAATGATTTTCCCAGTCAAAGAGCAGTGCTGGATATCTTGGTGGACAGAGAGAAGTTCTACCTGTGCAATACCCATTGCTGGACCTCTGGAAATACTGCCAGGGAGCTGCTTAAATTCCCCAAATCACAGAATCACATAATGGTTTGGGCTGGAAAGGACCTCAAAGCTCATCTCATTTCACCCCACTTCCATGGGCAGGGACACCTTCCACTATCCCAGGTTGCTCCAAGCTCCCTTGAACACTTCCAGAGATGGGATAGAGAGAAACATCCTCGTGATCTTCAGAAGTCCAAACACAGCCCTAAAGCCAAAATTCCCACTTACAGGGAGGGGATCATGTCAGCAGCAGGATGTTACCTGCCCATGGGAGTGTTTTGTATTTCCTCTCTTGACTTGCCAGTGGGTCAGGGCATTCCTGGCCAGTTTCCCTGGCTCTGGCTGGAGAGGGAGGCTGGAGGTCCAACAGCATTTCCAGGCTCAGGTTAAGCTTTGGCTCTGCTGTTCTCTTGGCTCACCCTGAGCCTCAGGCTTGGCAAGGGAGTGTAGGCTGAGATAGTTTCATGTCTGGCAGGCAGCAGGGAACTATCCCTGCACCACACTGAAATGGGATCCCATGGCTAAAACCCAAAATCCCAGGGCAAGGCTTCGGCAGACTCTGGGACAGCCACAATTTCCCTGGGTGATCTTGGGCAAGTCCATGCTCTATTTGTCTGGTTTCCCCTTCTTGAGCTAAATATGGAATTCCTAGCCATAAAACAAATCCAAAAATTCCAGCCACTGTGTGATGGGATTATTCCTTGAATCAGGCATGCCCAGACACCACAGCACCTCCTGTGACCTATTGGCAACAAATATCTTGGCTTATCTGTGACCTCACATGCTGGATTTTGGCCCCAAATTGTGAGAGGTTGATCCCAAAGAGGACTTTTTGTTTTGCCTTGCCCTCAGGACCAAAGGAAGAAACAGTGAACGATTTTTGGAGGATGATTTGGGAGCAAAACACAGCAACAATTGTCATGGTGACCAACCTGAAGGAGAGGAAAGAAGTAGGTGCCAGAAGGTTTCACACAGGCTGGGATTTGACCCAAATTGGGCCAAATCCAGCACATCCTGTGCCTATGGGCACGTCCTGGAGCCACTCCCAGCCTTGTGAGGGTGTCCAGAGCTCACCTGCACCTGTTTTCTCCCCCCACAGTGTAAATGTGCTCAGTACTGGCCAGATCAGGGCTGCTGGACCTACGGGAACATCCGAGTGTCCGTGGAGGACGTGACGGTCCTGGTGGATTACACCGTGCGCAAGTTCTGCATCCAGCAGGTGCCAGGGATCACCTTTGCCATCCCTTCCTCTGTCCCATCCCATCCCTCCTCTCTCCATGCTGGGCATCCCAAAGGTGCTGGCTCAACTCCTCCAAGGCTCTGTGAGAGCAGAGTTGGGATGAAATGACCCCCAGCACCCATTTTTAAGCAGAGTTGTTAAGAATTTATTCCTCCCAAGAGCCTGTTCCCAGTGGTACCGGCATGGCTGTGCTGAGAGCAGGAAAGCTGAGGGATGCCAGGGCTGAAATTCCATCCTGCAGTAGTCCAGCACTTGCTGTGACCAGTGTTGGTTGCTGCTCTCACCCCTAGACACTTAATGCCTGAAAATAATCAGGTTTATCCCCTCAGCTACGACAAAATCCAGCGCTGTATGTGTTTGGTTTGATTGCTTTCCCATCTGTCACCACATTTCCTTGTCCTCTAAGGAGACTCTGGGTGTTTTAGTCACTCTATTTGTTTTCCTGCTGCTCTCAGAGGCAGGCAAGGAAAAGTTGGTGCCTGCAAACCTGTCTGGACCCTGGGGGTGATTCTCCTGAGCCTCATCCTTCACTCCAGTGGCCTGGATGTCTGTGTTTTCCTCTTCTGCCATTAATCTGAGGATGATCTGGGCAGAGGAGCAGGAAAGGATGGAGCAACAGCTTCTGTTTGAGTTTGTTGAGGATGAAATATGGCAGCTGCTGCCAGGCTGGATCCACAGGCAGGGACAGGCTGGCATCTCACACCCCTCAGATGTGGGATGTGGTGCTGGATGGTTAAAATGTCATGTTTTCAGAGACTCATTTGTCCCAGAGCCTGAGTCCATGCCCTTTCAGCTGTGGATGCTGCTCCTTAAACAATCCAGCTCCCTCTCTCTCTTAATCTTGGGGGAAGAAGGGAAACCTGAGTATTTCTCATTAACCTGAGTCCAGCTTTCCCCTACAGGTGGGAGATGTCACGAACAAGAAGCCTCAGCGCCTGGTGACCCAGTTCCACTTCACCAGCTGGCCCGACTTTGGGGTGCCTTTCACCCCCATTGGGATGCTGAAATTCCTGAAGAAGGTGAAGACCTGCAATCCCCAATATGCAGGAGCCATAGTGGTGCACTGCAGGTGAGTCCTGCTCAAAGCCAACCTCTGCCTGTTCTGGGTCAGCTGGAAAGCATCTCCTATTGTAAATTAATTTTTTTTAATTATCTTTATTTAACTTTCCTGTGTTAAATGGGGATGTTCCTCATGGGGATGTGCAAAAAAAAATGCATGAATTGAGGGAAGTTCTTGGAATCAGTGGTGTTAGGGTGTTACAGCTCATCTGGAGGGGTCGTTTGGGTTGGCTGGATGCTGAGGGAGCCAGGCTGAGAGCTGGTGGCATCTCCCTTGGCTCCCCAGTGCCCTGGCATGAAGATAAAATCCCTCGTTGGGAGAAGGCAGTACTGAGCTGACAGATTGCCTGGAGCAAGGGAGACTGGCCTCACCTGGAGTGGTTTCAGGCACAGCAGCAACCCTGGGGCAGCCACAGGGGCCTCCACATTGCAATAAGGAGAAGCTCCATGGTTAAAGGCAGAGATGGTCACATTTGCACCATCCCAAGTTCAGTTTTCTTGCCTGTTGCTAGTGGACATGAAATAGCAGAGTGGATTCAAATCACAACAGTGAGGTTTGATCCCAGTGAGGCAGAAGCCTTTATTTGGGGGTTTGCAACCCTTTTTATAAAGTGTTCCTATACAGGTTAACGTGACTGGCCGAAGGAAGCACCTCTCTGGTGCCATTGGTGGAACAAGAGAAAAACACACTCAGAACATGAGTGTGACATTGTTTGGAGAAACAAAACCTATTTACAAAAAACAGTCCTTGAAAGAGAAAGTTTCCTAAAAGATTTTCCCTTGGGAACAGATCAGCCACCGACAGGCTGAAAAACTCTCTCAGGCTCAGAAAATCATGTCCACACTTGGCCTTCTTGGGAAGCAGCTGATTCCAAGAGCTTTGTCTTTCCTTAATATCTGAAGACAATCCAGTCCCACCCCCCTGCCATGGGCAAGGACACCTTCCAATATCCCAGATTGCTCCAAGCTGTGTCCAGCCTGACCTTGGACACTTCCAGGGATCCAGGGGCAGCCACAGCTTCTCTGGGCACCCTGTGCAACCAGGGCTCAGCACCTTCCCAGGGAAGAATTCCTTCCCAATGTGCCTCCCAACCTTTCTCCTGCAGTGCCGGGGTGGGACGCACGGGCACTTTCATTGTCATCGATGCCATGCTGGACATGATGCACACGGAGAGGAAGGTGGATGTTTACGGCTTCGTGAGCCGGATCCGGGCTCAGCGCTGCCAGATGGTACAGACAGATGTAAGTGTGGTGCTGCCCTACCCTCTGGGCATGGATTTCCTTCACCCAGTCAAAGCCTAAGTAAGGTTTGAGTGTCATCCCTCATTTTTTGGGTGATGCTGCGTCAAGTGAGCTCTTCACGGGGTCCTGCTCGTTTTAATTACCTTTGTAGAATCATTAAATCATTTAGGTTGGAAAAGATCATTAAGATGGAGTCCAGCTGTTCTCCCAGCACTGCTAAGGCCACCACTGACCCATCCTCAAGTGCCACATCCACAGGGCTTCTAAATCCCTCCTGGCATGGGGACTCCAGCACTGCCCTGGGCAGCTGTACCAGGGCTGGACAGCCCTTTCCATAAAGAAATTTATCAAATGTCCCACCTGACTGTTCCCTGGAAAAGCTTGAGGCCATTCCCTCTCATCCTGTCCCTTTTTCCCCTCCAGCTGCCCCTTCCTTTCAGGGAATCTTGTGGAACCAGAAGGTCCTCCCTGAGCTTCCTTTTCTCTAGGATTGGAGAACATTTTGTGTCACATCTTTGCTTGATGTAGTAAATCAAGTGCCAATCCCCATTTAGTGGCAGGAAAGTTGTCACTCCCTCTTCTGGGGTCTCAGAGGGTGGGCAGGGAGGTGGTGGATTTGCACCCAGCATGTGCTCACTGGGCATGGAACATGGCAGAAAAAAAGGAGCAGGGGGAAAAAAGCAAAGTAACTTGTGTGGATAGAGGGGAGGTGTAGTTCTGAGCAGTGGGACCAGCTTAAAAAGGAAGATTTCAGGGAGACTCAGACTTCCTTTTACGGCTTCTCCCTGCAACCCTCCAGATGCAGTATGTGTTCATATACCAAGCACTTCTGGAGCACTATCTCTACGGTGACACAGAGCTGGAGGTCACCTCGTTAGAGATCCACCTCCAGAAGATCTACAACAAAGTGCCAGGGACCAGCAGCAATGGGCTGGAAGAGGAGTTCAAGGTGAGCATGGCTGTTGTCCTGGTGGGATGGTGCAGAGATCACTGGGTGGCTCTGCAACTCCCCTCTGCTTTGCTCCTTGCCCTGCAGAAGCTCACTTCAATCAAAATCCAGAATGACAAGATGAGAACAGGCAATTTGCCAGCCAACATGAAGAAGAACAGGGTGCTTCAGATAATTCCATGTAAGGCTTGTTTGGCTGCCTGTCCAGTGGGTGTGGGGACAGGAGTCGGGCTGGGGAAATGGGACAAGCACTTTGTGATGTTCAGCAAGGAAAAGGGCAAAGTCCTGCCCCTGGGGAGGGAGAAGCCCAGGCACCAGTCTGTACTGGGGTCACCCAGCTTGGCAGGAAAGGACGTGAGGGTCCTGACATACTGCAGCCTGAACCTGAGGCAGCAAAGTGTCCTTGTGACAAAAGGGACAGTCCTGGCCTGGGCTGTGTGAGACAAAACACTTCCAGCAGCTCCAGGGGGGAATCCTGCCCCTCTGCTCAGCTCTGCTCAGGCCACACCTGGAGCACTGGGTCCAGCTCTGCCTCCCCAGGACAAGAGGGACATGGACACACTGGGGAGAGCCCAGAGAGGGGACTGGAGCATCTCTGCTCTGAGGAAAGGCTGGGAGAGCTGGGAATGCTCAGCCTGGAGGAGAGGAGGCTCCAGGGGCCTCATCCCTGTGCATCACCACCTGCAGGGAGGCTGCAGAGAGGACAGGGCCTGGCTCTTGCCAGTGGTGGCCAGGGACAGGACAAGGGGCACACACTGAGCACAGGAGGGTCCCTCTGAGTGCCACAGAACACGTTTTGGCTGTGGGGGTGACCAGGTGCTAACAAGAGGCTGCTCAGGGAGGTTGTGGATTCTCCATGCCTGAAGATACTCAACCTTTGTCTGGGCACAGATGGGCAACCAGCCCTGTATGACTCTCTGCTGGTTTCTGCTGCCAAGGCTTTCTTCCTCAAGGGGAAGGGAGTCCCAGTGCTGAGCAGCTCAGCATCCCCTTGTTCCTGGAGAGCTCAGCATCCCCTTGTTCCTGGAGAGCTCAGCATCCCCTTGTTCTGTCCCCAGCCAGGGCATGGCAGAGGGTGGAGCTGACTGTCCTTGTCCCAGCCAGGTGCACTGTGCTCCCTTTCCCTTATCTCTGTGTCCCACTTAGGGCTTGGTGACTCCCCAGCTGAAGGCCATGCAGGTTATCCCAAATCTCAGATAATTTTGTTCTGTTCCAGATGAGTTCAACCGAGTAATCATTCCAGTGAAGAGAGGGGAAGAGAACACAGACTATGTAAACGCTTCCTTCATTGATGTGAGTCTTCTCCAGTCTTTTTTGCATCTTCTCCCAGTGGAAACCACCTCATGCTGCTTCCTTTGGGAAGAATTTATCCCAAACACTCCTTCTATGGGTTTTGTACAGTTCCCTCCACGTGACTTTGCTTTGTGTCACCGGATGGTGCTGGTGTCCAGGAACCCCTGGGTATATCCAACTCCTTGTGGGAGAAGAGAGCTGGAGCCTGAGCAGAGCTTCCAAATCCTGGGCTCATTTCTGCCCCTCTGGGGTCTACTGATGCCTGTGGAGAACGGATCCACATATCCATGGAAATAACACAGCACATTTGGTCAGAAAACATCCACCAGATGAGATTAGGGAGCAATACACGATCCCAAAACCCTGGAGAGGAGGCAGGTCAATCCCATTACACCTGTCTGGGTGGCAGCAGGAGGCGAGGCAGGGAGGTTAAGTGCTGTCCTCACTCCAAGGAGGAGATAAGTGATTGCACATCCTTCTCTCCTGAGCAATCCTGTTGACTCCAGGGAGACATCTCGGATGACTATTGATCTCCATGCAGTGATGCCATTGCTGGCCAAGTGACAGACCCTGATATTTTCCAGCCCAATTTCTGCTTTCATCTCCTAATGATACAGGGCTTTTTTCTTTTTTTTTTCCCCCCAAAAAGGCAATCACTGGGTGTGCCCACTAAAACCAGTTTATTCCCAGTTCTAACATCTCTAATTAATTGCTCCCTAAAATCTACTTTGCTGGGTCCCTGCTGTGGCTGTGGGAGCAGCCAGGAGCAGCTGCTTTGTTGTGTATCCAGATCAGAAAGCTTCCATGGCACGTAAGCAATTTGGGCTGAGGATTCAATTTCCTGCCTCTGCTGAACTTTGCTTAAATGACAAACTCCAAATGACGAAGCATCTGCAGGGAGGGCACAGGGGACTCAGAGGGGTTTGGAAACAGAAAATCTTTGTGGCTGTGGAAGAGCCAGAGTCATCCAGCCTTCCTGCTGGTTTCCATGGATCACAGAATGGTCTGTGTTGGAAAGGACCTTAAAGATTATCGTGTTCCATTTAGTTTTGCTTGCTTTTTCCAAAACTCCCCAATAAAAATCGTACCTGGAGTACTTGGAGCTAAGGCAAAGCTCTGCTCCAGCACTCAGACCTTGCAATATTGCTTAGATGTGCTAGAAACCCAAATGGATAAAGCCAGGTATGTGGAGAGGATATGATCCTCCCCCCAAAATTGATCTTGGTAGGCCAGGCATGTCCAAGAGATTCCTCCTGCTGGTGCACTGACCCTGTTCCCAAATTGCAGGGTTATCGCCAGAAGGACTCCTACATTGCCAGCCAAGGGCCACTGCAGCACACGATAGAGGACTTCTGGAGGATGATCTGGGAGTGGAAATCCTGCTCCATAGTGATGCTAACAGAGCTGGAGGAGAGAGGCCAGGTAAACTCCTGGGGTCAGCAGCACTAAACACCAGGGAAATAAAGAAATGAATGGCAGGAGTTTGGAATGGGATGACCCTTAAGGTCCCTTCCATCCCTGTCTGTGAATCTGGGAGTTTGTGAAGCCTGTGGGATCTCACCTGGTGTTGGCCAGCTGCAGAAGATTCTTCTGTGTAAACCCATGGAAAAATATGGGGTCCTCACCCTGTGCCCTCCTGTGATGCTTCCTCAGGAGAAGTGTGCCCAGTACTGGCCATCCGATGGCTCCGTGTCCTATGGAGACATCACGGTGGAGCTGAAGAAAGAGGAGGAGTGTGAGAGCTACACAGTGCGGGATCTGCTGGTGACCAACACCAGGGTAAGGCCTTTTTCTGTATCTTTACATTACACCTTGGAGGCTTCCTTCCATGACATCACTGCTGTGGGTTCCTGAGCCTCCACAGGTAAGAGCCTGGCTGCTCCTTCTGGGTGCTCCTGGGTTTCACTGCCACGAGCCCGTGCTGGTGTTCCCTCAGCTCCATGAGCTCCACATTGTCCCAAAGGGATTTTATCCCTGTATCCCTGCCTCCCAACCCTGAGAGTCCCTGTCCTGCTGCTCATTCCTCAACCATCCCCTGTGTTCTGCTGCCTTCACCACTAAGCCTCCCTCCTGCTCTCTGTTCCCCACACTTCCCCTACTCCATGCCCTGGGAATGCCACTCCTCCACAAGCAGCTTTCCTACATGGATTGTTATCCAAAGGCCCGGAGCCCATGGGATCCTTGGGTACAGATCTGTCACCAGCTGCCTGACCTGTATCTGTGCCCTCCCAACAGGAAAACAAGAGCCGACAGATCCGGCAGTTTCACTTCCACGGCTGGCCAGAAGTTGGGATCCCCGGGGATGGGAAGGGGATGATCAACATCATTGCAGCGGTGCAGAAGCAGCAGCAGCAGTCTGGCAACCACCCCATCACTGTGCACTGCAGGTAAAGCCTGGCTGGAGCAGCTGGGCCACCCCTCCAAGGGAATCTGCTCCACCAGGAGCTTGGGAGATGGTCAGAATCCCAAAGCATGTCCTGGATAAACTGGGAGAGGCTGGGGCAGGAGTGGCTCCTGCAGTTCTCTGGCATTTCCTGTGTGGGTCATCCCCTGGGCAAAGCCAGCAGGGGTTTTCCCCTCACTCTCTGGTTTCTCTTTGCCAGTGCTGGAGCAGGAAGAACGGGCACCTTCTGTGCACTGAGCACTGTCCTGGAGAGGGTGAAGGCAGAGGCGATCCTCGATGTCTTTCAGACAGTCAAGAGTTTAAGACTACAGAGGCCACACATGGTGCAGACACTGGTAGGTGCCTCCTGCCCCACCTGAACCTCAGCAAGGACAGGCTGGGGGCTCAGTGTTGGGCAAAAAACACTGATTCAAGGTTTTTGCCCTCCATGATAGAGGGAGTGAGGGAATATGTGGGTTTATCATCCCTGGCAGTGCCCCAAGGCCAGGCTGGACAGGGCTTGGAGCAGTCTAGGATAGTGGAATGTGTTCCTGCTTGTGGCAGGGAGTTGGAGCAAGGTCAGCCTTAAGGTTCCTTCCAACCCAAGCCATTCTAGGACCCATGATTCTGTGAAGGTGGGCCAGGAGGTGTCACCTCTTCCTCTTGTTAGGTCATCAAGTGCCTTTTAAGCACTGACAGAAAGTTGTAGGAACCTCCTTGGAGACGTCCTCAACCACAGTCCATACGTTAATGGGCTGAAACACCTGGAAAAGTGTCCTAGAGTGGCTATAGAACCCTGCACATTGGTAGGGTTGGAGCAGGTGGGGCAGGGTGAGGTCTTGCAAGAGGGGTTTGCTCAGGGTTTTAAAAGAAAAGCATTTTGGGATCCAAGCAGAACCTCAGAGAGGGAAGAGGAAAGCAGAATTTCTTTTGCCATGAGTGCCTCAGCAAGGGTTTGGGGGTCACAAGGAGGTGGGACCTGCTCTGGACACCTGACCAAGCATCAGGTGGCATCTGAAGTGTGGATTTTCCTGGTCTAACACTGCTCTCTCCCAAATCCCCCAGGAACAGTACGAATTCTGCTACAAGGTGGTGCAGGAATACATCGACGCCTTCTCAGACTACGCCAACTTCAAGTGAAGAAAAACAGGAACAAAAATCCACACCCACTCCCCCCAAAACAAATGACAGAAGAGTTGCCTTCTTTAATATTTTGTAATATTCTGTTTGTTAATATACCCCCCCAAACAAAAAAAAAGAAAATTATGTGTATATATCTTAACTGTTTTAGAGGTTGGTACCATAAGCTTCATATTAGCTGGAGATTTTATATGTAGCAAAGTGTTAGTGCAGATACTGTTGGCTCCTTTTTTTCCAATGTTTTATTGGGGAATTAAATAGCGTGATGTTTGGATTAATATTGTCATACCATCTCCCTTCTGGAGAGCTGATACAGGCTGTTATTTTGTTTGTAAATCTTTTTTTTTTCTTGAGGGAGTAAAGCCTTTTTTTTAAAAAAAAAAAAAAAAGGAGAGAAAGGTATCCTGGATCTCATCTGAGAACAAAACCCAAACCCCGCCACAGCCCCACCAGCACAAGCTTTTCCAAACCTGCAGGGAAATGGTTTCACATTTTTCTGCTGGTCAGCTCTTAAAAAAAAAATGAGAAAAAAAAAGCTCATTCTGTGTTTGTGTTTATATATAAATACCCTCATCTTTGTACCAAAAGCTGAAAGCTTTCCTCCCTCAGAGTCAGGCTACCATGTGCTGCTGGTTTGGAAACTGTAATTGCCACACATAGTAGTGCCCAAATGTTGGGATTTCGACCCCCAAAAAAGCAAACCCTAGAAAAACAAAAGGATTTTTTGCTCCCTGAAGGAAAGGTCTGTGAGTTTGGAGCTGGATTTTAGAGCAGGGATTGGGGTTGGCCCTGTGGCCTTGAGCTGAGGGTGATCACAGTGGCCCTGCCATCCCTGCTGGTGTTCTTTGGACCAGGTGAGCTCCATCCCCAGCTGCTGGAGGTGCTGTCAGATTATTTTTCCTGAGAGATCCCAGAATGAGAGAATGGTTTGGGTTGGAAAGGATCTCACAGAATATCCAATCCCAGACCCTGCCACAGGCAGGGACACCTTCCACTATCCCAGTTTGCTCCTTGAGCACTTCCAGGATCCAGGGGCAGCCACAGCTGCTCTGGGCACCTGAGCCAGGGCCTCCCCACCCTCATAAGGAAAGAAATTCTCCTAAATCCCTACTCCAGGTCTGCTCTCTTCCAAGAACAATCCAAAGAGTCAAGAAATGTCCTGAGGACCAGGGGTGCAGCACTTGTATATTAGAAAAAAAAAGAAAAAACCAACAGGTTAATATGGTTGATTTTAATATTTTCTTCCTTATAAAGGAGTGCCTGAGGAAACACCTTCCTTGTTCCTCCTGCAGCCAGGACCTCCATGCCCAGGTTAATGGGAGGAGCTCCATGCCCACTGCAAGCACTGGGAAAACTGGTTTGGAGCAGAGGTTTCACCCCAAGGATTTCTCTGGACACTCCAAATAGTGATGGGGAGCACAGCTCTGCCCAGGGATGTCCCAGACTCAGGATAGGAGGTTGAAGTCTAGGAAATTCTGGATAAAACCATCCCATGAGTCAGAGTTTCCAAGTTTTTCAGCTTTTTCTATCCAGGCAGGATTCACAGGGGGTTCAGTGGAGGCATACAGGCAAGGGGACACCCTCAGCCACCCGAAACAGCCCCAAAAGTTGCTTTGCTGCTGCAATCATCCCCACTCCATTACCCAGTACCCCTCATGAGCCCCAACATCCCCCCATTGATAATAAATTCCAGCTCCTAAATGTTGGGGGCTTTGGGCCATGGCTGTCAGTCACACTCAGAATTAAATGTGGTGACCCCAAAGAAATGGGGGCCCTCCTTGAACAGGAGGGCTTCATTTTTCCCCTCACTTGTGGGTACACTTCATTTGTGGGGACAGCTTCATTTGTGCTCCACCCAGGAACATGGAGCACCTCAATAAGTCCCTCCATCCCACTGCCCAATGGGTGCTGGCTGCTCCCTGGTGCTCTTAATGAGTTTTTCCCCCTGTTTTCCTTCATTCCCAGGATCTCAGGGCTTGAGGAAATTTTAGGGTCTGGGGAGCTGCCTTGAACTTTTGCCACAGCATCTGCCCTGGCCCCTTCCTGCATCCAACTGCAAATATCAGAGAGATGAGCAGCTGCTGGAGATAATGCAGGGGCAGATCCTGCCTAAATCCCCTTCCTGAGCTCTGTCACATCCCCTGAGCTGGGAGCTGTGGGCTCCATGGCCATTGCCAGCATCCAGCCCCAGTTTGGGGGTGACAGATTTGACGTGGGGAGAACTGGAGGCTGCGGTGGGGCAGGGAAACTGAGGCATGGGGAATTTGCTCCCCTCCTTTCAACAAGAGCATCCCTGGAGCTGCAGAGTGACCATGTGGATCCATCCCTTTCCCAGCTGCCAGGAAATGGGAAATGAGCCCGTTCTGGAGGCTCCCCAGCCCTGGGTGATGGAGCCACACCGGGGTCAGTGGGGCAGAATCCCCAAAAAGGGGCGTCAGGGTGCTGTGCTGCGGTGCCAAGAGGATTTGTGGGGAAGGAGGCGCTGGGCACTGGCACGGGGAGCCCGACGCCATCAGCGAGGTCACGGTCCCCCGTGGGAAGTGGCCAGGCCGACGTCACTGTCACCAAGCCCTTCAAATAGCGGTGGTGGCATCGCTCCGGCCACCGCTCCGGCCACCGCCACCACCGGCACTGCCCGCCCAGGTGAGGCTGCCCCGGCCACGGCACGGGGTGGGTCCCGGGGTGGGGGGTCCTGCTTGCCCTAAATCAGACCCCAGTGGGGGGGGTGGGGGGAGCGTCCGTGCTGGATCCAAGGGACCTCTGTAGCACCCCGGGATGCTGAGCCCCTCCGGCTTCTCCAGGGCACCCAGGGGTGTTCATTCCCTCCGGATCTGCATCCCAAGCGCAGCCCAAAGAGACACTGGGTCATCCTCTCCAGCATCTGCATCCCAAACCCACCCCAGCATCACCCATGGGTGCTCATCCCCTCTGCATCTCCATCCCCCGCACTCTACCCCTGGGGTTCTGCTGGACCCAAACCACCCCAGGCAGCGCCCACGCGTGCTCAGCCCTCCCGAGCCCCCCGGGGGTGTCCCCGGAGCGGATGCCGGTAGGACAGGACCACCTGTGTCCCCGCAGCCCCCCGGCCATGGCACCCCGCGGGTCGCTGCTGCTGGCGCTGCTGCTGCTGCTGAGCTGCGCCCTGCCCTGCGGCCGCGGCCAGCACTGGTCCCACGGCTGGTACCCGGGGGGCAAGCGGGACCTCCGGACCCCCACAAACCTCCAGGTAAGGGGGACCCCGCGGGTCATCCCCCTCCAAGTCATTCCCTTCCCTCCCGGCGTGATTCCCCGCCGCCCAAGGGTGATGCCCACCCCGGCTGTGTCCCCCCTGCCCCAGGGTTTGTGCCGCCCACCCCGGGTAAAAACCTCCTGCTCTTGGGTTTATAATCCCTCTGGGTTATCCCCTCCGAGTTACACTGCTCCAAATTATCCTCCCTGGTTTATTCCCCCTCGCAATGATGCGCCCGTCCCGCGATTATCTGCCTGACGAGTTCTTGGTTTTATCCCCGCCCCAGATTAAACCCCTACTCGGGTTTTGTGACCCCCCACGGGCAATTAT
>VWYI01019867.1:352160-421443 GCA_013399455.1 Anthoscopus minutus | reverse complement strand
TTTTTTTTTTTTCTTTTTTTTTTTTTTTTTTTTTTTTATCCTCGTCTTTTTTTTTTCCCCCAAATCGCATCCAAGCAAATCTGTAATTGAGATGATTCAGTGCAGCAGCGCTCAGGGCTGGTGAATCCCACCCGTAGCTGCTCCGAGGGGAACGGGTCAGCCCTGGGATGTGCTTGGGAAGGGGTGCAGGATGGGCTGGGGGGCGGATTCAGGGAAAGATGCTCCTTCAGAAGGTGCTGGTTCGGGGACGTTTGTGGGTTTGGAAGATGCTGTCTGGGGAGGGATGTGGGTTTGGGGACAGATTCAGGACATGTGGGCTTGGGAAGGACACAGATTTTGGGAGAGGTGCTGGTTTGGAGGGTGATGCTGGTTTGGGATGGATGTGGATTTTTGGGAGAGGTGCTGGTTTCAGAGAGATGCTGGTGTGGCAGCAATGCTAATTTGGGGAAGTATAAAGGTTTGGAAGGTGCTGCTTTTAGAGTTGTTTATTTGGAGAATTCTGATTTGGGATTGCTGCTGGTTTGGAAGGATGCAGATTTTGGGAGAGGTGCTGATTTGGGAAGGGATGCTGGTCTTGAAGGGATGCTGGTTTGAGAAGGGGTGTTTGTTTGGAGCATGCTGGTCCAGGAGGGATGCTGGTTTGGGGAGGGGTGCTGGTCCAGGAGGGATGCTGGTTTGGGGAGGGATGCTGGTCCAGGAGGGATGCTGGTTTGGGGAGGGATGCTGGTTTGGGGAGGGATGCTGGTCCAGGAGGGATGCTGGTTTGGGGAGAGATGCTGGTTTGTGGGATGCTGGTTTAGGAAGGGGTGCTGGTTTGTGAGATACTGTTTTGACTGATGCTGCTCTGGGAGGGGGTACTGGAGGGGAGTGATGGGGTTGGGATGAGGATAGAACCCCAGGTTCACAAAACCAGCCCAAAACCCAGGGGCTGGGCTGGGGCATCGGGGTTCAGGGCAGGACCCCGAGTGATCCCCAGAGTGATCCATCAGTGCCACTCACCACTCTCCTGCCTCTTCCCCTTCTTCTCCAAGAAACCAGAAGGCAGGGAAACCAGTGGGAAACAGGGAGACCAAAGGAAACACCTTTGGGGCTGGCACCAGCACACTTGTGTCACCCATGGGCTTTCAGAAGCATCTGCACAGGAAAAACCCCATCAAGAACCCCCTGCCCCATCCAGCCATGAATATTCCTGTTCCCAGATCCCTTTTCCAGCTACACCGAGGGCAACCTCAGCAATGTGGAATTAATGTGCAGAGGGGAATCTGGTGCCTCTGAGTATCTGCCCTCTCCTTCTCCCCCAGAAAATGCTGGGACTGCCTCACAGTGATCAGGAGGGGTTTTCCTGGGGGGCTGGGAGGGGGTGGACAATGTGGGTGTGCTGCCAGCTGTGGTCCTGCTTCTGGAATGGTTTTATCCTTTATTCGTCTTCACATAAGTTGGAGAATTGAGGCAGAGAACCATAAAAATCAGCCTGGACATCACTTAGGGTGGCTGAACATGTTTTTCCCCTGTTTCTCATTAGTTTCCCTCATTTTCTCTCCCTCATTTCTCATCCCTTTTCTGCTGCAGAAACACCCCAGCTCCAATTAGAGTGAGGGGAATGGTGGTACCCTGGGTGGGGAAAGGGCTGCCCTGCTCTAGCATCCCAAAGGAAACGGTGATCCCACTGCAATCCTCCCTGGAAAACCTTTGTGTTTGTTTCAAAGTGCTTTGAAAAGCTCCACAGGAAGCAGGGAGCAATGCTGGAGGAGGGCAGAGCAGCGCTCTGCCCCCCCAGGGAAACTGAGGCACGCAGGGAAGCATTTTTTGATCAGTGCTGGGCACTCCCAGCCTGCTCCCAGCTCCTGCCGTGTGATTTTGGGGCATGGATCAGCCCCGGGGGGTGACAGTCCTGGGCTCTCAGGCTTTTGCTGGGTGACATGAGGGTGATTTCCTCCCCTCAGGCGGGGTTGGAGGTGGCCACAGCCCCTGACTCAGCTCTCCCTGGGACCGAGGGAGCGGCGAGTTCCCAAATCTGCCCCGTGACGCTGAATCACCCACGTGGGGCAGCCGTGGGGGATTTAATGACCAATATCATTAGCACCAGCCTCGTTTCCCCATCCAAACCCATCCCTTCACAGCGGGAGCCCAAACCCACTTACGTTGCAGGGCCGAGGAGGACGCAAAAGCCCTCGGCTGGGAAAACTTTTCTTTAAAAGAACCCCAAATGTCAGCTCTAAATTGGGTGTTACGCGCTCGTGCTCCGTCTCTTCATTACTGTATCGTAAAATTACATTAGCCAGGAACGATCTGCATTCAAATGACTCTGTGTCTGGAATGATAACGCAGGAATATGAGATTAAAATGTAATTATGCTCTTTAAAGTCAACGAAGGTTAATAAAATGTTTTTCCAAGTTGCAGAGGCTCTGCAGCCACAATGCAGAATCACTTACGGGAATCAAGGGGAGGATGAGGTGGGAACGGGGAGGGGAAAATGGGTGGAAAACACAAAAAGGGGATCTTGGGGAGGGAAATATTTGGGTCACCTGGGGTGAGTCATGGGATGGGGATGGGTTTCCCAGGGGTGGGCAGAGCCAGCCCTGCTGGGCTGTGATGCTCCCTGGTACTGCGGTACTGCTGGGCCCCCATCCCACATCCTGCTTCCAAGTGAGGCCTTGGGGCTACTCAGAGTCCTACTCCAAATCCTCCAGCACCAGCCCTAGGGTCCCTTCTCTGTGTCTCCAGCACCGGATTTGCTCTGCCACGTCCCTGCTCTTCCCCAGGCTCTTCCCCTTTGTTATTGCTGATCTCCTAACAGAATGCTCAGGGTGTGGCAGGTGCCAGGGCATTCATTGGAGTGTTAGGGGCTGGCATCCCTGTCCCAGCTCCCCTTAGGAATGAGGGAAATCCCAAAGGTCTGACCTGGGCTGGGAATGGGGCAGCACCCTCAAATCTGCCCCCTCACTCAGCCAAAATTCGGCCCCAGCTCTTGCAGACACCAGCAAAGGGGCTGGGGCTGCCAGAGGGGCTCAGCCATGGAGATCATGGAATCTTTGAGGCTGGAAAATCTCTCCAAGATCACCAGGTCCAACCATTCCCCCAGCACTGCCAAGGCCACCACTGACCCATGTCCCCAGGTGCCAGATCCACACAGCTTCTAAACCCCTCCAGGATAGGGACTCCAGCACTGCCCTGGGCAGCCGTGCCAGTGCCTGAGCACCCTTTCCATGAAGAAATCTTCCCTAATATCCAATATGAACCTCCCCCCTCCTTCATTACCAGCAGGAGCTTCGTTGGCTCTGGAGCCCCCAGCAAGGTTTGTGAGAGCCCTTCTGGAGGCAGGAGAAGGGATGGAGGTGATGGAGCTTGGCTGCAGCACACAGAGCTCCCAGTGCCCAAGTTCAGCCAGGATAAATCAGAGGGACAACATTCAATCTGGATTAGAGGATGTTGGGAAATGGGATGAACTTCACTGATTCGTGCGCTCCCCGCCTTTGCCGTGGCTGGAGGGGGATGCAGCAGGGAAGGAGAAACTTCTGGAAGATGTCACATGGAGAGGGTCAGGCTGGCAAGGGAGAGCTCCCCGCTCCTGCTAATGCTCCTCAGATGGAGCTGTCACTGTCACCGTGGCCCCGTGGCTGACGCGGGGTTAATGGCTGGGGGTGGTGGGGAGCGGCATCCTGCACCTTCTCCCCTCACATCACGGATAAAGATTCTCCTCTGCTTCCCTGACAGCTGGAAAACAGCTTTGATGCCTCTTTAAAGGCAGCACAGCAAACATCAAGATTGGCTGAGGCACTGCTTTGATCATTTCCATGGGCAAATCCATCCTGCTGGGATGTGGATGTCATGCCGGGAGGTCACTGACCAACAAGGGATGCATTTGTCCAAAAAATACTTCAAGGACAGCATTAGAGGAAATTGCTCAGGCTGCAATCAATTCCATTCCCCAGCTCCCAGGGAGAAGACAGGCTGGGTGCTGGGATATAAACGTGCTGGTGGCATCCATGTGGGAGCTGAAGAGGGATTGCTGTGGGTCCAGGCTGAGGAAGCCATGGAAATTCCTGGCTCTGTGTCACTCACCACCTCGGGGTGCAGAGAGGGTCCCTGCTGCCCACAGGGGTTTCAGTGCCCTGGGATCAGGAGGTGTTCCCTGAGCTCCAAGATGTGGGAGCAGAGGGAAACTCCTCCCTGGATCCCCTGTGAGAGGGGACACAGCAGGTGAAATGTGCTGCCAAGGTTCCCAGAGGGTTGAGGAGGAGGAATTGGGGGATGAAGGCTCTGAGAACCTGCTGAGGTGGCGATGAGCCCTGCTCTGAGCAGGGATGGGGATCTGATGTCCCAACACTACTCCTTCCTTCCAGCCCCTGCCCCTGCCTGCAGAACGAAGGGAACCTGGAGATAATTTGGGAGATGGCTCCCACCTGCATCCCTGCCCACTGGCACGACACCACAAGGAACTTTTGGGCACTGGAGAAGCTTGTCAGAACCGGTGGCTTTGGAAGCATCCCAGCTCTAGAGAAGGTGATGGCTCTGGGGATCCAGAGGCAGCCATCCCTCCTCCCTCCTTCCCTGGGGGAGGTGTGAGAGCTGAATCACCCCGGGATGGCTCACTGCAAACACGACACCACCACTGCAATGGAGTGCATTTATTGCCTTCAAATCGTGGGGATTTTAGGAATTTTATGCCTATTTTCTAAGAGTTTATTATTTTAAGATGTGTGATTTTCTATTTTTGCAGGGAATGGAGATGGGCTGTAAACTCCTGCTGATGCAGACAGGGAGCAGGATCAGTGTGGGTCCAGCACAAAGCCCTGATCCAGTGGATGAGCAGGAACACAACAACGTTGCTCAGGTGCCTTTTGAGAGCAAATACAGGCGTGACCAAGGTGAGCTGAGTCAGCTGGAGGCTCGTTATGGCCCAGAACATCAATTAGGTGGCAGCAGCAGAGGGTTGTGACAAAACCTTTGATGTCACCCTATCCCAGCATATCCAGGACAGAACATATCCAAGTCACTTCTCTGTCTGGCTTTTTTATGAGCAGCTCTCTGAAGCCCCCACGGGTGCAGGTGTCAGTGTCTCATCCCTGTGATGCACGAGGCTGCTGCCACAGCCCCTCTGAACCACTGGTCTGCAGCTCCTCCGTGTCGGTTTGGCTTTTCCCAGCCCATTTATTCTCTCCTCTGCCAAGAGATTCACTCCACGACATCATTAAGCTCCAGGATGGGACCAGATACGAGCCAGAGACAGAGAGAGAACCTGACTTTAACCATTTTATTAAGGCTTAAATGTCTATCAGCCAGCCAGGAGCTGGGCTGGTCACACGACATAAACCGAGAGGGTGGGATGGGATGGCTTTTCTACAAGAGTCTGGATGAGCAGGGTGAGATCACTGCCAGCTCCTCACACCTCAACCATGGCCTCTCGCTGTTCATTCCAGGATGAGAGACCCAGCAGGGAGGGGAGGGCGAGGTGGGGAAGGGGAGGAAGTCAGAGGGGGCTTTGTGTGTGCTGTCACTCACTAGGACTTTTATCTGCTCCACAACCGGCTGGCTGCTGGTCAAACGTGGCGTGAACTCGCAGGGCAAGCTGAGCTGGTCCAAAAGGCACCTGTGCTAAACCTCTGAGCCCTGGGGCAGTGGTGGAGACCAGTCCTGGATAAATACATATTCCTTGATAAAGAAGCTATGGCTTTTGTCATCCTCGGGCTCCGGCGCCGTGCTCTAACCCCCCCCAACCCTCCCAACTCTAAGCACAAGACCCGAGTCCTCTCCTCTCTCCGCTCTCCCGGCGGCTCCTCCGTGTGGACACGGGGCACAGCAGCAGCTCCTTCTCGTTCTCCTGGCAGCCCTGGGGGTCAGAAGTGAACCCTCCTGACGTCGTGCGTGGCTGCTGCCCTCTTGCAGCTCCCGCAGTGGATGGGGGAGGCCGGAGCCTTCTGGCGCTCGGCCAGGCAGGGCCGGCACAGCAGGTGCCCGCAGGGGAGCTGGTACACGGGCTCTGCCTTGAAGTAGCAGGAGAAGGATTTGCCACAAGAAGAACATCCCTGGGTCTGGCTGCTCCTGCCGTGCTCTGCAAATCCAGAATCACGGAATCAGCAGGTTGGAAAAAATTGGTTCAGAGATCACCGAGTCCAGCCTCGGTGACCCAACACCAGCACGTCCAGTCTTTCCCGGTGACTCCACCACCTCCCTGGGCAGCCCCTTCCAATGTCTGATCACCCTTTCTGTGAAGAAATCCCTCCTCATGTCCAGCCTAAACCTTCCCCTGGCACAGCTTGAGAGTACAAAACAAAGGGACAGGAGAAGTGGATTAGGCAGGCAGTGTGAGAAGTGCAGGCTGAGCCACCCCTTCTGTGCCAGTCCTGCCCAGGTCCTGCAGACTCAGGGCACAGCTGTGACTCAGGACCGTTCTGGCTTCCTGTCATTGCCACAAGGAAAGGGAATGGTCCAGGGCAGTGTGTGCTCAGAAAGGGATGGATCACATCAGCACTTGCAATGTGCTTTTCACTTTTGCTTGAGACTAAATCATCCTCCCTCCCGCTCTTCCCACCGGATTAAAAGCGGCGATTCCCAGGTGGAATGGCTGAGGTGTCACTTTGCATTCCTGTCACACATGACCCAACAGGGCTACTCAGCTCTCAAACAGCAGCAACTTTAGAGGGGGCAGGAAAAAGCTTAAGAGCTGAACATCACTGTGAAACAGCCAAAGCTGCCTGGGGAAGGGGAGAGAGGGAAAAAGAGAGACAGATGGATGGACAGACAGACACAGCCCTTCCCAGGGTCACCTGGTCCCTGTGAAGCCCCTTTTCAGCCATGAGCAGGCAGAGCCTCACGCAGGGGAAATGCAGCCAGGACATGTGGAGGGACATCTGAAGGTTCAATGCTTCCCTGCACTCCAAAGGAATAATTTTGGGAATGCACAGACAGCTGCATGAGTGGCTGGGCAGCAGGTGGGATGCAAACAGGCAGGGCTTGGAAGCCTGGATTATGTACACTCAGTCCTGATGGGATTCTGGGCACACTCACAGCTGGCTGGCCTGGGATGTTGCTGCTGTGACCTGTTCCTGCTAAGGGCTGGGTGTCACACGGTATTTCAAGGAATCATGGAAAGGTTGGTGTTGGAAGGGATCATAAAGCCCATCCCATTGCACCCTCTGCCATGGGCAGGGACACCTTCCACTCTCCCAGGCTGCTCCAAGTCCCATCCAAGCTGGCCTTGGACACTTCTGTGGATTCAGGGGCAGCCACAGCTGCTCTGGGCACCCTCTGCCAGGGCCTCCCCACCCTCACAGGGAAGGAGTCCAATATCCAATCTCACCCTACACTTTTAGTTTACAAACATTCCCCCTTGTCCAGCCATTATCTGCTTGCATGAAAAGCGACTCTCCTTTTTTCCAAGGCCCTTTTAAGTGCTGGAAGGCTGCAGAATTTGCTGGATTTACACCTCTCCTGCAGCACCTCCACACCAGACTCATTCTCCACCCACGTGGCAGCTCCCCAGCTTGCTCCATGAAGCTCACAGGCAACACTGAACCACTCAGCCCGAATTGCAGAGCTCTGAGAACAGGCTGAACTAAGCTGGAGCAAGTTGAGCACTGTGCCCAAGCACAACACATCCCAGATCATCCTTAGACAGCACAGACAGCCAAGAACATGGAAAAATCCCAGGATTGGTGGCACAGCCTGCCCTGACGCTGGGCATGAACAACATCCCACACCTTGTGGGGGTCAGCAAGGTCTAACCTGCCTCAGTGGGAGAATGAACTGCTGAGATGGAGGCAAGGATTGTGAAGTTAAGCTTGCTGGGAGACAATGTAATGTTTTTGTATGGAATATATAATACTCTGGGGTCTGAACAAGGTTCCCTGTTAACTCAGCCCCAGCTCCCAAAGGTGATCCAGAGGCACCTGTTGCTCACCAAGGACTGTGCCCACGCTCCAGGAACTGCTGCAGCCCCCCTCTCCTGGAGCCTGCTGCTGGCTCTTCATCAGCTTGGCCGTGAAGGAGGGCATGGAGCTGAGAGCCGAGGTCAGGGCAGTGTCCAAGCTCTCCGACAGCTTCTGCTCGTGGGACACCAGATCTGCAAAGGGAAACACAGAGATCAGATCTGCAAAGGGAAACACAGAGATCAGATCTGCAAAGGGAAACACAGAGATCAGATCTGCAAAGGGAAACACAGAGATCAGATCTGCAAAGGGAAACACAGAAACCAGGTCTACAAAGGGAAACACAGAGATCAGGTCTGCAAAGGGAAACAGAGATCAGATCTGCAAAGGGAAACAGAGATCAGATCTGCAAAGGGAAACAGAGATCAGGTCTGCAAAGGGAAACAGAAATCAGATCTGCAAAGGGAAACAGAGACCAGGTCTGCAAAGGGAAACACAGAAATCAGGTCAGCAAAGGGAAACAGAGATCAGATCTGCAGAGGGAAACAGAGATCAGGTCTGCAAAGGGAAACACAGAAACCAGGTCTACAAAGGGAAGCACAGAGATCAGGTCTGCAAAGGGAAACACAGAAACCAGGTCTACAAAGGGAAGCACAGAGATCAGGTCTGCAAAGGGAAACACAGAAACCAGGTCTACAAAGGGAAGCACAGAGATCAGGTCTGCAAAGGGAAACAGAGACCAGGTCTGCAAAGGGAAACAGATCAGGTCTGCAAAGACAAGAAAAAGATGGAGAAGCAGATGCTGGGGAAAAAAGTCTGTGATGTAAACACTGCCTTGGCTCTGAACCTTGGAGGATTTTAGGGGCCCAGTTGAGAGGTGACTTTTCTCCACCAAGGGGCAGGGACTTGGATTAGAGTGCCTCATCTCCTTTGAGTCTTAGAGGCGGAATGCCCTATGGATTACCACCAGACATGCACATGGTGTCCCTGTGCCAACTCACACAGGATCAGAATAATTTAGGTTGGAAAAGTCTTGCAAGATCATCAAGTCCAACCCTTAACCCAGCACGACCAAGGCCACCATTAAATTATGTCCCCAAGTGCCACACCTACATGGCATTTAAATACCTTCAGGGATGGGCAGCCTGTGCCAGGGCTGGAGAACTCTTTCCATGCAGGAATTTTCCCTAATATCCAACCTAAACCTCTCCTGGACCACCCTGAGGCCATTTCCTCTTGTTCCCTGGGAACAGAGCCAGACCCTCACCTGGCTGCATCCTCCTTTCATGGAGTTGTGGGAGTCTGCAGGACTGAAAAAGGGCAAAACTCCAAATAACCAGGGAAGTTTTTTTCCCTGAAATCCCAGGCTCCTGAGGATCCCAGCCCAATGCTCCCAGCCTTGTTCCACGTAGCTCACAGAGGACATTTAAACCATTAATAAAATCTGTGGGGCTTGTTTTTCCCTCTCTGTCCCAGTTCTGAGCCACAGGGTCAGGGCTGGACCCTCCCTGCAGGGCTGCCCTGTGCAACACCGACGGCGCTAATTAAGATGAAGAATTAAGAGAATGTTGTCTGCATCACTAATTCTGTTAAATTCATCTCCCAGAGGAAGAGCTCACACTTGGTGCTGCACATTTGCTCCACCAATCAAGGCTGATGATCCAGTGAAGCTCCGTGGGCTGAGCACTCTGCTTTTATTTATGCACAGACATGGCTGCTCTGGGAGCTCCAGGACCCACAAGGCAGCTCCTGCTCCTGGTGGGAGCTGTCACAGCCAAAATAACCAAAGATTCCTCCTAAAACAGGGAACCAGCTCTAGGCTGAGGGATCAGAGCAGAAATGTACAGTCTCACTTCTCCCTGCTCTTGCTGGTACCACCTGACATCAATTATTTTCAACAGAAGAATTTGTTTAAAATCAAACAGTCCCCCTGAGCTTTGTCCTCAAAATGTTTTCAGGCAGACTGGGGGAAAGGTGAAGGCAGTGAAAGGTCCCAGCAGTTCTGGGTCACCTTTTGACAGGTCACAGACCACTGGGTTAGAGCAGACCAGGAAACTGGGCTTAGCTGCCTAGGGAGCCAACCACAAAATACCCACACACCTGCACTGACACCTTTTGTCCTCAGGTGCCACATCCACATGGCTTTTAAATCTCTCCAGGATGGGAACTCCAGCACTGCCCTGGGCAGCTGTGCCAGGGCTGGACAACCTTTTCTATAAAAGAATTGTTCCCAATATCCAACCTAACCCTCCCCTGGTGCAACCCCTGCTCCCTCCTGTCCCTGCTCCCTGGGAGCACAGCCTGACCCCCACCTGGCTCCAACCTCCTCTCAGGGAGTTGCTGAGAAGAAGCAAGGTCCCACCTGAGCCTGCTTTGCTCCAGATCTGCAGGACATTTTGCATTCCCAGCAGTGCTGCTACCACATTGCTGAGCAAATGATGGATGAAGGGAAACCAGTGCCCATTGCCTTCCCCTGCAGCCACAAGCCATACTTGTCTAATTTAGCCTCTTACCAGGTTTTCTGCTTTAAACCACCTGCAAATTCTGTGCAAGTCTCTCCTAGGCTGAGCTGTCCCTCCTCCCTGCAATTCCCTTGCTGCAGTTTGTTCTGTGTCCCATCCCTGCTTTCCTTCCCACCTCCCTCCACATGATGAGCCAGGGCTCCCTGTGCCATCACCACTGCACCACCTCCTCCTGTTTTTGCAGGACACAATAAATCCCCCTATTGGATAAAGAAACTTCAAACCAGGATGGTGAGAAAAATATTGTCTCCACATGGAAGGAAGGGAGGAGAAATCCATAGTTAAAGTAGAACAGGGTGACCTGAGCAAACAAGAGCTGTGAAACACTGAACAGGGGAGGTGGATGAAATGACCCAGCTCCACCACACCCATCAATGGCCAAACACAGCCTGGAAGCTTTCTAGAGGTGTGATGGGAACTTGCACTGGATTTGTCATGTTTTGAAACCCCAGCCTGGGTTCACTCAGAGAACAGAGGTGCCTTGGGGACCTTGGGGATACCTGTGGAACAGTCCATCTGGATCAAGTGGGAGTCACTGTCAGTTTTCATTTTTTTAGCACTGTTCTCTGAGGTAGCCGTGACAAGTAAGTTTGTAGCAGAAAAATAGGGCGGCTGCAGGGAGCCCTGATCCATGCAGTCCATTTTCCTTTTCAGAGAAGACATGGTGATGGAGGAGGGCACCAGGCTCTCCGAGGCATGAGCCCTCCCCAGCAGGTTGGTGCCAGGGATGCTGTGCTGCAGCAGGAAGTGGTCTATTCTGGCCTTGAGGGTGGGGTGAGGTAGGGGCTGTGAGTGCTGGCTGAAGGCCACCCCCGTGAAGGGGTCGCTGGGAACACGGCCCCAAGACGCCTCGCTCCGGTTGCATTTCTCCAGGGTGGTCTGGTCAATCACTTTCCCAGAGGGCAGGAGCATGGGTAAAGTCATGATCTCCAGAGTGATGGGGTCCAGGAATTCTTCAGGGATGTCTTGGACGACATCCACCAGCTTGTGCAGGGTCTGCTGCTCGCTGGCACCGAAGAGGACGCAGTCGCTCTCCATCGGCGTCCACAGCTCCGGCTTGAGGCTGCCGACATCCTGGGCCAGGAACTGGGAGGCTGCCTGGAAGACACCCTCGATCACCTCCTGTGGGCAGGACTTGGCAGGCTGTCCCCACACCTCCAGCCTCTTGATGCTGGGCAGGCCCCCCCCAGCCACGTGGGTGATGCAGATTTTCAGGTGGGACACGTTGCTGAGCGAGGCCGGCCCTTTGTTCCAGAGGTCTTGAGACACCGAGCCAGGGTAGGAGAAGACATTTTCCATCTGATGGAAGGGAGGCCTTGGCTTGAAGCCTCTGTGGCCAAAAGTCACTTTGCTCTGATTTTTTAAGACAGCTTTGCCCACCAGGGTGAAGGTGTCCTTGTCCGACACAGACTGCCCGGCCAGACCTGAGCACTGCCCCTCGGGGCTCTGCCAAGAGGTTTTGTTGCATGAGGTAGAGGTGTAAACTTCCAGCCCAGAGAAGGTCTGGTAGCCCCCAGAGGAGATGTCGATGTTGATCCTGCAGATCTCGATGTTGAAGGGGAAGGAGATGGTGACGTGCACCGGGGGTTTGATGAAGTACTCGCTGCGGAAGCCACGGTTCCTCCTGGCGAGGTCTTCGGAGATCAGGTTCTCCACCTCGTAGCCATCGGCAGAGATCTGTGTGCCAGCACAAAACTGGGTTCAGTTTGGAGCAAGGAAATACAAGGAAGCCAAATTCACAAGCAGAGATTCTCTGGATGACATCAACCAGCAGCCAGGCCAGGCAGGAGATCCCTGCTTTAAGGTAGAGCAGAGCCACTCCCACTCTCCTGCAGCCACATGCTCCCATCCCCTCTTCCTGCACCCTCTGTCACCATGTGCAGGCCTGACTTAACTGCTGGAAGAGTGGAAAATGAGGGATAATTTGTGGTTTTGGCTGGGTCAGTGAAATAAGTCAAGGAGGAGAGGGTGGCTGGGAGCAGAGGATGAGCGTGGGAGAGATGGGAGTCTCCTCTTCCAGCCTCCCTTTTCAGGTGCGAGTCTCCTGATTTTCTTTGTGCCTACTCATCCACGTGGAAATGCACTTGGAATCACAGTTACAGGATCCCAGAGGAACTCTGGATGTTAATCAGCCTCTGGGAGCCACTCCACCCATCTCTGAGGGAGATCCATCAAAGCAGACTGGGTCTGCTTTGGAACATCCAAGCCCACCCTCTGCTCTGCTCCTGAGCAGACTGGTTCAACCCAATCCCTTTCCTGGAAGACCCAGGCCCTGAGAAATCTGCAGCACTTGCTGAATGGGCAAATCAAAATGAGGAAAACCTATTTATTCCACCTGTTTAATATGGTCTTGATCACCACAGTCACACCAAACCTCTCTGGCATGGCTGGGTCTCTCCACAAAAAAATCCCAGCACTTCTGTTTTTGCAGCACAGTATTTGCAAAGCCAAGCTTGTCCTGGATTTTGGGGTGAGTTGGTGTGGGAACTTACAATTAAAAAGTAGATTTGAATGAAAACTGAGTTTCTTAAAGAGATTCTGATGTGCTGAGTGAAATCAGAAATACTTGGAAAGCAACTTCAGCAAACACCAAGAGCTGTGTGTTCCAATGGGCAGAGGGAAAGCTGGAGTATTGCAGGGAAAAAGGGATCTCAAGTCAAAGAACTTAAACCTGGCAGCACAGAATGCTGTCTGGTTATGAGATCCTGCAAAATTAGGGCTTTTCCCTCCCATATTTAGTGTGTGCCACATCAGAGCAGTGATGCTGGTTATCCCAGAGGAGCAGTGAGCAAGTTCCTCCTCAGGACAATTCCAACTAATCCCTCCATCTCTCCCACTCCCCAAAAAACCATCACTATTTTACCTTGTTGCAGTGAATTCTTGGCTTGAACTGTGGGAGACAGACATTTATTACCATCTTGGCAGCTGGAGAGAGGTCACTTGCTGAGCATCAGAGTCAGCTTGGAAAAAAAAAGAATTAAAGGAAGTGAATATCTATGAGCAGTGAAAAGATCTCGTGTTTTGGGTGAGTTACAGGCTTGGAAATTCATAAAATTCAGCTCAGATCTGAGTCCAGAAGGTGAAGCCAATATAAACCCAAATGAATGTGGTGGAGAGATGAGATTGAGAGAAAAAAAAAATCACATTAATAATAATTAGTGAACCTGTGGAGAAAAATCAAAGAGAAAAATGCCTATTTTAACTAAAACCACCTATGAACAGACCAGCAATTAGATCTGAAGGTTTGTCAAAGATGCAGGAGTTTTGTAGGTGTAGAAAACAACCAGCACAGCACAGGAGGCTGTCACAGTGAGTAAGGATTAACCACAAATATTAATAATTGCTGCTGAATAACTCCAGGGGAGCAGAGGGCACGGAACAGCTCTGAGGGAGATGTCTGGGATCTGAACACCAAATTCTTCTGCTGGCATTCATTAAAGAAACTCGAGTGAACACACCTTTCCCATTGAAAAAAAAAAGAAAAAGTGACTGGAATTGGCTCTCTCAGATCCCTTTTAAGAATGAAATTATCTGCGAGGTGAGAGCTTTAACCTCATGTTAACCCCAGCTTTAAAATGGCACTGCCCTGGGCAACCTTGCAAATCAGGGACTCGCTGCCTCCTTCAAGAATAAGCAGCTCTTTAATGATTTTTCACTGATCTGTTGGCTCAGCCCAAATGAAATTGGCCTTCTGGGGGCATGTTGGAAAGGCAGAGTTAATGAGCTCCCTGTGCTGCATCTGCAAGGAGAAAGGTGGAGTTCAAGGCACAAATAAATCCCACGGATAAAACCCAACCCAACACGGAGTTCACACCTGCAGAGAGCAGAGCTTGGTTACAATGCCTTGAATGAAGCAGCTGTGAGCCTTACAAGAGGAATAGCCAGGTGAGCAGCTCTTCTATCCCAAAATTTGGTCTGGCTGCCATCAGGAGCAACTCCTGCTCCTCAAGGAGCAGGAAAAGCACATACCAACTCTCCTCCCAACACTCCTTTCCAGGCCTTCTGAGTCTGAGAGGTTTCCAGAACTGGGCCGCCAGTGGGGAGCTGTTTAAACTGGTCTAACTTTTGGCATTCACATCTTGTAGGAGACTGACAGTTCAACTACATGCTGTGCCTCAAAATGGCTCATTTTGAACTAAAATGAATTTACCAAGTGGTAAATTCACTTGGCCCTCAGCACCGGTGTTATGAAAAGTAGCAAACCAACTCTTCCTGCTCCCTTCCTAGGGAAAACTCAAGATTCACCCCCTGTTCTATCTCTCATATCTCAGGGTATTTTACAGGATTTTCTCATACCTGTTTGTGACCCTAAGAGAAACAACTCAGGTTAATTTTTCCAGTCTCAATACCTCAGTAAGAAAATGGATTATTCTGCATTTCTGAGTCACTGCACTCTCTTCTGCTCAGATTCTGCCACAAATCTCATGGCAAAAGTTGAGTCACTGAGTTGCTTTTACCCATGGCTGGGTTTTTTTAGTGCTCTCTTCAGTGTGTGTCTTTCCTAAGGTGAACAAAGATCTTGGGACTGAGGCAGTGAAACACAAACCTGAAAAATATCCTCAGTGGTTTTGGACAAGGAATTTTGGCAAACCAGACTGCTTGGAGTTTGTCACCACAACTCTTCCTGGTGTCCTATGTGGTACTACAGAGCTGCTGCTGTAAGGAATGTGCATGATGGACACCAAATAAAGTCCTTGGAGCATGAAATGAATGCCCTGAGGTCAGAGCACCTCAAGCCTCATTCCCACTCAGTATCCACATCCCATCCTAAAGGAGAAACCCAGGCTGTGCCTTCAGCCCCAACCCCATGGGGATGGAAACATGAGGAAATAGCTGTGTGTGTTCCTGGCACTCAGCTCAGCCTCATGGCTAAATAACCTCTGTTTCTGCTCTCACAGAGGCACCAAATCCAACCATTCTCATTTAGGGTGGAGAAAGAAGCAGTCACAGGGAAAAATGAATCATCAGTAGGTTTTATTTGTGGTGGAAGCATCTGAGGATCCAGGTACAAAAGGAGAGCACGGGAAGTACAGATTTCACCAGAGCAGGAATGGCCACACAGAGCACCTGCGAAAAACCGAGCCAACACCCAGAGACCAATTTACCCAGTACCCAGCCACAGAGATGCACTGGGGAAGCTCTGGGCAAGCCTTTGGTCCCACTAGCCAGCCCTGGTGAGCAGAGAAGGGCAGAACACTTTGTAGTGGAGGTAGCTGAGCTTCTCGGAGCGCGTGCGCTTGAGCAGAGGGAACCATTCCCAGAAGGGAATCTCCACCACCACGTAGCCCAGCAGCCGCAGCTGCCGCCGCTTCAGGCAGTGCAGCCCCAGCAGCCGCTTGGAGCCGTAGCAGAAGTGGTTCCTGTTGGACACCTGCAGTGCCAGCCTCACTTCCCGAGGCTGCCAGCGCCCTGGTTTAGGCTCAACCTGTGATTTGGCACCTGCAGTAAGGGCTCCACCCAAGCACTGGGCTCCTGCTGCGTCCCCTCTCTCGTGTCTGGGAATCCTGGCTTCATTTCCCACTTCCGTGGGACTCTGGTTATGAGCTCTCCCCTGTATGAGCTGAGACATTAAATCATCTGTCAGACTAACTCCCATGTCTCTTAGCTTCTTGGCTGCCACAGGATCCTTGAAGTTGAAAGGGATGGGATGTCCATCCGTGGCCAAACGCACCTCCAGGTCGCTGGACCTGGTGTGGGGCAGGATCAGGTGGTTCTTCACATACTCAGGGCCTCCCAACATGCTCTCGAGGAGGGATGTGGCTTCCAGGATTTCAGGCCTGACGTAGATTTCCCGCTCTGCAAAGCTTGAAGCCATCTCAGTGAACTCCTGACAAAGCTGAGGGGGGAGGCGGCTGCCTCGGTAGGTCGGGCACTCGATTTCAACGCTCCTGCCAAGGGTGAACAGATCCTTGTTGAGCTCATATTTGCTACCTCTGGTTTTCTGGACAAACTCCTCCCTCAAAGCAAAGTCTATCAAGTCTGCTGGGAAGCGTTTGACGAATGCCAGGCCAAGCAGAGCAGTAAGGAGATGCTCTGGAAACTTCCTAAACTCATGGAGTTTGGCATGCAATTGCTTTATCAGGCTGGAGTAGAACTCCTTCTCGTTGGGAGGTTCATAGTCCAGGCACCCAAATGACCACAGGAATTTGGCAGCATCCTTACTCCGGCAGTAGGACACCTTGGAAGGCAGCGAGGTGGCTACAGCAGCCAAAACACCCTCGTCAAAGAAGTGCAGGGATGAATAGGTAAGAGCAATGTGCATGATGCCCTGGATGTTTGTAGCAGGAATCCGAGCAGGAATCACCTTCCCCAGCTCCCTCATGAGGGGCAGGTGATCCATGCGGGTGTAGCGGAGCATCTTGAGCACGTTCACCAAGGCGTAGGTGCTCATGTCCTCCATCTGCAGAGACACCCTGTCTGCAATCCTCCTCATGACGTGCTCAGAAATCCCACTGAGGGACTTGAAGAGCCCCAGGCAGATGGCACCCAGCTCCTCCAAGGTGAAGGCATCCAAGTGCTTCAGGATCGTGCTCTCCACCTTCTGCACCAAGTCGGCGGGCGACCTCCGGCCTTCCCCGATGATGTAAAGGAGCTGCACAAACTGGGGCAAGGTGAGCTCCTTCCAGTGCAGGTTGGCATAGCTGAACAGAATGGCCAGGTAGGAGGGCACGCTGCGGTCCAGGCAGCGCCAGCAATCCGCCACCAGCAGCAGCTGCTCCAGGCCCATGTCCCACGCCCGCCGGCAGAACTCGGCCTCGCACGCATTGAGCAGGGGGTGGGAGGCTGGCACGGCCAAAAGGACACAAGATTTTAAAATCTGGATGAGCTCTGGGGTGCCAAACAGCCTGGTGGCCGTAGCAGCACGGTGACACAGGGCGCTGAACCTGGGATCGGACGGGAGCGCCGCGCGGCGCTCCGCTGGCAAACGGCTCAGCCTGAGGAAATAATCCGTGAGAATTCCCGGGCTGCCCTCACACCCGGCCACACTCTGTAAAATCGAGTCCCCCTCCTCTGCAGGGAGGGTCTGTGCTGGCTCAGTGCTGTCACAGGTGAGAGATCTGTACTCAGGTCTCCCCTTCTGGAACATGCGGGGGTCCTCCTTGGAGTCGTGCATTTCCTGCTTTTCCTTCTCTGCTTCCTCCTTGCACAGTGTGGCCAGGATGGTCTGCTCCAGGAGCAGGCTGTTCTTGGGCTTGGGCAGGGCATTCCTGATGGGTGACAAAGCCTGGGAAGAGGCAGTGGGGAATGTCTGTGGTGTCTGAGTGGTACCAGGGCTGGTGAACATGTCACCGAGATCCTTGCTGCTGTCCCTATCCACGTGCTGCTGGGAGCCAGCCCTGCCTCTGGCATAGGCAGCTGGGTTATACAACACTCTCTTGTCCTGTGGCTTCAGCAGCTGGATTGTAGCCCCGGATTCAGTCCCAGTCTTGGCTGCTCCTGGCTTATCTCGCTTTTCCTTCTTGCTTTTGCTGCTTCCATGCTCGGCCTTGCGCTTGGCTGCGGTTGAAAACGCTGTCACCCTGCTCAGCCTGGGCAATCTTCGGCACATTAGCACTGTAGCCATGGATCTCAATTTATTGGGGCTCAGAACTGCTTCCAGGTACTGAAAAAAGGGCAGACGGAGAGTGAGTGGCCTCCACCTCACAGGCAGCACGTTTTAATCAATCCTTTAGCTACCGAAGGCCAGGGCAGCTGGGTCCCTGCAAAGCCACTATGGAACGTCACCTCATGCAAAGGCAGCTCAGGATGAGCACCCAGGTGACCTGGGGTTGGAGTAGAAGGCATCCAGGCATGACCTGCTACTCAGCAGACACAAGAAAACCTGGCACAGACTAGAAGAGTTAAGAAAAAAAAAAACCATTCTGGCACAGACTAGGAGAGTTAAGAAAAAAAAAAAAAGGGTTTTTTCATTTTTAAGAGACCCAAGCTGCTTTTTTTTTCATTCTGAACAATGAAAATGTGTTTTTGGAGAAGAGCTGCAGCTTCAAGAGGCTTTATGTGTTCAGATAGAGCATTCTGCTGCTTTGGTCATCGTGGTCTGAATTGCTGACCACCACCTGAGAAGTTGTCCAAATATCCAGGGTGCCACACTGCCCTTTGCACCTGGAGACAGGATGTGGAGCAAAGCCTCCACAGAACCAGTGCAGAGAGTGAAAACTGGCCCAGAACCTGCACATGGAGGTTGGAGGAATGAAAAATTGTGGCTAGAGTGAAGTGAGGGAAGAGCAGGGGAGAAGTAACACAAATCATTACGTGATGCTACACCCCAGGCTGAGAACCAGGGGGAAAAGAGCTTTAAGCTTCAGATTTGAGAGCATTTCCCAGAGTTTTAGGGTACAGGAGGCTTAAAAATGGCTGGTGACTTCCTAACTCCTGCCTGAAGCAGCTACAGCTGGGAGGGTGAGGATGAGAAATCCGTAGGAGTCCAGCTGGGCGCTGCCAGCCTGCACTGGCTGCCAAATCAGCCCTGTTTACCACGATTCAGACGCTGATTAAAAAAAAATATAAAGCACCAGGTCAGATTTTTCTCTCAAATCCTTACTCCACCCAAATATCCACCACACAGGTGTTATCCACTTCCTTAAAATCCCTCAGTACCACAGGGAGCTGGGCAATCAGGAAAGCCAAAGCCTGGCAGAGATGATGTTAGTGCAACAGACTCTGTGCTCCCCACACGGAGAATTAAATCTTCACGGACACCCCTCGGAGCTCTGCTTGCTTCCACAGCTTCCTGATCAGGGATGGAACAAGATGTGGGATCACTGCAGGCAAATTCAGTTTTGCAGCAGCACAAGGGGCACTTTGGGGCAAAAGAGGTGGGTTTGGGGTGTGTGAGGAGGATGGGGGCTCAGGTGCAGCTCTGGCTGAGCATAAACTGGGTTTTTTGGTGTATGAGGATCCCCACATCTCCCATGATCCAGGGACACCTTCCACTATCCCAGGTTGCTCCAAGCCCTGTTCAACCTGGCCTTGGACACTTCCAGGGATGGGACATCCACTGCTTGTCCAGGCAACCCGTTGCACTGAAGCAGATGAGGACATCTCACACCCTCTGCTCCATGGACAGAGCTTGGAGGCAGCAAACATTATCCAAAGAGGGAGGAGAAGCTGCTGGAGCAGAAACCACCCCAGCAGAGAGGTGGAAAAACCAACTGGGCTGGAGACTAAGAGGCTCTGAGGGGACTGAGGGGAAGGAAAGGCAAATGAGATGTGGATTTGTGAGGAGAGCCATGCAAGGAGGAGGGTACAAGAGAGGCTGTGCTTTTTGAATGATCAGTAAATATTGTGAGCTGCTCAACAGCCCACTGGGAACCTTATCTGTATCTCTAAACACCCTGAGGCAGTCCAAGGAGCAGATCAGGCTCTGTCCCACAGACCCCAGGCTGTTCCAAGGCTGTGAGTGTCCCATCCCAGCATGAGAAATCAAATCCTGCCAGGCAGGAGAGTCTCTGTTCCCTCCTGCCTGCCTGAGGAGCAGGGAAAGGAAAAGCCTCCTCAGAAACTGGACAGGAAAACTCGAGCCTGGATTTCAAAGCTGTCCTGTTCAGCTCAAAGGAATGTCTGATAAAAGGAGCATTCCTGGCTCTGCTGCCTGTGGTGTCCAGCCTGAAGTGGCCATAGGTGACAGGTGCTGGAGGCAGGGGACAAGGCTCAGATTGCAACTGCCTGGGGGAAGAAGAAATCCTCTTCAACACCTCCTCCAGCACCCTGCAGAGCTTGGACCACTAGAGGGGCTGGATCAAGCTCCAAGAATCATCTTGAACAAGAGGAGGTTTATCCAGGCAAAGTTTTCCCAAAGATTTCCTTGTCTAACTCGACTTTTGACTGTCTTCATCTATTTTTCTGCTAACAAAGCCCAGGTTATTTATATAAACCAACTTCTCTCTGCTGTGAAAGGTGACAGCCCCCAGGAAATCCAGCACTGCTGCTCCCAGAACCCCCCCAGCAACAACAGCCCCACTTCAAAGCCAGGGAATCAAAGCCTGGTGAAGGCTCCGAAGGCGAGTGCTGTGTGCTGCTAAGAATATCCTCCATGGATTGACTGTGGAGCTGTGACACATTTGGGAATCCAGGCAGTGGAGAGATTGCTTCTTTCCTCCTTTGCTCCAAATCCAGCAATAAAGAGAAGACCACGCACAGCAGAGCGAGGTTGGGATGGGACAAGAGAGTTCTAAGCACCCTCAAGGGCAGCAGGCTGCTCCAAGTGATTTTTCCATGATTTCACCCACCCCCAGTCCAAATCTTTGTGATCTTTCCAGTTTCCATCCCATTTCTCTTCCAACTCCACCCACACCTTCCATGGATTTGCCTCTCTTCACCTTGAGCAATTGGCCTTCATTCCTTCCTCCACCCACTTCACATCCTAACACAGCCAAACTGCTTCCCACCTCTGGGCAGGGCTCTCCAGAATTTTCACTTCTAGCAGTTCCAAGGAACCAGGGAGTTTTGGAGCGGGGCCCTGCAGGCTAGGAATGCCCTTTGAGGAGCTGCTCAGGCATGGAAATGCCTCTGTTAAAGTGTCACAGCTGAGCATCACCAAACAACTGGGAAAGAACATCCCCAGAGGGATGCAACCCACCCCAGGGGCTCAGCCCTTGGAAGGGGATGTTGGTGCATCCCAAAATGCTGTCAGGGCTTTTGGTCCCCCTGGAACACTCAGAGGGGCTTTTGGAAACCCCTCAACCTGTGCTTCCACCGAGAGCCAAAGGGCAGAGGGAATCTCTTTGGGATGTGTGACGAATGAACAGGGTATGAAATGTTGGGGATAAAGCAGCTCCTCTTGGCCAACGGCCTGAAAAGAACTCCTGTGCCTGGGCCAGAGAGGAGAGCAACAGAAAAAGGATTTTATTCCTTCAATAGGTTATGATGTCAAGGCGCAAAACTGTCATTTTTGGGTTTTATGTGCTTTTTTCCTTCTTTTTGAGATCACAGAAAGATTTGAGTAGGAAGGGATTTAAAAATCATCTCATTCCACCCCTCTGACATAGCCAGAGACAACCTTCCACTAGCCCAGGTTGCTCCAAGCCCTGTCCAACCTGGCCTTGGACACTTCCAGGGATCCAGGAGCAGCCACAACTTTTCTGGGCATCCTGTGCCAGGGCCTTCCCACCCTCACAGGGAACAATTCCTTCCCAACATCCCATCTATCCCTGCCCTCTGGCAGTGGGAAACCATTCCCTGTGTCCTGTCCCTCTAACCCTTGTCTCAAATCCCTCTCCAGCTCTCCTGGAGCCCCTCTAGGCCCTGGCACGGACTCTGAGCTCTCCCTGGAGTCCTCCTTTCACCAGGTGAGCACCCCCAGCTCTCCCAGCCTGGTTCCAGAGCAGAGGGGCTCCAGCCCTCGCAGCATTTCCATGCAACTCCCTTCTCCCAGGGCTCCAGGGCAGCACCGGGGGCAGGGCTGGAATCCCCAGTCCCGCTACTTATCCCTATGGCTGCATCTACAGACACGTAACACATAAATATTAACATATACCCACAGACGTATATATACATATATATACACATATGTATCTTGGGTAATGCAGCCCAGGGCAGGACGAGGGTGACGTCGCCGGCTAAGGAGGTGGCTCGGCCAAGGGGAAGAGGATGGGGACAAGGGAAGAGGAAGGTGAACGGGGATGAGGAGGGGAAGCGAACGGGCACGGGAAGGGGACGGGACTCACCGAGGCCGCTCCGGCGCCGCCGCCGCCTCCTCCTGCCCCCTCCGCCTCCTCCCGCCGCTTCCGGTCGCGCGCCGGTGACGCCACTTCCGGCTCCCAGCGCGCGCGGCCGGCGGGTGGCGCCAGAGGCGCGCGGCGCGGCCTCCCCCCACCCCCGTGAGGCCACGTGACTCGGGATCACGTGACATCCCCGAGTCACGTGGGCGACGTGGGCGCCGCCATGGCGGTCCCGGGGGTGCCCCTGAAGTGTTGTGGCCGCCCGGCAGCAGCCGAGCCCTGGGCCTCGCCGGAGAAGCTGGGACTGCCCCTGGATCCCTTGCAGTGTTCCAGGCCACGTTAGACAGGGCTTGGAGCCACCTGGGATAATGGAAGTTGTCCCTGGCCATGGCAGGAGGTTGGACTCGATGGTCTCTGAGGTCTCTGTGGTTCTAGGGCACCTTCTTGGCTGCAGAAACCCGCTGGGTACCTGTAAGCCTGGTGATGACCTTTCTGTGTCCCCAGGGGAGGCATCAGCACCCTCGTGTGTGTGTGTTGGTGTCCTGAGTGGGGTGTGTGGGAGGCTCGTGTCTGAGCTGCCCCCTGTCTGTCCCAAGAGATCGAGGAGATTCAGGTGACTCTGGACCTGTGGAAGTCAGGCCTGAACCCCTGCTCCAGCAGCATCACCCACAGCCCCTTGTCCAGAGCTGTGTCCACGCAGATTTTGGTTATTTCTGATAATCACAGCTCCACTGTTCCTAGAAATCTTTCTCCTGTCCACTGCAGGCTTTCAGCACTGGCAAACTGTTTAAATATTGCCTTGAGCCTTACTTAGCACTTGTGTCCGTTCCTGATACTTCTACCAGGATTACTTCCTGTTCACCACTTCCTTCAGATGAGGTTTTTATCCCCTGGCAAGTGAGAAAATCCCATTTTCAGGAGGCCACAGGGGTTTGGAGGAGAGCCACGCTGGCTGATGGCACCTCTGGCTTTAAACCTGAAGGAACTAATCGAATCTCTGACTCACTTTGCCCTGGGAGGCACCAGCTTTGTCACCAGAGGGCAGGAGACCTCTCTAATAAATCTACCATCAGGAAAAGTGGTGGAATTGCTGGATTTTTAAAGAAGAACAATGTTTATCTGTTGCTTTTAGTGACACTCACAGAGTTGGATGGGACTCATTTGAGTAAAAACCTGCAGGAGGTTTTGGACATGGTGATTTCTCCCTGGTAATGAGGGAAAGTGGATGGACCTCAGCCTGGGGGCTGCATCCAAATCCTCACCCTGAACATCTGGGATCCAGCACAAATTTGATGCATTTTGAGTGTTCCACTCCTTCAGCCACATGAAGGGCTTGTGCTGGGGAAATCAGAGAACCCCCCAGAGATGCTCCAGTGGGGGATGTGGCTTTTCCAAGTGAGGGCTTGGCACAGGAGGGAAAGGGAATTGCCTTTCCACCACTGCAGCTGCATTGGAGCGTGCTGGTACACCCAGGGTGAAGCTTTCTCCCCAGTTCCCCAGCCCAGCCTTGGATCCATTCTCAAAATCCCCCTGGTTCTCCCCTCTTCTCCTACGTGTGACACAAGCAAACAAGCCACGCAGTCCTGTTTTTAAAACGGGGCCTTTCTCCATTTTATTTTGCCCAATAAAAATCCTTCACAGTCAGGTCGAGAGAGGAGAGTTGGAGATACGTATACATATAGATCTGCATGTCTATTTATATATATACATACCTCTGTACAGATATATTTATATATTCACTGTAGAAAATGGCAAAGGCAGTAGCTTTTCACATCTGGATAACCCAAAGGGAACAGACAACAGACCAGCAGGGAATTGGGAAGTGTGGTGGAGTTTTGACAAGAACCTCTGAAACAGATACACCTTGGCTGTACAAAAATCCCAGGATGCTGCGTGTTACCTCTTTTGTTTTTTTTTCTTTTCTTTTTTGTTCAACCTCTTGTCTTTAAACACACTTAACCAGAGGCAAAGTCAAGACAACAGTGTTTAGAAGTGACCAAGTGGACAGGAAAGACGCCCGACTTTATGGAGTTCTTTTTAAATATTTTTTGTTATTTTTTTAAGTATATATATATTTTTATATATATATATAATTTNTTTATATTTTTATACATTTATATTTATATATATATATATAATTTTTAAATTTTTTTAAGCTTTTTTTTAAAGATTTTTTTCTTTTTTTTTTTTTGGTTTTTTTTTTGGTTTTTTTTGTTTTTTTGCAAAGTCTCATTTAAATGCAGTTCGGAGAACCAGCAACAGTCGACGCAGAAACAGAACAGTAACGGAGTCGAGTTCAGAACACTTCTGGTTTGAATTCACAGTCAGAGGAGAGAGAGAGAGAGAGAGAGAGAGAGAGAAAGAGAAGACACCGAGGCATCAGAAAACGAGAGGGAAGAAAGCACAAGGCTGGGGTTGAATTTACACTCGGGGAGGTCCGGAATGGGACGAGGGGTCTCATGCAGGAGGTCCTGCAGAGGGGCACGGCCCAGCGCCAGCGGAGCTCCTGTTATTGCTGGTGAAGTCGGACAGCAGCCTCACCCCACCTGCCCTCCTCCCCAGTGGGGAGCTGGGGTTTGGGGGGACAGCTATGGATCTGCTGGAGAACGGACGACTCAGTGACGTGCATCGGTTTGGGGCGAGGAAAACCCTCCCCAGCGTGGTGCCCGGAGCGAGGCAAAGGCCAGCGCGGCTCCTCTGGGCTCACAGCGATTATCAGGTCCCGGAGAGTGCAAACGAAGACACCTTGGAGGAGCCCCGGCCCTGGGCTGGGCTCTGCGGGGACACGGCTGCCTGGGAAGGGACTGCATAGACACATCAGCGAGGTGTGCAGCATTGGGTGGTGCTGGGACGCTCCTGTGCCGGTGCTGGAGCTCTGCCCGCACGTGTTCTGCTCCTTTCAGTCGTGGGAAAGGGGTGAAGGGGGCCTTCTCCTCCCAGCCTGGCTCTCAGGAATGACAGAGCCACAGTGTCCCCACTGGTTGTCACCAAGTGTGACTCCGTGAGCTCAGACACCCCCGTGGCTCCCACAGTGAAAAGATTGGCTGCAGGGAGCCAGTGAAAGCCGTGGGATGGGCACCAGGAGGGCATGGGTCACACCTCCTGCGTGTCCAGGCTGGTGGCCTGCTGGATGTGGGAAGCTTTGGGCTCTCTGGATAAATGGGGCCACCAAGCTCAGACCACTGTGGTTATTTAGAGCCAGACTGGACCTTGCATCCCTTTCCAAAGGAGCTGAGGCCAGGGCTGGAGCTATGAAGGTATTCACGGGAATGTTGGCTTGCCTGCAGGTGTCAGAGTTGGGAAGAGTCCCTTTTAAATCTCCCTGGAAAAACCTATTGCTTTGGGACAGAAAGCAGAGACTTCCTGCACAGAGATTTGTGAAAGAGCTGTGGAGGCACAGCCTGGTCCCAGGCTCCAGACCTGACATGATCCCTGTCACTGGGAGAACCAGGGAGGATTATCCTGGAAATACAGGAGCTTGGTGCTGACGGCAGTTGCACTGCAAACATGGAACATCTTGTTGGGAAGCCAACATCTGCAAACAGCTGGATGTGATCACAACCCCTTGATAGGGTCCTGCGTGCCCCTAAGGACCTCAAAGACCCCTCAGACCCCTGTTTTTTTCTGGAGGGTGGAAGCACCAGGGAGCTCCAGAGCTGGGTGGTGATGATAGGAACCCCCGTGCAATGATCCCACAGGATTGCAGGCAATGGGAATGTCCTTCAGCGGGAAGCCAGGTTGTCCTTGGAGGCAAAGCAGGGCTGATGGGGCTGCCATGGGAATGTCAGAGAGGAGAGGATCAGCGTTCTGGAAAGCTCCTGAGAGCAGGGTTGGAATAATCCATTCTCAGTGGGGGCTGTAGCTCCAGCTTGTCCAGATGTACCTGGGAGAGCACTGGGAGAGGCACTGACCACTCCAGTGGGATGGGGATGATCTAAAAGGAGGCAGGAGAGCCTGGAGAGCTGGAGCAGAAGAACAGCAGGGCACAAGCAACACATGAACAGATCTTTAGCAAAGGGTTTTGGTGAACAGTAACTTAAAAAGGGGTTTCAAGGCTTAAACTGAAGGTTTGGGTTGAATTAATGGCGAGCTGGGCTCTCTCTCATCCCAGGGATGGAGTGGAGGAGACTGAGAATGGCTGGGGAGCAGAGGCAAAGCGAGGGGCATCTGCCCAAGCCCAGACCCACCTGCAAGAGCACAGATCTCCCACTGGCCTCCTGCCAGGCCCAGGAGCCTTCATGGAGCAAAGGTGGGCAGAGATGACTTCAGCACCCCAAGTAGGAGAAGTGAAGAACTTGCTGCTTTCACCTTGGAATTTGATTCCTTGGTAAGGAGGGTGCTGAGGATGCCCTGGGGTGAGCTGTGGAGAGGGGGGCAGCCAGCAGGACCACCAACTCTCAGGATGCCCATTTTCCTGGACAATTCCCACTGAGCCAGAACAATTGACTGGACCCTGTAGTGGTGTCTGCTGCTAACCCTGAGGAGACCTATTGCTCTGAAGATGAGAGGCATGAAGTTGCCTGAAGACAAGATGATGCACAGCTTGGTGTGCATCCTCTCTTCTCCTCAAGAAGAAAGGAAATGGCATCCATCCCAACTCCTAGGGACACCCCCTGGTCCATATTCTCCACGGGAAATGTGTGGAACTAACTGGTATGGCTGTGGATGATACTGGTGTCACCAACTGGGGACGATCACCTCACCCAGGAACTCCTTTCTATCCTGTCCTATCTCACACAGGAAAGGCCCTTGTGGTGCTGCAAACATTCCCAGGTGGGCCACAGGAAAATCACGTCCACTGCCAGCTCTTACTCCCCTTTTCCAGCCCACACCAGCCTCATCTCTCTGCAGGAAAGCCGAGGCACAGCTCCAAGCATGCAGCCCCATGCTCTCTGCAGATCTTTGGTCACGTTGCTCATGAGCTTGCTGCCTTGAGCAAGCTATAAAGTGCCACTGCAAGGGGCAGGAGGGGAGCAGGATGGTCCTTTCCATGAGAAGAGCTCAGGGGACACCTCTGGGAAGTGTCTGCATGGAGTCTGGGTGTGACACCAGAGGGGACTTCACCCTTAACCAGGGGGCAATTGCAAACCTGGCTCAGGGTGACAGCGAGTATCAAAGCAGGACACAGTGACACCAGGCTGAGTAATCCCAAGTGGATTGCTTTCCTGGAAGGTGCTGAAGCCCAGATTCCCACTGCAGTCAGGCACAGGTTGGGCTGCTGAGCACCCCCTGTGCAGTGCTCAGCACTTGGCCTCGCTCACCAACGGAGAAGCCACGGAGCCTTCTTGCCTCCATTTAATCATCAACATACAGAACTGGGCTCTTATTTACATCCCAGTACACTTCTCTCTGTACAACAGTGTAAGAGCAACAATTCCATTCCTCTCTGGAGCGTGGAAACCCGGAGGTGAGTGACCACCACCGGTGACAGCATGATTTGGGCCATTAGCTGCCAGCAGCCAGTGGCAGGAGCTAAGTGGGGCTGTGTGAAGCACCAGAACGTGCCCTGGATGTGGTGTTCACCCTGGGGGTGAGAGGGGAGTGCTGGAATCAGCCCAGCTGGGTTGCTGGGACAGTGGTAGCAGCCAGCCTTGGAATGGTGGTGGAGCAAAGCAGCCTGGCTCACAGCAGGGTAAGACCTTCCCTGGCATCAGGATAGCCTGCTTAGCCCACATCATCATGGATGGAAGCCACTAGAGCTGCTCAGTGTCCTCTGTTTGCCATGTGGATGTGCCTAGAGGATGACTGGGCTCTCTACATGGGGGTCCTGTGGCACCAGAGCTGCTCCAGGACTGCCACCACCAACCTGGCTCTCCCAAAAATCTTGGAGCATATTGTCCAGCTGCATGTGTTGGGTATCCTAGAGCATCTCTAATGCTTGTGGACCCTATGTGTGGGCAACTGAGCTGCGACCCTCGTGGCCACAGCTTGTGGTGATGGCCAGTGGCAAGTTAGAGAGGATTCTGGGGGCAGGACTTGGAGAATGACACGAGAACCAGGACATGACACTGAGTTCCCCTAGCTCCGAGGTGGAGGAGACAGCTGGGGGATGTTCAGGCTCAAAGTTGGGTGGAGTTCCATGGGGCAGGAACAATTCATCAGCCCTGCCTGAGCCTCCAGGAGACACGCTGCCAGCTTCCTTGGGCATTCCCAGGATATATCACCCAAACACCAGCCTGGCACCCCTTGGCTGTCCTAATCCAGGGCTAAGTCCCCAGAGCCTCAACGAAGCTTTTGATGAGAGATTTCATCAGTTTGTGGAAGTGTGAAGATCTGGAAGGAGCCAGGTGAGCTCCACCTGGGCACAAACAGCAGGACTCCAGGTGTCTCACCATCATTTTGCTCCATCTCTGCTGAGCAAAGGTCTGGCAAAGGGGAGAGGACTTGGGGAGCAGCACATCCAGTTGTGGGGAGGAATCCTGAAGCACAGGAATCCTTTGTGACATTTTGGCTCCCAAAACCATCTGCCTTTCGTGGCACAGGTGGGGTGGTTTCTGCAGGACAGATGGATGCTTGGGGGATCCTGTGTGGGAGAACCCAGAGGGAGGGAAAACCAACAGCAGCAGCAGTGTCTTAATGGGTGTCTGCAAGGCTCTGTCATCCAGGGAATGTCCACAGTCGAGGTCTCTCAGATCTGGATTGACACTCTGGATCGATGTGATGCAGTGAAGAAGGTAGAGGGAGTGGGCCTTTCCTCCTCCAAGGTGAACAGTCTTCACAAGAACAGACACCTAACACCTGCTTTGGGAGGGAGGACAGCGTGGGCTTGGCTGGTGTGAAAAGGAAGCTGAGATGGTGCAAGACACCAGATCTCCAACCCTGACACTGTGGGATGTTTGACTCTCTCTGGAAGGCCTGGAGTATGACCTGGAGGAAGCTCTAGGATTTGCCTGGCCAGGTGGATGTGAATGTCTCCCTGGGCATGGCAAAGTCTGCAGCTGTGTGGCACTGGCAGGCAGCTGCACTCCTTCCTTGCTAGGGTGCACAGGCTGATGTCCAAGAATGCTGGAGCATCTTCAGGATTTGCAGTAGGACTCTTCCCTGCATCCATCAGGAGTTAGACCTGACCTAATCCCCCTTTTATGGCTGATCCAGGGAAAGGGGCTTAGCCTGAGGTTCCCCGGTGTTTTCCATGAGTTGTCTTCCTCCAGCTCCAAAAACATGGGCAGAAGTGGTGGGACAAGACAGGAACTGTCAGCTGGGATCTTGAAATGCCCTGGTCTTGCTGCACTTTTCCGTTTTCAATGGCTCTGGGGATCTCTGGCAGCCACCACCAGCTCCTGGCCAGTAGCACTGTCCAGTGACTTGGGCTGGTGGGACTAACTGCAGTCTCCACTGAGCTCAGTGTGGAGCTCACCACAACAAAGTTTATTCTCGAACTGAAGGTCAGATCTGGTCATGAACAGGAGAGCTTTGGGGGGACAGAACATGGGAAATGTGCAGCTTCAGGGCTTTTGTTTGGAAGGTCTTCAGCCCCTCAGTGTCTCAAGGTTCTTCCTTGGAATGCACATGAAATGTAATCTGGCCAAACTCACCCTGGAGTCACTTCACAAGCATTTCAAGACATCCCAGTGCTAGTTCTAACTTTTCTCTTCTAGCTGCTTGCTCCCCAGGGCAAAGAGCCAAAATCCCCACTCCTATTGATCCTTTGGCCAGTGCAAACTCCACAACATTTTTCTTCTCTTTATTGTGACTCATGGTAAAAAATTGTCCATGACAGGAAGAACTGAGCTCACTTTGCCCATGTTTTCAAGTGGAATGCCAGGTTTTGCTGCCTCGGTGACTCTGCATGTAGGATTTGGTTTATTATTCTGCCAGGGCATAAGCACTTGCGTGATCTTAAGCATTTCTCCCTCTTATGACTTCTTTCATGCTCCAAGTTAGTAGCTGAGTATTTTCTTGAGCTAGGCCTGCGAGTTATTATCTCCATCCCTGGAGTGTGGGATGGCTGTGGGTGCTGTTTGGAATGGCAGTACTGAAGGCTGACTGTTGCAATCCAGCTGTGATGCTGCTGTGCCCCCCCTGCAACTCCTGAGTGAGGCTCGAGTGCTGTTTTTAAGGAGACCCTGGGCCAAGAGAGTGCACCAAGGTGTCACTCATTTGGGGACAGGGTGGCACAATTGCCCCCTTTTTGGGGCAGATTGCTAAAGCTTCAGTTTGCATAAACATCCCATGGGTTTGGAGGCTTCCCCAAACCTCGATTCCATTGACTTTGGGAAGTAAGAGGGCTGTTGGAAAGGGAAACTAGCTTGGATTTTCAAGCTTTATTCTTGCTGTAGCCAGCTTGGGTATAGAGTAAGTATAAAGGGACCAAGGCAGAGGTGGGAAGGAATTTCTGCTCCCAGGGTTGGTCACAACCTGGGAGAGGAGTGGAACTGCAGGAGGAAACCACAAGGAAGTGAAAACGCAGCATGTGTTCAGCTCTGCTGAGACATCATTCCTTGTTGGCTTCTGTTACCAGGACAGGCTCATCCTGCTCCTCAAGGATGTCCTAACCTCTTGCAACCAGGGCAAGAGGGAGTCATCTGGTAGAGATATGTCTGGTTTCACTGAAATCAGTGGCCAAGCTCACACTGACTTCACTAAGACCACCGTCTAGACAGGATACTTGATGCAGAACACTTAAGTTTGCTCATGATCCCAAGAGCTTTGCTCCATTAGCCAATGTGGCTAAAAACATCCTGGAAAAAAAACCCCCAAAAAACAACCAACCTGCCACTTTGAACTGTTTTGCTGCACGTAAATGCTTGGAAAACCAAAGAAACCGAATACAACCCTCCAAAACAACCAACCGAAGAAGGGTGATTTGTAGGAGAGGGAGTGGCAGCCTCTAGTGAAGTAACAGTCAGGGCAGATTACAAAAGAGCCAATTGACCCTCACCAGCTGTACTAGGAAAAAACCCAGACGAGATGTCGCATCATCGATAGAAAACCAACGCACATCCACACTTATTTTACCTACAGAGCACAGAAGTGGAGAGTAAGGGTGATGGAGCCCGGTGGGAGCACGCTCACACCGCTCCAACGGGAGCGCATTATCCTTCGGAAGATCACCGGCTTGAGTAGGTAGTACATGCACAGCAATAAAAAACTCCATGGTGTCGCCTCAGTCCCTCCTCAGATCTCGGTGGACTCTATTCGCTCGAGTCTGGAGGGAGTCCATGTCTTCTTCTCCTCGGTGTGCGGGGGGCTGGTGGCCTTGGTGTTCATCTCGTTGACCTTGTGCTCCAGGAGCTGGTTCTTCTGGTACATCTCCACGTAGTTCAGCTGCAGCTGCTTCTGGTACTTGATGACTTTCTCCTTCTCCTCCTGCCACGTGCGCCGCTCCTCCTCGAAGTCCATCACCTGCTGCTCCCGCTGCTGCCGCTCCAGCTTCAGCTCCGTCTGGAGCCGCTCCACCTCCCTCCGCAGGGTGTTCACGCTGTCCTCGCTCTGCCGCTGCATCTTGGCCTCGTCGCTCTCACAGGCCAGCGGGTCCCGCAGCTTCTCCCCGAGGTCCCCACCAAAAGGCCCCACCGGTCCCATGCTGGCAAGTGTCCGCTTCAGGCCGGAGACCTCCAGCTCACAGTGGTTCAGTTTTTCCCTCAGCACCTGCACCTCGCTCATCTTCCTCTGCAGCTCGCCCTCGCAGATCTCCAGGTTGACGCTCTTGGAGCTGTAGGAGTCCTTCAGGGTGAGGATCTGCTCCTCTTTCTCCCGTAGGAAGTTCTTACCTTCCTTGAGCTGCGACCGCAGTCCCACGATCTCATTGAGCTTCTGGGAGACGTCGGCTTGGGAGTCCTTCAGCTGCTGCTTGAGCAGGGAGATCTCACCTGCCTTCTGGCACACCTGTGGGGAGAGCGCTCGTGAGGCTGGTGGATGGCAGCGAGGAGCTGCTTGTCCCTGGGCTGGTCCCATGAAATGACCCTGCTCAAGGACCCAGCCTTCGCCAGGACCCAGACCATGCCACAGACCTAGAGGTTGTCCCCACCTCAGTGTTTTTTCCTGGCTCTCAAAGACCTGATCCTGTTCCCAGCTGGAGTTTCCCAAACAGCCAAGCCCAGTGCTGCAGTCCCCACCAGCAATGCTTCGCTCCTGCCTTCACCTTACTCTCCCACTCACAAACATGCAGGGCTCAATCCCAAACCTTCCACTGAACTTCTGCAAATGGCACATTTGGGAGCCTAATTAATCCTGGCTTCATTCACTTTCCATCAGGATTAGCAGAATAAGGTTTTCTTGATTCTAGAGCTATGTTTTGTCTCTGCACTCTTAATAAATTTAAAGTTTCTAGCCTGTGCATGGAAGGATTAAAATTCTTCACATGATCAAGTTGAAAAAAAAGGTGTGTTAGCTCTGGCTATACAAACAGACCTTGATAAAATGTTCTAAAAATAGAAATAGTAGGAAAATATTATGTACAACTCAACAGGAGAACTAGAAAGAGGAATTTGCCTTTCAGCCTTTAAGAGAGATAAACTTATTAACAACTGAAAAATGTGTGTTACAATGGAAAGCATGAGGTAGACATGGCTATTGATGTAATTCTTAGTTCATTTGCTTTTATATCTTCAATTTAAAAAAACTCAAATATTTGAAAAGCAGTTTCAAGGTTTGCCCAAATGCAAATGGTAAAAGAATTTAATTAAAATAGACTTAAGCCCATTTTTGGCAGGCACAAGTACCTGTGTAGAAAGACCTGTGTTCCCTGAAACTGGATTTGAATGTCACGACTTGGAGTGACCAGACTGTGAAGTCAAATTATTAACCAGCACAAGAGGGTGCCCACAAGAAGTTGTGCTTATTTTAGCCTAACTGAAATCAACAGGCCTGGGACTCAGACAAGCGAGGTGACAAGTGTCACCTGTTACCTGGAGGTCACCAACCCATGACTGCTATCTGTGGGCTCCACTTAGGGCACCTGGGAGGTACTTTGGGTCACCAGATCCCGCAGTGGAAACCTCACTCACGACCTGTTACAACAACGCTCTTACCTCCCACTTGGTCTCTTCAATCTTCGGGAGAAACTCAGCCTGCTCCTTCTTGAAAGCCACAAATTTCTTCTCCAGCTCCTCTCGTTGCTGGAGGAGCTGTCCCATGTCATCCTGGAGTTTTTTTTTCTCCTGCTGGAGCTTGAAGATTTGGAGCTGCAGAGCCTGCTGAGCCCGCTGTGCCTTTTTGGAGACCTGCTGCAACTTGTTGGCATAGTTCTGCCTCAGGTCCTCCATTTCCCTCTCCCAGATCTTCTGCTTCTCCTCGAACACCTGGAAGATGGCCGCCTCGCTCTTGTCCAAATTCCTCCTCATCTGGAGCACCTCCTGCTCCTTCTCCCACAGCCGGTCCTCCAGGTCCTGGATGATGTCGTCGGTCGAGGGCGAGTGGAAAGGCATCGTTTCGTTGAGATGGTTCAGTCTGTTGAAGGATGAGGTGCTCTTGCTCGAGGACCGCCCGCTGTCTGAGGTAGATATCCCGTTGTATCCCACGATGTTCTTCTCCACGTAGGTGGTCCCGATGCGGTTGATGTGGCTCGTGGAGGCGCTCATGGGGCCCACGTGCTGGCTGTAGCCCGTCCCGTAGGTGGGCAGGCTCGTTAGCGAGTTCCGGCCCGAATCCGAGAGCCCCCCGCCCTGGTTTGTAGTCCTGTTAAGGCTGCTCTTGTCGAGTCCACCCTTGGGTGCGGATGGGCTATTGCTGTTGGCATGGTTCAGGCTCTTTCTGTTCTCTGCCATCCCGTTGCTCTGCGGCGGGCAGAGGTTCTGCATGGAATGGAAGTTTTTAGGAACTACTGGTTTAAAGGCTGAGGGTCTAACTAAGGGCTCATTGCTCTGCAAAAAGGAAAAAGGACCACGCGTCAAACACAGCAAGAGGCTCGGTGACAACACGCAAAAAGAGACACATCGGCACAGGATGGGGCTGATGCAGTTTGGGCTGGCACCTTGTCCCCACCCTGTTACACCCTGGACCATTTGGGGCTGCACATGAGGGACCTGTGGTCAATCAAAGGGCAACACTTTGCCTTCCCTTCCTCCAGCTGAAAGGAAACCATCTTGACTCACCCCAAACCTGCGTGATTTTTCCCTAGAATACTCCTCTGGTTCTCTTAGTGCTTTTCACAGGGAGGGCTGCCCCTTGCATACCAGACTTGACCAAAATAACTTTAATTGTTGCTGATTATATTTCTAGCCTTGAGGTTGCTTTGCCCTTTTGCTGAAAGTTGAATTGAACCCTTAGATTAACAGCCCTTTTGCCTCAGGAGCATCACATTTCCCTCCTGCCAGCAGTGACCTGTGCCTGTGGGGACCTCGTGTCCTGCTTGTCCTCGGACAGGAGCAGGTGGGAGCTGTGACAGCTCCAGCAAGGAACTGCTGGAGCTGCTCTTCATTTGAAATGTGTGTTTTCTTTGGCATAAGCAGTGCTGGGGGACAATAGACCACTGCTGTAAGGGATTTGGATAGGATTTTAAAGCCTTGCACATTCCTCACCCCATCAATGCACCATTAGAAACAAAATTTTCCTCAAAATGGGATTGAGTCTCCCCTACTGCAGGTTGGATTTTAGGTAAAAATTACATGGGAGGAAGAAAAGGTATTTTGAAAATGCCTTTTAGGAGAAACAGAATAAACCCCGCTGAACAGGTTGGAGGTTGGAGACCAAGTGTGAGACTGAGATGGACTGCGGGGGCTGTTGGATTAACAGCCCAGGAGAAAAGGCCACCAAATGCTGCAGAAATAATACTGGACACAAATTATGGAAGTCACTGGAGCAGAGCAGCAGGCTACATAAAACACTGCTGCCTCTGGGGCTCTGTTCCTCCTGTCTTGGGAGATTTTGCTCCTTGAAGACAATATGAGCCATGAGGACTGTGCTGGGCCGGGGGATAATATTTACAGGGGTAGTTCCAATCCTTTTCCCTCACAAGGGGCACTGGGATTGGGATCAAATGCTCGTGGCTGCTTTCAAGCACCAGCTTTAGGTTGCAGTGTGTGGTTGGAAACTGCCTATAAAAGACACAAAACACCAAAACAAGAGTGGGACTCAGATGCTGGACCTAGTGAAACAGGAGCCAACTCCAGCTCCCTCCCCATCCTTCAGGGAGGCAGACATCTCAGGGAAGTTGGAATAGCCACTGACTTAAATGAGCTGTATGTAGAGGACTTGTGGTCATGCTCTTGGGTTCCTCAAGAACTAACAACCCTCCCTTGAAAGTCATAAGAATGATATCACCTCTACATAAAAACATACAAAATAAAAATGAGACCATCAAGACTACACCCTTGTCTGTGCTTCCAGAGAAGTGCCACAGCCCCTCAGCTGCTCCAGGAGGTTCTCACCTGGTCTAGTTTGCCGGAGATGGGCAAAATCTTTGGTGGGTTACCGGGCTCTCGGTACTGGGGCGGCGGCGGCAGGTTCTTCTCGTTGTTGGTGGTCACGTTGCCGCAGATGTCCATCTTCACCTTCTCGCTCTTGCGCAGGTCGCCGTTGATGTAGAGGGAGTTGGAGACTTTCTCCGTCTTGTAGGTCTTCTCCTCGCCGGAGTAGCGGCTGGAGATCTCCCGCGCGGAGTAGCCGTTGCGGGGCCCCTCCGTCTGCCGGCCGCTGCTCTGCGTCCGCGTGCCCACGCTCTTCATGGCGAACTCCTGGTCGTTGGCCACTCCGCTGCCCACGCTCCCCATGGCGCTCTTGGGGATGGTTTGGGAATAGCGGGGGGCGAAGCCGTGGAAGTTCTCCGGGCTGGGGTAGGCCGGGTCACTGAGGACGGGCAGCGTCTCTAGCGTGGCCATGGCAGTGTAGGGGTGAGGTGGAGGCACAGCTCAGTGGCACTGGGGCAAAGAGGGAAAAGGGTTGTTAAAGAGATGCCTTTTGTCTGCCATGCCCTTTGCAGGTCAAAGTCATGTCCCAGTGATGGGGTTCTCCTGTTCTGTGGGATCCCTTGGAGGAGCAGCATTCCCCAAATCCCACCCGCAGTTATCAAAAAGAGCTTCTAATCTTCTCAGTCCAAGGGCTGTGGTTCCCAGGGGAGTGAGTTGCATGGATTTTAGTAGGCACAGCTCTACAGCATCGGTGAGACAATCACTTGCTGTGCCCAAGCTTGAATTATTTCTGTCACTTCCCAGGTTTGAGCAAGTTTGTGTTCCCATGGGGATGGGAGGTCTCCAGCCCTGGTCCTGGTTCAGACAAGTGCTCCCTCCAGCACATCCCTTAGGGATGTCACCACAGGGTTTAAGCAACAAAATTTCCATCTATTTCTTGGGAGTGTTACCTGAACTGGAGCTTTTAAAAAGATACTTTTGTGCAGCTGTCATCCTAAATTTTCTTTTAAATTTTTACTCCCCTTCTCCATTTGATTCTCACTTAGGCTGTGCCTTGGGCTGGCCAAAACTAGGCCATGGGACATGGATAACATGCAAATAATGGTTTCAAAAGTTGTCTTTCACTAGGGTTGTCCTGGGGCCAATTATCCTTGGGACTAATTCTCTCATGTCTAGATGCTTTTCATCAGCTTTTACACAAAGGTGTAAAATTCTATTTAAGAAAATAAAAGACCCATAACAACTTTTTTTTTTCTTTTGTTGCCTCATTGAATAATGGAGAATTTGAACCTGTACAACCCAAAGATCTCATTACCTGAAGGAAGGGAGAAGGTGCATTGCAAATTTTCAGTGACTAAACCAAACCTGGAGGAGCAGGGTGAGTGACTCATGGACAGCTGTGGCCACTCAGCTGACCATTGTCCACCTGGCCCTACTGAGTTCATTGACTCGGTCCCCATGGGCCAGAATGGACGCTTTTCTTTTTTCTCAGGCACCCTCAGTTCCAGGTTTTCCAGGATGAACCATCCTGGCAGCCCAGGGACAAAAGCAGGACTTAAGGGCAGCAGAAGGTGCAGCTTTCCCTCTGGATGGCATAAAAACAGTGATGCCCTTTGGAGAAAGGTTCAGGGATAGCTTAGGTCAAGCAGGACCAGCAGGAAGGGGACATGGAGAAAATCCCCATTTCAGTGGGGTTTTCCCTTTTCTTGGGGTAGGGATGTTCATTCAGCCCTCCCTGAGTAAAGGGTTTATTTCCCTGGAGAGCAAGCTGAGGTTTGGAGCTCATCTCCCATGTGGTATCTCACAGGGCCTTGCTATTTGCACTAATAATGGAATGGAAAAAGAATTAAAAAGGTTAAAAAGCAGGGTCTGCGCTGCTCAACTTTGCTTTTATTAAACTGCATTTCTGGAGGTTTCTCCTCCCCCTTCCCCAGCATCCTGCCCTGTCCCAAGTACAGCCCGAGTGGCAGATGTGGTGACTGCTGTGCCAGAGGGAAAGGACACAGAGCTGTTGAGATGGGATTTAAGGTCCCTTCCAACCCAACCCAACCTGGGATTTTATGATCAACGAGCATTAAGTGAACACTTTGTGATCCCTGCTGAGGACACCCTGCAGTCTGCACCTCTGTCCCCTGCAGATGATCTCACTCATTCCCTGATGGAAGTCCAAAGGCCAGGCAGTAAAGGAGGATCACGTGAGCACATGTGGGGATCCACTGCAGCCAAAACACGAGTGACTGTTGGCCACAGGTGACAAAACCTCTGCCAGCAGCAAGAAGTGGCGAGGTCTGGTCACGTATCCTGCATGTGACATTTGGACACATGCTCTGAGCAGCACTCAGAGGCTCCTGACCCCAAAGATGCTTCCCAAAGAACATCATCACTGGCAGTTCATGAGTGCACAGTGCCCAGGGGTTAATCCAGGGGCTTGCTGAGCACCTGGAGACTTGGCTGGGCTGTGGAGTGATGAGGAAGGATGGAGAACACCCACCTGAAGCAGCACTCAACCAACCGTGCCTTTGGATTTTATGAGTCAAGGGAAGACTTTTTGTCCTCCTAATTTAGGAATAACCTGCTTTTCAGTGACTTTGGGAACCTTTATAGGCTGTGATTTATTTTTATGGGACATTAGGCACCATGGGAGGGATGTGCCAGAAGGTCTCAGCTCCAGACAAGGAAGTGGCATTATCTCCTTGCAGTGCTCCCCAGCCAGCAAGAGAGAAATCCAGGTTACTTTTCCCTCACTGGGTAAATTTCACGGTGACATTTGCACATTTACATTGACTATCTGAGGGCAGGATGAGGTCACTGGAAAGTTTGATCCTTTCAGACAGAAAATAAAAAAGGCCAGCACAACAACAAGCAGTTTCTTTCATCTGGGAATCATCCAAGAAAATATTCTGAAAAAAAAACCCCCCTTGTTCTTAGCTTATGTTTACTGCAAACCCGGGATCTGATAAACAGAGCATACAGACAAGTGTTACAAATATGTTATTAAGGAGATTCCAGAAGTGCCAACAGACCCCTGACAGTACAGCTTTGTTTGCCAAAAAGGGACATTTTTCTTTCAAGAACAACCCTCGGGTTTGTATCTTCTGGCCACCTCCAGTTCCCAGTCAGGTTTCACATTGGTTGTTCCTCAGCCGAACTGTGAAATCAGATTTGGAGCATGGAAATAACGTTGCCAAGCTCCAGCACAGAGCAGGAGAGTCTTTTTTTCTCCTTCCAGGTTTGGGGGAATGTGTGACTAAAAACTTCCCCAAGACATTTCTTCTCCTTAACTCTCATCAGCTCTGGGGCAAGAGGACAAGGGGGAATGGCTTCAAACTGACAGGGCAGGATTAGATTGGGAAGAAATTCTGGACTGAGGCTGGGGAGGCCCTGGCACAGGGTGCCCAGAGAAGCTGTGGCTGCCTCTGGATCCCTGGAAGTGCCCAAGGCCAGGCTGGACAGGGCTTGGAGCAGCGTGGGACTGTGGAAGGTGTCCCTGAACATGGCAGTGGGTGGCACTGGATGAGCTTTAAGCTCCAAAGCTTCCAAACCAAACTATTCCATGATAACTGCCTCCCTCCCATGGGAACATGAACTGAGAGTGGATGATTCCCAAGGGTGCTGAGCCTGTCCATGAGCACAGGGAGGCTGAGGGAAGCCAAGGGATTTGCCTTTACCAGCATTTCATTCCCAAGTCCATCCTTTAGTCACCCTGGAGCATGGCTGGATGGCTTTCTCTGACCAGGGACCCTGGAAATCCACACACTCCGCATGGCACCACCTCCCCATCCCATCCATCCGCAGTGGCCTCTTGGCCTTTCCTGCAGCAGCCTCGCCTTGGAGACAGCAATATTTTGATGCCTGATACAGAAAATCTGGGCTGAAATGCCATTTTCCCCAGCTGTGACAGGCAAACTCTGCATATCCACCTCTTACCAAGATTTCTCACTGTGCCTGTAGCTCCAGGACACTCCTAGATGTTATTGTAAATACAGCAATTTGTAAAATAACAACTGCATCTTCGCACTTGCTCTACCCAAACCATTCAGTGTACGCCTCCCAGTAAAAAGAAGAAAAAAAATTGCTCTGGAGACAAGCAGCTGAATGGTTAACTAAGACTCAATTATGGAGGCCTGGCTCTGTTTCTGCCTGAGGAGGTTAATTGTTAACACTCTCCTAACAAAGGCCTTGGGGAGACAGATGTACCTGGGCACCGTGCCATGGGAGAAGGGGATCACTCATCGGTCTTGGGCACGGAGAGCTGCAGCAAAAAGCCCCAGAGCAAGGCAGAGCCTTGGCACACGCGCCATCCCAGGCATGTGGCGCTGGCAGCACGGGCAACAAAGGCATCTGAAGGTCAAAAATTCCACCCCCTTCGCCAACTGTGGTAACAGGTGTGCCCCTGACCTTCATTAGTCAGGTTTGTTTGCCTCGGCTTTAACGAGAGAGCAATTACTGACACCGTAAATCCCTGCTCTGGCCTGTTGTTTTTGTAGGGGTAGGGCCTACACCTGCCCTGTGTTTACAGCTCTGCCAGTTTGTTGGCAGCACTGCCAAGGGGTTGGTTTGGTTGGAGGAGAAAAAGTCAGCGTGTCCTGAGGTGGTGGAACAGGTTAGAAATGGTGGGAAAGGGTAGAAAAAGAATGGTTGTGATAATTTCAGCTTTGCCCAGGAAGATACGTGGAATGGGAAGGGAAGGACAGGAGTGGCTCAGCAGGGAGGACACAGACCCTGTAGGGAGCAAAACCACCCGTGTCCAGTGAGACATTAACAAATCCTGGGGAAAAACCACCACTGAAAACCAAGGTTTGCAATTGCACTTGTAGAATCATAGAATCACAGAATTATTCAGGCCTTCTCTAAGGCCATGGGGTCCAACTGTTCCCCCAGCACTGCCAAGGCCACCACTGACCCACGTCCCCAAGTACCACATCCACACAGCTTCTAAATCCCTCCAGGGATGGGGACTCTTGCCCTGGGCAGCTGTGCCAGGGCTGGACACTCTTTCCATGAAGAAGTTTTCCATGAAGAAATTTTCCCTAATATCCAGTCTAAACCTCTCCTGTTTAGAGGCTGCTGCCTTTTAGTTTCAGGTACAGGTTTCAGTCACATCCCTCTTCTTCTCCCCCACCTATTCTTGTACTTCACATCCTCCAAAAAGGCCACTCAGCTACTGCTCTGCCTCCTGTGTGTCACAGGCCATCACTTGCCACCTCCTTACGGCCGTGCTGGAGCCAAACCTGGCTGGGATTGATTCAAGAAGCAGGGACACCACAGCTGCCCTCCCCTCTGGCTCCAGTGCCCTGGCACCTCCTGTTCTTCTACACCCTTCTCAAGTTGCTCAGTCTGAAAAGGGGAACAGAATGAGCTTTTCTCGTCTCTCACAGGCATTTTTTCCAGCCCTCAAGTAACTCTTGTGGCTCTTTTCTGCACCTCCTCCTACTCCTTTCCCCCCATCCTGGCTTGGTGGCTGCCAGGTTTTCCTCCACCACTGGCATACAGCACAAACACACTTGAATCTGTCTGCAAAAACATGCAGATCTCGAGCTTTTCAACCACAAGCTTTTTCCACAACCAAAACCCAAATGAAGTCAGAAGAACAAGTCCTTCACCTTCCCCCAGGACATGGACCTCTCTTTTCCCATTTATCCCTGCACTGCAGATCTTTCTCTCCCCATTTAGAGCTAAAAAGCAAACTCAGGAAGGCAGGTTGAAGGGTCAAGTAGTGGCAAATTCTTGCAGCCGCCCTCAGACACCTCTTGGGCTGTGGGGCTGCTGTGTATCTGCACATTCTGTGTGAAGAATGTATGATTGGATTTACTTTTGGACACAATCCTGAATAATGTGCCCTAGGGCACCCTGCTGGAGCAGGGAGGCTGGACTTGGACTGCCCAGCATGGTTGTCCTGCTTAGGAACATCCAATCTGGGAATGTGGGACCATCCTGTCCCTCTGTGACCCCCTGACTTTCCAGCTACGCCTGTCCCAGCGCCTGAGAGCACTGAAGGTTTTGCACAGGGACCTGCAGCATCCTCTGGATAACTGGGCCCAGTTCAAAGCCCTCAGCCCTCCCAGTACAAACCCATTTCTGAGACAGGAGGATCACACTTCGATTTTCTCTCCTGAAAACGTGGCAGCATCAGGAGGGGGTGGCAGGATTAGGGGCAGGCAGGTCCTGGTTTTGGGGGCTGCACTTCCTCAGGCTGCTGTGGGAAATAAAAGTGAGCTGGCTTAGAAACATTTCCTTTTCCTTTCCGCCTGCTAATGAGATAATTACAGCCTTTTGTATTCTGGGAAACTACTTTCTCATTATGGGGGCCGCATCAGCTATTTACATAATAAGCCTGAAACAAAAGAGATGAGATGAAAAGACCCAGGCAGCTCCTCAGGGGAGCTCTTGTTGAGCTGCCAAGGGACAGCCTGCAGGGTGACGGATTCCTGCATCCCCAAATCTCCTCTGGGTCTGGAGTGGGTGGCAGCTCTTCATTCAGGATGTCCCCAGCACGTGATGCTCCTCACTCTCAGCTGTGAAGGTCCCCAGGGTCCTCAGAACCAGCTCTTTCTTAAACCACTCGTTGCAATTCCTGATGCTAAAGGATTTGGGAGGGTGGCCATGAATCCAGACCCACATCAAGGAGAGTCATGACAGCATTTGTGGGGCTCACAGTGGCACCTGGGCACGACTCCTACCACCAGAGGATGTTTGGTACCAAACTGGCCCATCCCTTGGCCCATCTGCTGTGTCCCAGTTTCCTCCAGCTGTGGTCAAGGGACATTCTGGGTACCACCCTGTCCCATATCCCATATCCCATATCCCATCACTGTTCCTTATTTCCCTGTCGGACCAAAGGACATTCTGGGTACCAGCCTGGCCCATTCCATATTCCATATTCCATATCCCATATCCCATCACTGTTCCTTATTTCACTGTCGGACCAAAGGACATTCTGGGTACCAGCCTGTCCCATTCCATATTCCATATTCCATATTCCATATTCCATATTCCATATTCCATATTCCATATTCCATATTCCATATCCCATATCCCATATCCCTGTTCCTTATTTCACTTTCTGACCAAAGGACATTCTGGGTACCAGCCCATTTCCCTGTCCCTCCAGTTGCCCAAGGGATGCACTGATTACAAACCCATCCCTTTCCATTTCCCATTTCCCCACCTCCCCAGCTGGCCAGTGGGTACCAACCTGTCCCACCCCATGTCCCTGACCCCACAGCTGGCTAGGGGGGCGCTGGGTACCAAACTGTCCCATCCCACACGCCAGTGCCTGTCCCCCAGCTGGCCAAGGAACTCTCTGTGTACCAAAGTGTCCCTCACCACCTCCCTTCCCCAATAAAGGCCCCATTGTTCTCCCCTGACAAAGCCTGAACAGTGCAGCCTGCTCCACCTTCCCTGGCCAGCCCTCCCACTCTGCTATCAGTTTTCCTCCCTCAGCTGGTGTTTAAGGGACACAGTCCACTGCCACCCTGTCCCCATCCTCCAGGACATGGCAGGAGGGGGAATCATGGCAAAGCACAGGCACAATCTGCACTGTGGAGCACATGGCCTTGGCTCTGTGCCCTGCTGCTTGTCCCTCCTTCCCTCTCAGCTCCCTGAGGGTGTTCCTGGAATGGACACCCTGCCACAGCTTCCTAGAAACTCCTTACTGACAGAAAAGTAATCAGTAAATCAATCTGGGCATGGCTATTGCTTATCCCAAACAAGCTGCTCCACCTGTCCCAAGCCCACCTCCTCCATCACAGCTCCTCATCTCTGGATGTCCCCAGTTTTAATCCATGGGATTTTCTGGATCCGAAAAAGCAGGCAGAGTGGAATTAAAAGCCAGGCCACACCAGTCTCAAGCTGTTCCAGTAAGGGAAGAAATCAAAATTATTCTGGAGGCTGCAGCAAGGTGGGAAAAGCCCCAGAGAAATCTTGGCAGGTGACGTGGAGATGTGACAAGGTACATTTGTAGAGTCCCAGAGAGGCTTTTTTGTCTCATCCTTGGACATTTTCAAGCCCTGAATGGACCAGGCAGGATCCACCAGCAGCAAGATGGCCTGGAGAGCTCCCAGGGTCCTTTCCACCAGGAATTATCCTGCCATGGAGATTTTTGCAAGCCACACTGAATATCCACCAGCATTCCCCTGGCCAGAGTCCTCATCCTCAGAGGGATTTTCCCCCTTTTTCCCTATCTGCTCTCAGAGCCCTGGGACTGGATCTGGGCTGGAAACCTCCAGGACGCACCCGAGGGCAGACAGGAAGGTTTTTCCATGACCTGCTTTATCTGTCCCCATTATCCCAAGGGGCAGCAGGACAGGATGGTTTTAAGCTCGACCCAAACTGCCGTCCCAAATCCCGTGTGTCCATCAGGAAGGTCTCATCTGTGACCCTTGTGACTGCCCCTAGTAAGATACTCAGGGCCAGCTGTGTCATTGTCCCCAGCGAGGTCCCAATGGCAACCTCTGCCACCAGAAAAGCACCAGCTTTAGTGGCACAGGGAAAACTCCCTGGATTCTCTCAGTACAGAGAATGGACAGCCTGATGGAGCAGCCTCAGTGCTGGCTGTGACCCTGAGGGGTGCCCCATGCCATGGGCTGCACTGCTTGGCATCATCCCAGCTCTGCGTGCCTCAGTTTCCCCTTGTTAAAGGGCTGCCAGTGGGATCCAGGGTGAGATTTCCCCACCCTGAACAATCCATCTCCATCTCTGCTCTGACTCCTGGTACAAACACAGCCCAGCAGGTACGTCCCATCCCTAAAAAGCAGCTGGAAAGGGTCCCACTGGCTCAGCCTTGCATTAATGCACTGAAAATCCTTTGGAAAGGTGGCTGGAGATGAGGTGCTGGCAGCTGAGCCTGTGGGAGTCCCCAGCTCAGGGGATATGGGGAAGCTCCTGGTCGCCACTGAAAGTGTCCCAGCACGGAGCTACATCCATTGCCTGGCTCCCCAGCATCTGTCTGAGCATCCTCACACATCCCCACATCCCAAATCTCAGGGGTCCCAATGTGATCCCCTGCTCCAGCCCAGCTCCACGGCCCCAAATACCAGGAGGTCACCCCTTTTTGTCACCAGACCCCCCCTGCACGATTTAAACCCCTTTCCTGGCCGGGATGGTTTGGAGGGAGGCTGATCCTGTCCTTTGAGGTGAGCCATCAACCCTAAAGCAGTTCCTAGGAGCCGTCCCCACGAGCTCTGCCTGGCCCTGCCATTCCCAAACTTTGTCCACACCTCTGTCCCCGCAGGAAGGACAACGAGGGGACCCGCCACGAGCTGCCACCAGCCGCCCACGCCACCAGCCCGGCCGTGATTTATCATTAACTCGCCCCGAGGAATTTGTTGGGCGCGGAGCCAGCCCGGGAAGCGCTGGCTCCTCCCCGGACACCACACTTGGAGCAAGCCCCCACGGTGGCTCGTCCCCACCGCCGGAATTAGCGCTGCTAAACCGGAGTGATGCCCTAAAATCCGCTGGGGTTCAAGGTCTCGGTGCTGGGGGGGTTCCAGCTGGATGCAAGAGGGGTTTATCGAGGGCGAAACCGCAGCTTTCCCCACCCTGAGCCAGCAGGGCACCCCATCCCTGCTCCGACCCCCGCGCCGAGCGCAGCCCGGTGTGCCCCCCAAAAATTCACCTGCAAAGGGTCCCGCCAGCTCAGCCCAGCGCTAATCCACCGAAATCCCTTCGCTCCCCTGCCCGGCCCCAAACAAAGACACCCAGCGAGAGGGGGAAGGAGAGGAAAGGAAAGATCCCACAAAAAGCCGGCACCCACCGGGATTTACCTGGGCAGCCCAGGGGTGCATCCTGCAGCTCCCCATCTTCCGCCGACCGCGAAATTCATTGTTCCCCTGCGTGGTATCCCGGGAAAAAGTCCAAAATAATACCTGCGGAGAGCAACCTGCTGCTGGGCTGGGGCCAAGGGCTGCCCTTCGCTCGGTGGGATTGGCCACGGCACCCGCAGGAGCTTAACTCTTTGTGCCCAGATCCGGCTGGGATTTTGGGAAGGGATGGCTCCTCTTCCTCAAAGGGAAATTTGGGGCTGATGGTTTGTTTTAGCTTAAATGGGAATGTTGGAGTCAGACGCTGGGTTTTCCTGAAATAAGGATTTGGTGTTTGCCTTTTTTCTATCTTCACGTGGGGGTTTTCGTGTCTGATGGCTTGTTTCTGCACAAATAGGGATTTGTGGGTTTGGAAGGTTTTGGGGGTTGCTCAAATAGGGATTTGTGGGTTTGGAAGGTTTTGGGGGTTGCTCAAATAGGAATTTGGGCTTCACAGGCTTGTTTTATCTCAAACAGGGAATTTGGGGTTAGATCGTGTCTTCAAATGGGAATTTTGGGTTCTGATGGTTTGGTTTTGCTCAAATGGATATTTTGGGATCAGGTAACTTATTTTGGCTAAAGGAAGATTTTGGGGTCTGGCAGCTAAAAAATAATAGGGATTTGGGGTCTGACTGTTTTGGTTTTTTGTTTGTTTGCTTTTCAAAGGGTGATTTTAGGGTCTAGGGGCTTGTTTTAGTACAAATAGAGTTTTGGGGCTCTGACAGCTGGGCTTTTTCTATAATGGAATTTCGGGGTCTGACAAATTTGGCTTTTTTCAAGCGGGGATTGCTCAAAACAGCTCATTTTCACTCTGTTATTTTGGGATCTTTCTATCAGGGAACCCTTCTTGACATTCCCATCCTTCTGGGGATGCTTCCCAGCTGAAATGAAAGGCTGTGAAGAGCTCTCAAAGGGCAGAGGATTGGCCAGAGGGGACGAATGGGATGATGCATCCACAGAATGGTTGGGTTTGGAAGGGACTTCAAACCTCATCTCATTCCAACCCCTGCCGTGGGCAGGGGGACCTTCCACTATCCCAGGTTGCTCCAAGCTCCATCCAGCTGGCCAAAAGGTGGCCCTGGATGCTGCCTTCCTTCCTTTCCATCACTCAGAGCAGAGCCCTGGTGACACAGGATGGCTCAGAGCTCCTTTTCCCACTTTCCCAGCTGCCAGTGCTGCAGCAGGAGAGCAATCAGGCTTCCCATCGGGGACCATCCAGCCTCAGCACTTACTCTGGGTTATTTGCAGTCGTGGAGGGAGGGAAATAAAGCCACATAAAGCTACCACTAATTTAGACACATTTTCTCAAGTGAATTTTCCATTGGCAGGATGTCTGGGGATCAAAGGAGTCGCCGGTGTTGGTGGGCAAATAACAGCGAGAGCAGTAAAACAGCAATAATGCCAAAATAATCAAATGTGGGTTAATGTGCATTTAAACCAGGGCAAAATGCACTGCTGGGGTGCACGGGGAAGGTGTAAATTATACCAAAATGCATTCCTGTGGAGATTCAAGCTCTTAATTTTGCCCTTAAGCTCCAGAAGCAGAGAATTCTGACAAACAGGCTGCTTTTGGGATGTGTGTGCACCTTGGACACGCAGACAGAGAGCCTTTTCCATCCCTGGCACCGCTCTGGCAATAACCAGAGCTGGCTCAGAAGCTCTGCTGGGACGTGGACCCTTCCCAGCAGTGGGATTTGGGGAAGCTGCCCAACAAGGAGCCTGTGGCTGCCCAGCAGGGAGCTGCAGCGGGAGCAGATCTCACAGGAGACAGGCAATTTCCTGACACTGCAGCTGGTAGAGGCTGTGCTCGTGCTCCCTTTGGGAGCTGAGTTATGTCTTAGTGCTTCCCACAGATGAATAAATCATGATAAGAGAGACTTTGGAGAGGGCTGGAAAATCCAGGATAACCCGTGCTCCTGGCGCTCTCGGCTGGGGTGTAAACTTTTGAACTCCCAACTCCTGTTTCTAACCCAGGGCTTGGGTGGCTGAGGCAGGGACCTCTCTGCCCACCCAGCTCACCTCCAGCAGAGCCCCTCCATCACCTCTGAGAGCCAACAGAGACCCCCAGTTGTCACCCAGCACCCCTTTGTGCCAGGGCTCCTGCACAGGCAGCTGCACCCAGGCCACCGTGTTTCCCCGTCCCCATGGGGCACAACCACCAGGACTTGGTCTCAGCCCTTTGAGGGGCTTATCCTTCTCTGCTCTGCCCTTTTTGGGTGGCCATGGGCCAGCTGTGTCACCCAGACCCAGCTACCTGAGGTGACCTCCAGCCTGAGACTACAGGGTTGGGTTTACCCACCTAAAAAGCCTTGCCTACCCAGCCATGATGGCCTCGCTCTGTCTTGGGGCTGATGCTTTGAACATCCACCCAAAGCCTTCTTCCTCTTGAAGAAAGGAAAAATGTGCTCTTCCAAAATCCAAACTCTTTGTTCCCTTGTCCTTCTGTTTTCTTTTCCCTTTTTTCTTTTCCCTTCTCTTTTTTTTTCTTTTCCCTTTGCAGGGGTGGCGGGGTGATTTCCATTCCCTTGGAGCCTTTTCATTTCAAGATCCCCAAGCTCTTTGAGGTCCTTGGGCTGCACCTGCAGGATTGCTTCAGTGTTTTCTGCACTGATCAGAGAAGGAAGAAAATGTCAGCTGCAGTGAGGTCTGAAAGGAGCATCAATGGCCTGGGACATTTCCCAGGGAACACAGGTGGAAAGCATTGATGTGCTCAGGCATGCGGCAAGGCAGAGGTGGAGATGGGAGTGGGAGCAGAGACAGTGGCTCCCTGCACTGGGATTTCTTCCTTGAAAGCTCTGGGGAGCTGCTTTTCGGTACCAGACATCCCAGTGTAAGCAAGAGCCTCCCTCCTCTCTTCACCCAGACTCCTTTATTTAGAGGGAAGATCATTTTCAAAGCCTTGAGGAGCTGAAAAAAAACCCTAAATAAGGGTACCCTGGCTGCTGAACACACTTTGAGGCCATGAATGAAGTGCCATCTCCATCCCAGGATGTCTGAGTGCCTTGGCTGGGCAGTGTCGAGGCCAGCCTGGTCTGGCGATGAAGACAGTGCTGAATTTGTGTTGGAAGCCTCCAGAGCTTTCCAGCCAGCACCACAAGAACCTAAACCCAGCTCAGACCTCAGCTGTGAACTGGCTGTGCCTGTAAGTGCTTGACATCCATCAGGATGGACACTGAAACCAGGATTCCTGCAGTATCTCTTCACCAGGCTCTGTCTGGAGCTCTTCTCCACCCTCTGTTCTTAAAGCAGAGATGTCCAGACCAGTTTTCAGAGGAAAGACCCTGTTTTCTGTGCCAGCCAATTGGTGTGGAACACTCTGGGGTTTCCCTGTGTTTGTGGAGAGATGCTGCCTTGCCTGATTTGTTGTGAGTGATCCCTGCAGGGATCACAGGGACCACAGCCAAACGTGCAGGATGGGGCTGGTAGAGGAGCATGAACTATGCCATGCCAGGAAATCCAACCTTTCTGCTGGGAAAGATGATAAAATCCCCAGCAGCCTGCACAGCCTGAGCAGGCTCTGTGGCTGAGCTCCCAGAAGAAATGTCAGGATGACACCCTGAGTTTGTTTGTGGAAGAAAGAAACTGGTTATGTGATTAAACAAACCTTCTCTGCACGTAGGGGTTCACCAGCACAGGGACACCCCGCTGCTCTGGAAGTTAAAATGCTGGGAGAGGCTTTTCCTGCTCATTAAGTGGAATGATTTGAGCCTGTGTGAGACCTCTCCATACCCACACAGAGCTGGGGGTGGGAGAGGACCTTCTCCAAGCTGCCACAGGGGATGACAGGGGGTCCTGAGGCTGGGTTGACCCCAAAAGCTGGGTTGATGCCAGCTGCTGTAACAGGGGACACTTCCCATCTCCAATCCATGACATCTGCCTGCTCAGCTTGGGCCAGCACAAACAAGCCAAAAGACTCTGGTTTATGTCATCCAGAGGGATGGTTTCCTATTCTGGAAAAAACGTCCCTGCTGGTATAAGCTGTCTCCTCCTGTACCAGCACAGGGCAGACAAAGCCTCGCAGTGCTGGCAAGCCACAGCCTGGAGCATGGGCCAGGTCCATAAATCAGGAGAGGCTCCTGCATCTCCTCCTGTGGGTGCTGAAAGCCCAGAGTATGTGCTGGGCATCCTGGCCATGGGATTTAGGTCAGGTCTGAGCTGCTTGAGGGGAGGATGTGAATTATCAGGTTTCCCAAATCATGTCTAGGCCAGAGAACTGTGGAATCATAGAATCATCATGGAATGGTTTGGATTGGAAGGGAACTTAAAGCTCATCCAGTTCCAACTCTCTGCCATGTCCAGGGACACCTTCCACTATCCCAGGTTGCTCCAAGTCCCATTCAGCCTGGCCTTGGACACTTGTAGGGATCCAGGGGCAGCCACAGCTTCCCTGTGCCAGGCCTCAGCACCCTTACAGGGAAGAATTTCTTTCTATTATTTAGTCTTAATCTCTCATCTTTTAGTTTAACACCATTCCTTAAGCATCCTTGGGTGATTACCCAGAATGAAAGAAATAAACCTCCCATTCACCATCCCAAATCATCAGGCCAGGCTTAGTAAAAATAAATTGGAGCAATCCAGCTTGCAGCCAGGAGGGCCAGATTCCCACTGGTGTTCAAGGATCCTGTTTGGAAGTGCCCTTTCTGCCCATATCAGGAATTAGGGATTTGTCACAGGCCCCTTGGGTCAGGGTGGGAGGCTTTTTCAGGGTGGAACATCAGGTTCAGGACTAAGTTGTGTGTGCTCATGTTGTCCATCTCCATCTTCTATCCATCTCCATCTCCATCTCCATCTCCATCTCTAGCTCCAGCTCCAGCTCCAGCTCCATCATGGCCAACCTCTGCTCTGGGGAGGATTTGGTGGCTGAGTGGCTTCAGCTGAAGCAGAAGCATGACAATCCTCAAGTCTTGGGAAAGATCTTCTGGAGGGGCAGTGGAACACCGGGCAGGAAGCCTGGAGCACCCCTGTGGTGGCTCCCAGGCCTCCCTGAGCAGGATGCAAAGTTGGCAATCCCCTTTCCAGGCCACAAGGCTCCAGCTGACACAGTCCATGGACCACAGGGAGGCATTTGGCTGATAGGAAATGGGCATGGGCTGAAATGCCCCCTGAATCCATGACCATCTGATGGCCCTGGACTCCTGGGAATTGGAATTTGCAGTTAATAAATTACCTGAGTGCTATAAACACATCCCCCAAGTACTGCCTCCCCCTTGGCTCTTTGTCCTCGGAGGAATGTGGGTATTCCCTGCCCTGAGGACAAATTCCTTTGCAGTCACTGGCACTGACCCATGACTGGAAACCAGTTTCCCCAGTGGATGAAGCAATGGTTTTTTGCCTCCAGTTCTGCTCCAGCCACCATGTCCCTGACTTCCTTTTCTTTAGGCTGTGTGGCCAATTCCATTTCCCAACTCTCTGAGCTCTGCTCCCCAGCCGCTGAGGGATTCAGCCTTGTTCATCTCCAGGCTCATCCTCCTCAATCCTTGCCCTGGCTTGGCTGCCATCATGCAGAGAAAAAAAGGAAGGAAAAGCCTTCACAACCCAGGTTTGCAACTTTGATAGCATCAGGACGGCCCAGAACTAGGAATCACCCCTCAGCATCACGTATCAGTCCTTAAAAACAGCAAGGAAGGAAGGTTGGGGCAGGAAGAGGGATGGAAGAGGGTGGGAGCACAGAGGTGCACAGCCAGAATATGTGCTGCCAGTAGAGGGTGATGGCTCCAGGCTGCTCACCAACCCTTTTTCCTGAATATTTGTGGCCAAGGCAGGGTTTTACTGGTTGTGCCAGGGGGTTGTGTCCCCCCTGAGCAGCACTGGTGGTGAGGGAAGCCTCTGTCCTGGAGATACCCATGGCTTGGACCTCACTGGCCTGTGGGCAGTGGGACAGAGAGACTTCAAAGTGACAAAATGGAAAGTCTTGGAAAGGATCCACAGGCAAAATGGAAAACCTCAGAAAAGATCCACAGGCAAAATGGAAAACCTCAGAGAGGATCTACAGGCAAGAAGGAAAACCTCAGAAAAGATCCACAGGCAAAATGGGAAACCTCAGAAAAGATCCACAGGCAAGAAGGAAAACCTCAGAGAGGATCCAAAGGCAAAATGGAAAACCTCAGAAAAGATCCACAGGCAAAATGGAAAACCTCAGAAAAGATCCACAGGCAAGAAGGAAAACCTCAGAGAGGATCCACAGGCAAGAAGGAAAACCTCAGAGAGGATCCACAGGCAAAAATCCCTCTCGCGTTGGAAGCATTTTTGGCTGTGATCATGCTGTGGTATTGCCCTGTCAGGAATGACTTTGTGGATCACCTGGGAGATCCTCTTGCACTCTGGGGCAAACTTTGGAGCAACTCAAGCATTTGTGGCTCACCAAGCTTTCACCCTGCAGGGACAAACCAGCTTTCCTCTGCAGTTTTCTTGCATCCTCAGCATCCCCCCAGCCCGTTTTGGGGAGGGGGCTCCGTGCAGGTTCTCCTCCACAGCGGGAGGATGGAGAAGTTGGCTCCTGGTCCAAGCCACAGGAGATGCCAGGAATGGGGGAAACCTGGCTCCAATGTGATCCCCTGCCAGTCCACCAGGTGAGGAGGGGCCTTTTCCCAGCCCTGCCAATGCACAGCCATCAACTCCTGCACCTTCATGGAGGGATGATGGATGGGGAAACCCAGGAATGGGATTTCTCTGGAGATGCCCTTGAGCTCTCAGCTGGACCTCACCCCATCACCTTCTGAATGAGCCACAAGAGAGTTTAGGGCAAGGAATGAAGAGAAAGAGTTGAGGGGATGGGCCAGGGAGGGAAAATTTCCATAGCTGCATAATAAAGGTGATTACATAAGGGCATCCTGCGTCATCTGCGGCTGGCATCTCCGGAGAAGTAATTACATCTGCACCACACATCTAAAGAAAATATTATCACATTGGCTTCCAAATTCTATAATTAGCTCTTGCAAGATGTGTGCCAGGGGCTTTATCACTCCGTGTACGTTGGCTGTAGCGCCAGGCACAGACACACGGAGTTTCTTTCATTTGCCAGCTAGGAAAATATTTGGAGTTTAGTGTGGCAGCTGACCCCAGTCCCCCTGGAAAGGGTGGCTCTGAGGGTTTGAAGTGGTGTGCAAAGAGAGAAATATTCTCCCAGTCTGCCTCGGTGCCTGCTGGGCCGTGGGGATCCAGCAGGAGGGCAGGAATGGCAAAGCCAGGGCTTGGCTTTCCCTCCTCCTTCAAATACTCTGATTTCTGCCCTGGTGCTCTGAACCTTGGGAAGGCTTTTTTTCCTCGCTAAATAAATGACCTGATTTGCAGGGAGGTGTTGCCCTCACAGGTTCCTGGGCTCTCTGCTCTGTCACATAAAACAAACCCCTTTTGCTCGCCCAGCTTTGGACTTCAGAACCAACTTTGGGCTTTGAACACTTCTCCCATCCCTCCAGATCCTTGGCAAAAGGAAAAAAGAGGCTTTGAAGTGGAAGCAAAGCTGCAAAACTCTTGGTTTGATGGAGGGCTTTTCATGTGGAGCTGGAGATGGCCACAGGACAAGCTGGCAGCACGAGGGACACCCCAAGGGCAGGGATGGATGGGAGGATGAATGAGGCAGGGATTTGGTTTCCTTCTGTTTTCCATTTGCTCATAACCAGCCTGGGAGCCCTGGAAAGCGCCAGCAGCTCTGCTGCAAACAAAACAGTGAGGAGATTTATCCACATCTCCTCCAAAGAAGCTCCTCCAGCAACAGCTTCAGCTGGAAAGTGGGGCTGTGCATGACCAGGAGAGTGGGAGGGAGTGCCAAAATCCCAAGGGCTTGGTGAGAAAATAGTTGTGTTGTGTATGTGAGAGCATGTGAGTGTGAGAGCGTGTGTGCAGCTTGGATAAACCATCCTCAAGTGGAAAAACATCCTCTCTATCCTGGCCTCGTGGAGTAGGGTGCTGACAACTCCTCCCTGTTTCTCAGTTTTGTGTTATTTCCACTCAGGAGATGCAGAGAACTGGAGGATGGGGAGAGAGGAGCACTCCAGAGCTCAGCAGAGCTGTCATTAGGGCCAGATCTAACAAAACCTGTGAGGACTGAATAACAGCCCAGGGACCACGAGGTGAGACCTGCCCAAAAGGACCCTTTTGCTCCTGCTCACAACCAATCTGCAGAGCTGCTGGATGTGCCAGTGATCAGAAATGGTCCTTCCAGGAGAGGAAAACCCAGAGTTAGAAAGCAAGCATGAAAGAAAAATCCATGAGGTCTCTACTGAGATATCTCCAGCCTTGCTGTCCTCTTGTGCTCTTCTGTGATTGGTATAAAACCTTTCTCCATTGCCCCAGTCATCCTGAAGGTCATCATCACAAGTGAGTCACACAATGGTTTGGGTTTAGAAAGGACCTTAAAACTCATCCAGTCCCACCCCTGCCACAGGCAGGGACACTTTCCACTACCCCAGGTTGATCCAAGCCCTGTCCAACCTGGCCTTGGACATTTCCAGAGTTGTGGCAGCCACAGCTTCTCTGGGTAACCCATGCCAGGGCCTCACCAGCCTCACAGGGAAGAATTTCTTCCTAATATCCCATCTAATCCTCCCCTCTGGCAGTTTGAAGCCACTCCCCCACATCCAAAATCCCTCTGCAGCTCTCTTTTAGCCCCTTTAGGTACAGGCTCTTGTGAGCTCACCTGAGCTTTGCAGAGCCTCTCATGGACTGATGGGGCTCCCCAGAATGTGGGGCTGTGTTGTGTGGCTGCACCTTTGGGGACAGAAAGCTGCTGGCCTTGCCCTTCTGCCCTAACTCTGCTCATGTCTGGTTTTCACTGCTTCCATCCCAGTGCTCCTGGGGAGCTCTTAAATTAAAACCAACCCTCTTCTTTGGAAATGTTCCCTCTTCAGCACCGGTGTCCCAGGGAGAAGGTGGGGAATACAGTGACACAGCCCTGGGCACATCATTCTGTGTGGGAAGGAGAGAGGGTGGTGTGGGAGCAGGGAGAAAGGGAAAGCAGCTTTGTCAATGATGTGCAGGAGAGAAAACAAGCTCCTGCATGGTTTGGGTGGTTTCATGGTGCACATGGAGGTGCTGGGTTAATGGTTGGAGTTGATCACCTTTAGAGTTTCTTTCCAAGCTCCACCATTCTGTGATTTTATGCTTCCAAAGGAATGCAGCAATTCCTAGTTTGGGCTGCCCATCCATCCTGAGCCAGCCTAGGATCTGTGGCCTAAATCCAGGCAAAGATTCCTGGTGCTTTGTGCAAGGATTTGCCAGAGGAGGAGGCCTCAGCCTGGGCTGCAGCACCACCTGCTCTCTCCCCTCCTCTGCTTCCCTCTCATCCCCACCTTGAGCTCGGGGAAGCAGAATTCCTCAGGCATGCATTTAAAATGGGAAGCACTTGTGAAACAAGCTCCAGAGGAGCTTGGCACATGTTACAAGCTTGCACTTCATATATTTGGGACAGAACTCACCCCGGCACAGCATCCTGATTAATTTGTCTGAGCTGGGAGCAATCCCACGCCGTTCATCTCACCTGTGCTGCTGACAGGGACTGCCATGGGATCTGCCTGTGCAGACACCAGGAGTATTCCCAGCATTTTTCCTCAGAAGTTTTGGGGTTTTTTTTAAATGAATCAGTGCTGACAAATTGCTCAGACATTCCCAGGAGGCTCTGCAGGTGGCTTTGGGGCAGACCAGAGACATGGCCAAATGACACACAGATGTGGAGCTGTCTCATTTTTTCAGTGTTTTAGGAAAAAAACCCCAAGCATCAGGTAGCAGGTAAAAGCAAAAATGAAGGAGAAAAGGACAAAACTCCTTCCTCAGGCAGTGGTTCGAGGCCTGGAGAGCTCCCTGCCGTGGGGTGAAGTTGATGTTCAGTGTTTGAAAGGAAACTTGGCAAGTTCCTGGATCAGAAATCCATCAGGATCTGCTGTGAATTGCACAGAAGGCAGATCTGGGAGTGTTTGAGGGGATATAAAGCAGGCTGTCAGACTGGCCCTTTTCCACCTATCCTTGCCCACTGCTGATAGAATTGTTTAGGTTGGGAAAGATCTCTAAGATCATTGAGCCCAAAAATTCATATTGATTTTTCATCACTAAAACTTTAAGTGCCCCTCACTCTGTCCCAGGAATGCAACAGGCTGTGCAGAGAGAGCTGTGAAAATTCAAATTGTTGCAATCCAGAGGTGCTTGTGTTCATGATTCTACAAAAACCAAAACCAAACCCAAACCCAAACCAAACAAAAACCCAACCAACCAAACCAAAACCAAACAAAAAACCACAAAAACCCAACCCCCCGAAAAAAAATCCCCAACAAAGTCCCTAAACAAACAGGCAAACCAAAAGCAAAAAAACCCTAAACCTCTAAAAAAACCAAGTCCTCTCCCCAAAATGCAAACCACACAAACCACCAAACACCTTAATATTTTGCTCAACTAAACAAAACCAGGGAATTTTTCATGCTGAGGATGCATTAGCTGTCATGAAAGTAGCTAAATCTGCACGGTAGGACAAGAAATTCATCTCCAGCAGGAAGGTGGGCTGGTGGGGAAGGGGAGATGGGGGCTGATTTTTTGGGCAAGCCGTGGGAAGGAAGAGCATCCATGGGAAAAGGCTGCTTAATCCATGAGGAGATGCTAAAGGCCCAAATTCCCTGGTGAGAACAGGAGCAACAGCATGGGGCATCCCAGGCCTCCCTAAATGTGGTTTCCCTGGACACAAGAAGAGGAAATGCTGTCCCAGGGCCCAGCTGGAAGCTGGAGAAGCCTCATGATGTCACTTTTGCAGGTAGAGGTGTCCCAGGAGCTTCAGGGGACATGGCCATCGTGCTGTGCTATGATGCCACATGGCTCTTAGACCCAGGAGGGAAGAAAACTCTGGAAAAGCTTTTCATGACTTGGTGAGGAGCTTTAAAACTTGACCCATGTGCATTTATAGTAGGGGGATCACCCTGCTGCAGAGACTGAAGGCTCAGGGAAGGAACAGGCAAAGCTTGGGAAAAATATTGGGAAGGGCTGGAACATTGCCAGGGAAGGGAATGGAGCTGGGGAAGGGGCTGGAGAGGCAGGAGCGGCTGAGAGAGCTGGGAAAGGGCTCAGCCTGGAGCAAAGGAGGCTCAGGGGGAATTTCTGGCTCTGCACAGCTCCTGCCAGGAGGGAACAGCCAGGGAACAGGGACAGGAGGAGAGGGAACGGCCTCAAGCTGTGCCTGGGGAGGTTTAAATCGGATATCAGGGAAAATTTCCACCCCAAAAGAGTGGTCAAGCACTGGCACAACTGCCCAGGGCAGTGCTGGAGTCCCCATCCCTGGAGAGATTTAAAAGCTGCGTGGATGTGGCACTTGGGGACATGGGGCAGTGCTGGCCTTGGCAGTGCTGGGGAAATGGTTGGACTCGATTACCCTGGAGGGATTTTCCAGCTTAAACAATTCTTGGATTCTCTCTGTGCATGGCTTCTTGCTTTGTGGCTGTGGCTCTTGCCTGGTCACCGTGATCCTGCTTCCCTCATCTCCTCATGCCAGGAAGCACCACCCCGAGAGGCTGGCACCTGTTTGCCTCGGGAAAGGTCTTTTGTTCCTTCCTCAAGCAAGGCACTGCTGAGATGCCTCCGTGGGAGGAGGGAGAGGGGTTAAACCCCCCCCTCCCAAAGAAATGTCAGCGCTCCCAAAAATAGCCGGGCTTTTCCCGCTCACATTGACTCACCCGTCACAGACCACAAACCTCTGAGTCACGGCAGCGGCTGTGGGGAACTCGTCTGTCCCTGCTCTGCTCCAAACACAGCGAGTTTGTGTCCAGGGGCACCTTGGTGACCCTCGGAGGGACAGCCCTGCCCCGTGCAGGGGTGGGAGGTGGCACCGGGGTGTGTCAGCAGCGCGGCACACGCCGGCTGGGGAGGATGGGTGAGCTCAGCATCCTCAGCCTCGTCTGCTTCTCCTGGGATTTCCTGGGCTCCTGTTTGGGGCTCAGTGGGGGTTTCTATACCTGCAGGGGCCCTCCCCTCTGGAATAAGGTGCCCAGCAGGAAGTGGAGCCTTGTGTGTGCCTGTTCCCACCCCACAGGATTTCAGCTGGCTCTGGTTTGAGTCCCGCTCCCTCCTGCAGCTCGCTGTCCTCTCCCGTCCCTTCCCGAGTGCCAGAGCTTTAACCCCACTTGGGAACAATTCAAAATGCCTTTCCCAAAAAAAGCCTCGCTCAGTGTTCCCAGCTAAAGAATAGAAACGAAGGGAAAAAACCCAAATTATTCTGGAGGTGTGGGGACCAAGAGTCTGTCCCGCTGCCTCTGGGATCACAGCCAGGAGCAACACAACCTCTAAAAGCCACAAGGTGACCCCAGGAACCCTCACAGACACCAGGGAAGAGGTGACCACAGGAAATGGGGCAGAGGAGGGAGTCCATGGTCCTTTGGTGCCAGCCAACTCCCTTTTCCCTGCCTCCCACTAAGAGCTGTCCCCTCTCCAGCGCCCTGATCCTCATCATCCTAACCCAACATTCCCCAAACTCTGCACTTTGGCCACTGGGGCTCTCTCCCAGCAAGAGGAAGGTGCAGAAGGATGTGCCCACATCTCCTCTGCTCAGTCCCACCGGAGCAGAGTCCCCAATCCCACAGCTGGGGTTAAAGGAAAGGTTCTCACTGATATTTTGGGAGCCACTTCCTTCCCCTCCTCTCCTCCAGAATAGCTTTTTGTCTTTGGGTTTATTTTCTTTGTTGCCTCATAAAGGTTTGACCCTGGTGTGTTTTGAATGGGCTGGGAGGCAGCATTGAATTCCTCCTGGGATGTGGCTGCCTCGGGCACGGGAGGGAGGAGGGAATTTCATTGTGTCCAACCTTGCAAACCTTGGGGAGGAAAAGCAGCGGCTTCTCCTGCTGCGGTTTCTGTCTGCTGAGCCCCGTGTCCTCTGCCAGCTCCTCCCTTGGCTCAGCCCTTCCAGCCACCCCCACTCATGTCACTTGTCCCTCACAGAGCTGCTGGGTGACAGCTCCACCAGCACAGCTCCTCTGCAGTGGGAAGAAATGGGATATCCATCCCCTGGCCAGCTCCATCCCCTGGCCAGCTCCATCCCCTGGCCAGCTCTGAGCCAGACTCTTCACGGGTCTCCACCCCTCTGCTGCAGCTGATAAAAGTCACCACTAAATCCCTGCAGACCCCACGGATGGATCTTGTGTGTTTACAATGTCTTAAAATAGAGAATAAAAGCTCTGGTTAATGATCACAGAATTCACAGGATGACCAGGTTGGGAGAGACCTCCAAGATCATTGAGTCCAACCCAGCCCTAACACCAAAAACCAAACCCTGGCACCAAGTGCCACATCCAGTCTTTTATAAAACACATCCAGGGATGGTGACTCCAGCACCTCCCCAGGCAGACTCCAGTCTTTCTGTAAAAAAATTTTCCTAACATCCAACCTGATGTGACCTCCTCACCCACCAAAGGGTCTTGGAGAGCTCAGTTTTCATTTGGGCTCTCTCTTTTCTGCCCAAAATACTTAAGAACCAACAGTGGCAGCCAAGACAAAACTCATTGACATTCTGGCTCAATAAAGTTAAGGAATTTACTCCACAATTCAGTTTGCAATTGGCCATATCAGGTCTCTCCTGGATGTTCACGAATGACAGGCAGGAAGCGACTTTTAATTTGATTTTACAAAATTAAGAGCAGCAAAATAACTGCAGCAGCATTGCCTGTCCTCAAGCTGGAGATCAGCGAATTGCTGATAACAACAGAGTGGGAAAAAAAAAAGCAGCTCAATAATTTCTGTTCTGGCTTTGGAAAAAGCAGGCTGATGTTCTCATATTGCACAGGGACAACGAAGTGCTTTCTAGTCCATTAGTAACCCAGGAAGACACTAAATGGCATGGCCTGAGGATAAACATTTTTAAACAGCGGGTGCAGATTAATTTGCTCCCAAGAGCTCCGTGGAAGCAGGACGAGGAGAGGTATGGGCTGCTGCTCATCCTCTCTAAGAAGTCCTGGGATCTCTCTGAGATCCCAGAAGAGTGGAAAGATGATAATTACAGGGCAATATTAAAAAAAAAAAAGGGGGGTGGGGAAAGAAGAGTTAGAATGATGCAGCTTAGCCTGGTAGAAAGGGATACAGGATTAGAGGGATGGAGCGTGGGAAGCTGTCAATATAAATAGATGGCTCATAAAAAACCAGCATTTCACAGACTTCTTCAGCCTCACCAGGGGCAGGTTTGGATCAGGTGACCCTGGCAGCACCACAGATGGAAATGTGCCCGTGTGAGGAGCTTTGTGTTGGGGTGTCGAGGCTATTCTGGTTAAAAAATGAGTGATCACTGAACAGTGGAATGGTTTGAGTGGGAAGGGACCCTAAGGCTCATCCCATTTCTAACCCCCTGCCATGTTCAGGGACATTTCCCACTATCCCAGGTTGCTCCAAGCCCTGTCCTGCCTGGCCTTGGACACTTCCAGGGATCCAGGGGCAGCCACAGCTTCTCTGGGCACCCTGTGCTGGGTCCTCTCCACCCTCACAGGGAACAATTCCCTCCCCATATTTAAGGTAAATCTGCCCTCTGGCAGTTTAAAGCCATTCCCTTTGTCCAATCACTCCCTACCTGTCCTTGCTGTCCCTCTTCTTTTGCCATGGAAGTTCACAATGGGGAGCGTTGGATCTTGACTGGATTCCAGGGACTGGGACAGGGCTGGTGCTCCCGGCCTCCCTCCTCCCTGTGCAGCTGCTGCTTGGGGGGAAAGGGCCTGGGAAGATGAGAATCTCACTGATCCCATCCCATTTCCCCCGAGCCTCCGAGCTTTCCAGGGATACCTCCCACCCGAAGTTGTCTTTGGATCCCCCAAAAGGTTTGCTGCCATCAGAGGACACTTCCCCTGGTACTGCCTGCTCCCTCCCTGCTCGGTCTAATGCTGTTTCATCCTCCACGAATTTTTGGCAGGGAATTTTTGGAAGGGAATTATGACCTCTGAGAAAAGCTGCTTCCCTTGATTTGTCTTTAACCCAGTGTTTGAGTCATGTCCAGTTGCATTTTGAGGTAGAGGGGAGTCACATCCCCTCATCCCTTCACCCCATTAACAGGGACTTTAACCCATTTTATGCTCTGTAATAGCTACTCTGGACATTTTGGTGCCTCTGAGGCACTCCAGGAGTTAAAAATCCCTGCACCAGGCTGTGGCTCCCCTCTGGAAGCTCCTCTGCAGCTCCACGAATCCACTGCAAAAGGTGTCCCTGGGCCAGGAACCACCTCACTGCTGCCATTCCCACTTCTTGCTGGCCACTGGCCACCCCCAGGGAGGCAGAATCCCCCAAGGTAATTCATGCCAATTACTGCAATCAGCTAATTAGCAAACAAGATCGATTCAAATGAAGTTACGGTGTCAACAGCTATTATGCAAGCTTGTGTGTGCTGGAGGAAAGCCATCCGAGAGTCCGGCGGTCAAAAAGCCCTCGGGGGTGGGAATTGAGGAGAGGTAAAAGGGACGTGGGGGGTAGCAGGGAAATTTAAAGGAGAAAAAAAAACATCGCTGAGACAAATTAAGGAGGAAAAGTGTTGAGAATGGAAAGTGATCCAGGTAATTGCTTGTAAACACAAAAGGGAGGATGGAGTGGGATGATTCCCACCAGCCAGGCTGGGGTGAGAGGGAGAAGTGAGATCTTCGCTGGGGAATCATCAGTGCTCCTCTGCAGGGATCCCCCAAAGGTGGGAAGCAGGGGAGGTTCTCCCCCCTGGAAAACTGCGGGGTGAAACACCCTGGGAAAAACTCTCTGCTCCCGGCCACAGGACCCCCATCAGGACCGGCTCTCCAGTAAAAACCGATCGCCACTTTTGGAAGCGAGTCGCCAGCCGGGGCTTGCCTGGGATGCAGCGATCTCCCGACGGGAATTAAAGCCGGGCTGGCTCCATCATTGCTCCTTCGGGAAGCGCAAGCCTGAAGCTGGATGGAGCCGCGAGGGTGGGACACCGGGAGCCGGAGCCTGGTGTAAAGCCTGCAGAGACATCTGCTAATCCTCCCCTAAGCCCGCTGTGATGGATTTAAAGGGTGTTTTTGTCGCTCGCCCCCGGGATCAAGATCCTTAGAGGATAAGCGTCCGAAGGAAATGAAGGGATTCTTCTCCCCGCGGTGGGGCATGAAAGGGAGACGTGGCTCCCGCTGGGATGTCCCCGGGAGCTGCGGGTGTCACCTCCCCCGTGCTGTCCCTCGGAGCGCGGCGATGCTGCCCGAATGTGGCGCCTGAATTCGGGCAGGAGTTTGGCTGCCCGGAGATGACAGATGCCCTGGTTTTATCCCAGCAGCTGGCCCAGAGAGACATTATCCGGCAGCCCAAATCTCCGCCTGACTTTTAAACCCTGCAGGGGTGCAAAATTGCTTTGCGGTCCAAAGCCAAGGGTGGAGAGCTGGAGGAAATGGTTTTACCCGGGGTTGGGGCTGTAACACCATGTCCTGCCTGTCCTCAACTTCTCTTCTAAGGATGAGAGGGAAAGACGTCAACAGATTGATGGGAAGCTTCATTAAAGAAGGGGGGAAAAAAAAAATCAAGTTTTCCAGCTTTGAGGAATAACCTCTGAGCGGTGGGTGCATCCACACAAATGCTGAGATGGTTGTGCCAGGAACGTGGGCGTTCGTGGCACGGGGTGGCTGCCCGGGGATCGCTCGGGTGACTTGCAGGACTTGTTTTTAAAACAAACAGACTCCTTTTATCGCCTGATATCCCGCACCTCCGCCAGGAGGAAACGTGTGGAACAAAGAAATGCCACCATTCATCAGCTCTGGAGCTCGGCGCTCGGCTGAGGGAACTTTCCCAAAGCCACGTACCCAAAGCCACGTACCCACCTCCCAGGGCGCTGGGCACAACCCAGCCCTGCCTGGAGCCGGGCTGGCTGCTCCTGCTCACCCCGCACATTGCTCCGAGAGGGAAAGAATCCCTCCTTTCTTTTCCAGCTATCAGGAATGCACCACACCTGGTGCCCCAGGGAGTGTTTGCTGTCCCGGCGGGCGCCAAGGCCGGATTGTTTGCCCGGGGATTTTTAAATTTTTTTTTTTTTTAATGAAATATTATTATTAAAGGCTAATTTGGGCTCCTGAGAGCTTGGAGGGGAAGGCAAAGCTCTTGGCTGGCACTGAGGAATGTCAATAGGCCGGGGGTGGGTTTGGCTGGTCCCAAAGCCCCCCTGAGCTGCAGGGGATGAGTCTGTCTGGGCTCTGCTGGAGAACAGACAGGGGGATTACCCACCCCAAACACTTGCAGGTGGCACATTCATCACTTCAGCCACGAGATCAGGTTTTGAAATACCTCAGCCTAGTCCCCAGATTAGCTCCCATTCTGCACAATCCCTTGGGAGGCTGCAGTGCAGCCTGACAGAGAGGAAACTGAGGTTAAGGAACCTGCCAAGGACGGCACCGAGTGCCAGTAGCAGGGAACAAAACAGACAAAAAACCTTTCCATTTGGGACTCAACAGCACTAAAACCACTCCTGCACGTTGGGGACACCCTGATCCCCAAAGAGAGCAAGCCCTGGGGCTTGGAGAAGCACCGGGAGGGAGGAAGAGTGGGGCAGATCGGAAGAGGGAACGGAGCAAACTCCTGCCGTGCAGTGGCTGGCTGGGCACCAGCTCGGCAGCAGTGATTTATTATTTACATTATTGGAGGAGCTGGGAGAACATCAGGGTCTCCCTGAGCCTGGCATGAGCTTTATGGGCTGTGCTCAGCCTGCTCCTGGAGACGGGTGTTTGTGTCCTTGCTGAGCTGCACCGGGTGGAGATGTGGATTTTCCTAGCAGAGGCCTTTTGAGAAATGTATTTGTTGGAGGAGGGAGAGATTTGAGCCAAGAACGAGTTGTGGTCTTTCCAGAGTCCCCCTTCCCTGGGCAAGGACCACCAGGGACCTCCTCCCCTAGGCAGGAGAGCCAGGGGGTGCAGGGGCCTGTGGGGATACAGCTCTGCCCATCTCTTCCCAGCATCCCTGATGGTTCTGGGGGATGTTTTTATCCTCTCCCTTCTGCCCCGGTGTCTCTGAGCCACCTTGAGGACCCATTCCTGTCGATTCTCATAACAGGGACAGCCTTTCCTGTCTTCCATCCCACACTTTGAAAGGTGATGTGCACAGAGCGTGGCCAGAACAAGAAGCAGCATGTCCCCTGTCCCCTGTCCCCTGTCCCTCATCCCTCGTCCCCTGTCCCTCATCCCTCGTCCCCTTGCCATTCCTGGCAGTGCTGGAGGCAGGGACTGCACTGCAGGGGAATGTCTGAGGTGAGGCAGCCCGTCCTGCCATCCCCACATCTCCGCTGGGACGGCTTGGCTGCTCCTCCAAGAGCTTGCCAAGGGCAGAGTCAGGGCTGTAATGAAGGCAGCAGCCCGTGGGGAGTGGAAGGAGCCTGTGCTAGATCAGCTGATATAATTAGAAAGCAGGGACAAGGAGATGAGCTCCTGTGCCCAAAAGCTGGGCTGTCTTTCCCAGCTCCAGCAGCTGGGCTAATAAAAGCTCCAACCTCCCCCCGTGCATCATCTCCAGCACGGGCCTGGGGGCACTGCCATGGCGGGGAGGGCAGGGAGGAGCTCCCATGTTCCAGCCCTGCCAGGGATGGGGCATCTACAGCCACTCTGGGCAACACCCACCACCATCACCTGGGCCAGCTGCTGACCTCTCTCACCCGCTGACCTGGGCCCACTGGGACTGGGCAGTGTCTGTTCCCCAAAACCACTCTCCAAGTTGACTTTGCCAACCAGCTCCATGCCCAGGTTGTGTCTCCTCATGTTTTGGTTCAGGCAAGAACCCCCAAATGGCCCCCAAGTGGCCCTGAGTGGGCCCAAATGACAACCTGCTTGCAAAACCCTCAGGCCAAGCCCTCTGGTGATGGTGGGGAGATGGTGGATTTGTTTGGGAACATCTCCATCAAATGAGATGACAGACTGGGAGAGCTGGGGGTGTTCAGCTTGGAGAAGAGAAAACCCTGGGGAGACCTTCCAGCACTTTCCAGTGCCTAAAGGGCCTCCAACAGAGCTGGAGAGGGACTTAGATGGGATATTAGGAAAAATTTCCTCCCTGTGAGGGTGCTGAGTCCTGGTTGCACATGGTGCCCAGAGAAGCTGTGGCTGCCCCTGGGTCCCTGGAAGTGTTCAAGGCCAGGTTGGATGGGGCTTGGAGCACCTGGGCTGGTGGGAGGTGTCCCTGCCTGTGGCAGGGGTGTGGTACAAGATGGTTTTAAGGTCCACCCCAATCCAGACCATTCCACGATTCCATGAAATCCCAACTCCACAAACCAGAGTTTCCCCATGGAAGAAGGAACTGGATGAGAGATCTCCATCCATCTGCAAACCCACCTGATCTCCTCTGGCAGCACTGACCTCTGTAACAACCCCCAGAACCTCCAAACTGACCTCGCAGCAAGGATTTAATAGGATTTGGCATCAGGAAAACCCTGGATATTTGGGCAGTGCAGAACACACCTGGACAGGCTGGGGCAAGCAATATTCCTGCTGGATTTCTGGGACATACCCAGCTAGTTAAGAGAGGAAGGAATGGACCCTTCTCAGGGCTGGAGGGAAGGGAATGTGGAGAATCAGACAGAAATACAAGATCTACAACAAAGTACCTTGAAATCCTGAGCCTACAGAGGAGGTCAGTGCTGTGGATGTTTAGGACAGGCAGGTGGGTGCAGGATAAGACCCATCCTGGTGCACTGGGCTCGTTCTCACCTGCCCTGCAAAACAAACCCCCCCTATCCCATCCTGCTCCCAACTTGTCCCTGGCAAGCATGGATCTGTTGGGCATCACTCCACAGACCTTCCCAGCAGGGAACCAACTCCCTCCAGTGCTGGACAGCCAGCCAGTCACTTTATCCCAGGTTTTCATTCCTGGTTTGGGTCATTATTTTTATTACTGGTGCTGGGCTTCCAAAGGAAAGCATATCTTTGGGCCACATACCAAGGGATTTGGTTAATTCGTCACCCGCAGTCGCACAGATATTTATTTAAAAGCGCCTCTTGTTATGTTACTTGGCAACTTCCGAGCCCGTGTGTTTCTCCAGCTGATAAATATTTGTGAGGTTGGTTGTGTGAAGAGCAGCATGTGTTAATGATCTGATTGCCTTTTTCCCGGGCTCCCTGCAAAGAGAATGGGCTCCGTTGCCCATTGGTGGAAAAGGACCTGGAGGTGCTGGTCAGGAGTGACTGGACATGAGCCCAGGTGTGCTCAGGTGGGCAAGGAGCCAAGGGCACCCGGATTTTGTCAGGAATGGGGTGGCAGCAGGGCCAGGGCAGTGCCCATCCCCTGTGCTGGCACTGCTGGGGCACCTCCAGTGCTGGGGGCAGCTCTGGGACCCTCCCAACAAGAAAGGTCTTGAGGGGCTGGAGAGAGTCCAGGGCAAGGAATGGAGCTGGGGAAGGGTCTGGAGCACCAGGAGCAGCTGAGGGAGCTGGGAAAGGGCTCAGGCTGGAGCAAAGGAGGCTCAGGGGGAATTTCTGGCTCTGCACAGCTCCTGACAGGAGGGGACAGCTAGGGGTTTGGGCTCTGCTCCCAGGGAACAGGGACAGGAGGAGAGGGAACGGCCTCAGGCTGGGCCAGGGGAGGCTCAGGTTGGACACCAGGAAGAATTTCTTCATGGAAGGGTTGTTAAGCATTGGAAAGAGCTTTCTGGGGAAGTGGTGGAGACAAAATCCCTGGAATTACCCGAGGAATGACTGGATGTGGCACTTGGTGCTCTGGTTTAGTTGAGGTGCTGGTGTTTGGTCAAAGGTTGGTACTTGGTGATCCTGGAGGTGTTTTCCAACCTGAATGAGTCTGGGATTACACCTGCCTAACCCTGGAGCATCCTGCTGGCTCTGGAGCTTCTTGCTGATCAGGATTTGGCCCTGAAGGAAAGAGAGGCTCATAATGGGCTCAGACAAAGCTCATCCTTCTGACTCAGGAACCACATAAAGCCAGCAGGACCCACACCTTCATGGCAAAACCCCCCAGTTTTGTGAGATGGAAACAGCCAAAATCCCTGTGAACCTGATTCCCAGCCTTGCAGGAACTCCTGCAGCTCCTGCACGGCTCAAGGGGACTTTCAGCTCCCTCTGCCAGGACAGCTCTTGGCTCCAGCCAAACCTGGATCATAAGGCATGAGCCATCCCAATTTCCTGATAGTTCCCTTAACAGTTATCTTTGCTTTCCTTGCTGTTTAACTCCTTATTCCCACCCATGGTGGGGCTCAGCCTGGTCCTTTCCCCCATGGAGGTGCCCAGGGCTGTGGGGTGATGGAAGAGCTGAGTTTTGGGTGCTTTGGGGAGCCACCTGGATTATTGCTGGATCTCAAGGTGCTTGGTCCATCATCACCTCCAGGATGGAGCCTCACAGTCTGCCCATGGCTCCTGGTGCCACCGTGTCCTGCAGGAACCGTGACTCCTGGAATGGTTTGGGATGGAAGGGACCAGGGAGGCCATTCCCTAGACCAGGTTCCTTGGAAAGGGCTCCACAACCAGAGGATGAATCCAGGGGCCCAGCATGACTTTACCCATGGAGCAGGAGGTTTGGGGGAGCCAGGAGGGTTGGGGCTTCCCTGCCTGCTCCCCAATCCCGAGGGCAGGGATGTCTGGGCTCCTGGCCTCGTGCCTCCATTTCACTTTCAGATCCCTCAAATAATAACCGTGTTTGCCAGCTCCTGTGACAGGAATGACTAATGGGAAAGATCCTCTGTGAAGGGAAACAAGAAATCTCCTTGTTTCACCCTTTGTTTGCTGGATTTCTCTGACAGCCCCGGGCATGGCTCAGTTCCTCTTTGGGAGAAAGCAGATTTTTAAGCCCTTCAACAGCTCCAGCAACACCCTCTTAACTCTTAACCTTCCCTGTCGGGATACAACTCCCTTCAGAAACTTTTTTGCAGCCAGTTTATCCACATTCCTGCTCCATCCACATGGAGTTATCACGCAGCGAGTGCCTCCGACTGCTGATGCAACGTGGTTTTCACAGTGCATGTGGAAAACACCCTCCCCATCTGCCTGTTTTTTTTGCAAGTCAGGAGACCTGTCTTTCTGCCTCTTTTCCCGTTTTTCCTCGGGATGGCTGATCACAGGTGCCCTTCTCGTGGTGATGGAAGCAGCAGGGGATGCCCGGGGCTGATGCTGCAGCCCCCAGGGAAGGGCCCAGCCCCACCTCTTGTAGGACGAGCGGCTGCTCTCTCCCAGATATCTACAGCCAGATGTTGGGCTTTCAGATTCTTCTCTCCCTGCTCCTCTTAGATCTGAGGGGGCTGGGAGCTGATCCCTTGGGATGCCAGCCCGGTGACCCAGCAAGGAAGAGTTTGAGGAGGAGGGGACGGATCTTCCTTGCGTGGAGACATGAAGCCACACAGGCGCCGCGCCGCTTTTTAAATGCCCACCCCGGCCCCGGGGAGCCAGCGGGGATAATTTCAGCCCCTCCACACTTTCCTCCTCTTCCCTGTTGCCATCACAAGGCCGACACTCGGGACAATGTTCCCTCTCCCCTTGCGTGAGCCCGGACACCGCAGACAGGGAATCACACCGCTCCGGCATTTCCACGCCTGTTTTCAGCCCGTTCGCCTCCCAGCCTTTGCAGAAAATAAATTCCCCAGCCAGGCTGAACTCGGATGACAGCATCGCTGCTATATTTAGCCACGGCAGATCGCCTCTCCAACCAGGGCCACACATAAACAAACCCCCGGCGCACGGAGCCCGCCTGGAGAGGGCACGGCCGAGGGAGCGGAGCGGGATGGAACAGCCTCCCAGTCCTGCCTGCCCCAAACTGGGGGTGCCTTGCGCTCCCTCTTAATGCCGGCAGCTCCCTGGAGGGCTCAGCGCTGGCACAATCCGCCGCCGGAGCGGCTTTGAGGATGAAGGATGTGCTGGAGGGTGTTGGAAGCAGAGCGTAGAGAGCTGAGGGAGTTGCTAAAGGTTATCGCACGGGGCAAGCGGCATCCCCCGGCTGGGACTGGACCCGCTGGCTCCCAGCTGGAATGGAGGAAGCTGTTGGCATTCCCCTCCTCCACCCGTGGACTGTGCTGTGGGGCAGAAAATGCCAGAGAATGCCCTTTTCCAGCTGTGCCCGCCCTTCCTACCTCGGCTGCACATCTCCCTGCAGCCTCCCCGCTGGCGTCTGCCTGCTCCTCTCCCTGTCCGACCCTCTGCCGTGGCGCGTGGGGGGATTCATGGAGCTGCAGGGGATTCGCGGGGTGTGGAGCAGAGGGAAGAGGTTGTTGATGTGCGGCAGGGTCCGTGTCCGGCTCACTGGCAGGCCTCGTCCTCCTTGCCCAGCTCCCCGCGTGGGGAAGGCGATGGGGATGCTCGGGGGTGCTCAGGGAGTGCTCGGGGATGTTCACGGGGATACTCGGGGGATGCTTAGCGGGAGGATGCTCAGCGGTACTCAAGGAATGGCCAAGGGGATGCCCAGGAGGGTGTGGAGCATCCAGCAGCCCCAACACTCTCCTCTGGAGCACAGGGATCATCTGGCCTGGGGGGCCGCTGGCAGCCACAGGTCTCCAGGCTCTCGCCTCGGCTCCGAGGAGGGGACGGGGGTGGTAGAGAAGGAGAGAGGGTCCCTGCTCCCCCCGGGGCACACCCACAGCCACGGATGAAGCTCTGTGCTGCAGTGCAGCAGCTCCAGCCCCGCTCTCTCCCGGGGAGGTGGCAGAGGGGATGCCCACCTTCACCTTTCCTTCATGGCAGCGCCCGCTCCGCCTGCTCCAAGCCCGGCTGCCGGGCCGGCGAGCTGGAGGAGCAACAATCTGCTCCTGTCCTGCCGGGGATGGAGCCCCTGCACCTGCGACCCCAGGAGCAGCGGGCACTGGGGTGGGCGTGCACCCGTGGCTTGGGCATGGGGGGAACACTCGATCCCCGCAAAGCCAGGGAGGCACCGGTGCCTCCTCGGGTGATGTCCCAAGCGGGGATCCCCGTGTCGGGGTGGGGAGGAAGGCTGGATACCCAAGTCCTCGCGAAGCCGGGGAGGCATCGGCGCCTCCCGGGGTGAAGGCTCAGGCGGGGAGCCCCATGTCATCACGTCCCCCCACGTCCTCCCTCCCTCCCCACCGCCGCTGCTGGGCGAGGGCCACCCAGCACCGAGGCAGATGACATAATTCCCAGCAACTGCACGTTAATCACTCGGCCGCCAGCAACCTCCTTGCCGTGAATCCAACCCCCAGCCCCAGCCACCGCTCCCCTCCCTGACATCACTGCCAAAGAAATAAAGAAATAAATAAAAGGAGATGAGGAAAAGGTGACGAGGGGGAACAACCT
>VWYI01019867.1:335869-352044 GCA_013399455.1 Anthoscopus minutus | reverse complement strand
TCCTTGTCACCCCCCACCCCATCCCACCTCCCCCCTCTCCCAGCCCAGCACCGCTTCCCAGTTCCTCCCAGTCGCTTCCCACCCCGAGCCTTACTCTTGGCGGGGATGCTGGGGCTGCGCCGGTGCCCGGCAGCGATGGCAGCGATGCGCAGGAGCGGGCAGGGATCGGGCCGGGATCAGGGATCGCAGCCGGGCGGCCGCTGCCGTCCGAGGGGTCTCATCTCATTTTGTCCTGTGTCACCAACACACACACACACACTCACACACTCACACACACATTCGCAGCCACGTTTCCCCCCCCTTCTTGCGGCAAACGGCGGCCAGCCCCGACCCCACCCCCTGTCACAGCAGCAGCCTAACAGCGAGGACCGGGAGGATGGAGGAGGATCTGCTCGCCTTCCCTTTAACTCTTCCCTCGCCACCCCCCAGGACCGGGCTCAGGACCTGGCTGGGGATGCTGGGATGCTGCTTGGAGCTCCGCTCACCTTGTCGCCTTCCCCCACAGGGCCCCGGGACAGGGGATGTTTGGGGTCTGCCGGTGCCCTGGCTCTGTCCCCTGCAGCCTCATCGCCCTCGTGCCCCCCACCCCCCAAAAAAGAGCCCCCGAATAGAGCTGAGCCCTGACATTGCTCCAGGCAGTGAGGCAGGGGGTGTCTGGGGGGCACGGCTGGGGTTTGAGGGGCACGGGCAGCCCCTGGGTGACAGACAAGGCTGAGGGGTGGGAGCCAGATCTGTCTGCCTGTATCCCCCAAGAAAATCCTGTTCTGATCCCTATTTCCCCCCATTTCCAAGAGCAGAGCCCGTTGGGGTGGAGGGAGCACAGCCTGAACCTCTCGGGCTCTCCAGTGGGACTGGGATGGGGATGGAGAGTCAGTGTGGGAGAGGAAACAACTTTTCCCATCCCAAGGAGGACCTGAGCTCTCAGGGTGGGGGACAGCCTCCCCAAATTCCCTCTTACACAGATGAGCTGAGAGAAGACATCCAAATGGCCGGGAACTCCAGCTGAAGGCAGGGCAGCTCCTGACTGTGACATTGCATGGAGTTGTCTTCTCCAAGGAGAAACGAGAGGTGCCAGAAGGAAAAGGAAAAGGGAAAGCTGTCCATGGAGGGGCTGCTGGCACATGTCCCTGCTCCCAGCTTCACCCCAGCACTGGGTTCCCTGCAGCAAGTTTAGGTCCTGCAACACACTCTGCTTCTCCCCTTGGCTTTTCCATGGACATATGGAGGTTGCACCCTTCCTGCTCATCTGTCAGGGGTCCCAGGAGGGACGAAAGAGGCAGGAATTGCTGCCACTGAATTCTGCAGCTTTCCAGTGAAATGGCAGGGAGGGTAATTAATTATTCCTGCTAACAGTGCTGGACAGCCCCTCAGCTGCTCCCCCAGAACCACAGGCTGTGAGCATCTCCCTGCACAGGTTGTTGCTGACAGTGCTCCAGGGGCTGTGTGTGATCCTGCTGGGATGGAAAGGGCAGCTGAGGCTCCCTGATTTACTTACAGCCCGTTACCTTTGAGGACCTGGATTAGACTGGCTGGGCAAAGCCACCTCTGCTGTGGGTGGGGTTCTGCTGCTTCCCACCAGCACTGCCAAGCAATGGAGCAACTGAAATCCTGCATGGACAGCTGGGGAGGTCCTGTCCTGCCCTTCCTGGGCAGCCTGGTCTGTTCTCAGCCTGGCAGTGCGGCCTCTTTTGGGGGTCATGCAAGGGTAGGAGGTGTCCTACAGGAATCTCATGGAGCTTCTTGTGCTGCTCCAGGTTCAGATGAACCGAGCTCCACACACCTCCAGGATTGAGCACCAACGTGGAGCTGCACCTGGTGGGAGATGAGCTCCAGCTGCCCTCTGGAAGAGGCACCAGAGTACTCCTGGGAGCCCTGAGGGGAGGAACAGGGAGCCTGCACGTGTCTCCCTACCCAAAATGGTCATGCCTAGACTGGGGCAGGTCCAGTTTTGTAGCTGAGAATCCGAATCACAGAATCATTAGTGACCCCTAAGATCACTGAGTCCAAAAGTTAACCCAGCCCTGCTAAGAAGAGATGCTCTGATGGTGTTACAATTCCACCAGGCCAGCCCAGCACCCTGTCCCCAGCTGCAGCTGTCCATGGACACTCAGGGAAGAGCAAAACAGGACAACACTTCCCTTGGCATTCTCCAGCATCTCCAAGGGAGAGGTTTTTGCCAGGTCCAGACATCCCTGGGAGCAGAGAACGCTGTGCTGTGAGTCCATCCCCACAGCAAGGTGCTGCCTCCTTGGGTGGGTTGAAGCCCAGAGCCTGTTGAACACCCCCCATCCCCTCTCCCATTGCACTCCCTGAGCCTTTTGACAAGGATCATCCCGGGACCAGCACTGGGGCTGCAGGATTTTCACTCTCCTCCTCCACACCGATCCCTCTCCAAGCTCTTGCAGATGCAGATTCCCTGTGGCAGGCTGGGATGAGCTCTCTCTCCAGAGGACAGCACTCTTCCCCAACTCCTCACCCTCATCCCAGCCCTGCTAACATCCCGAGTGGACTTTGTTTTCCCTTATTTGCTGAGTGTTTTGTGTGCCTTGCTGTGGTTATCATGCTCCAGCCGTCAGCTTGCAGCGAGTCCCCGGGAGAAGGTGCCAACTTTAACATATGCCTGAACAGTTCTTTTCAGACATATACAAACTGGAACAATGCCTCGCTGGGAATATGCTTGTTGGTGCAATTTGCCAACTGTGGCTTCAGATCTGCTCTTTTCAGCACGCACCAACTATTTGTAGACGGTGCAAAAGCCGGGATCGCTGCTCAGGGATAGGGTCTCTGGAAGGTTCTCTCCAGGCATGCAGGAAGCAGCAGGGAAGACAATCAAGGGCTGGGCAAAGACCCCTGAGTATCACAAATAATGATCAGATCAAACATTTTGCTTCAGAGAACCTCAGTCCTTTTTCCCTTTTGCTTTAGGAAAGCCAGCACTGATTTCTCCGCTGCCTGAACCGTTCTCACCTCATGCAAGCAGGACTTTGCTCAACTCACCCCATTTCCTGGGTTCAAACATCTCCCAGTGCTTCCTCCATCACTGGTGTTCACCTTTGAGGTAGGACATCATCAGGATGTGACTCTGGTGCCACTCAGGGAGACTCAGGGTGCCACTACTCTGTCACGCCTTTGGAGAAAAGGACTGACCAACCTCGGCTGGACATTCCCCTAACTTCTTCCCATGGGTTTGTAGACACCATGGCAACGTTTGAAGGAAATCTGGGAAGATGATGACCAAGTGGGGCTGGGGTTGTGTCCAGAGAGATGGCCAGGCTTTCCATGTGGGTAATGAAGGCCCAGTGGTGATGAGGCAGAGGAATTTTTCTCGCCAGCACTAATGAGGACGCAGCTCTGCCCTTACCCACGTGCCAGCCTTCATCTTGCAAACTCCAAGGGCAGGGATCCTCGCCCACAGAACGCCCCCTCAGAGGGCACTGCTGCATGTGGAGGTGCCCAGGAGCCAGCCCAGGAGCAGGAGGGTCAGTGCTGGAACTGCCTGTTCCCCCTGGAGGACTGCCAAAGGCAGAAGTGTTTGAGATAGCAAATCATCAAGGGACCATTGTTCATAGCAACCTCGGTGGAAATATTTGTGTGTGTGTGTGTGTGTGGATGTGCTGGCATCCAATTTGGCAATGGTTACTCAGCACAAGTGGGCGGCCTGTCCCTTTCTCTCAGCTGGAGCCTCCTCCTCCTCACCAGGGACCCAGAAGAGGGATGAAAGGAGAGCAGATGGTTTGGGGGTGCTCAGAGATACCAGTGCCAAGGGCTGTCTCATCATGGCGGGCTGAACCTGCTCAAGACCAAGGAGGTCTCTCCAAGTAATGGGGAGATGCAGGAGGTCTGTGAGCAATTCTTGGGAATATTGATGGTTTCGCTGGATTTTGAGGAGAAGGAGCAGAAACTGAGGTCTTTGGGGTGTCATGCAGAGAGGAAGAGATCTTTGGGGTATGGGGTTCTGTGTCAAAAATTCTCTTTGCAAGTCCAAAGGAATTGGAAGAATGCTGGAGATGGACTTTGGGCAAGGGCCTAGAGGAACAGGACACAGGGAATGGCTTCCCACTGCCAGGGTTGGATGGGATATTGGGAAGGAATTGTTCCCTGTGAGAGTGCTGAGGCCCTAGCACAGGGTGCCCAGAGGAGCTGTGGCTGCCCCTGGATCCCTGGAAGTGTCCAAGGCCAGGCTGGATTGGGCTTGGAGCACCCTGGGCTACTGAAAGTTGTCCCTGCCCATGGCAGAGGAGGGATTAAATGACCTTTAAAAGGCTTTTGCAACCCAAACCAGTCTGTGATTTTATGCTTTGGAGACACTGCTGGCTTTGCTAGGAAGAAGCCTCAGGGCTTCCTCCAGGTGAGAATCCAGGGACACCAGCCTGGCGAGCTGGCCAAGGCAGGCACACTCCAGGTTATCTCCTCTTTCAGCACCACACCAGATCTGTCACAGTCCTTTCACGGAGAAATTCCCATTGAAAGCTTCCCTGCTGCTTTCATCCCTGCAAAAATGAATGGAGAGATTTGTCCTGACCTCCATCCCCCTCCACAGCTCCCGGCATTTCGTTTCTCCCCAAAGCAGCACTCTGCTGCTAGAATCAGCTGAGATGAAACCGAGCTGGCTCCTACACACCTTGGAGCTCAGGCAGGGCTGCTTCCCACACAGTGTCTTTCACCCAAATTAAACAGCTCCCAGCTGAGCCCTGCCATCCATCATGCCAAGCCGCAGGCACAGCTCGGGTTTGGCAGCTTTTACACCTCTGTGGGTTCATGTTTAGCGGGGAAAGAGCAGGGACCTTTTATTTGTGAGTGTGTTGCAAGGGCTGTGCAGCCTTGGAGGCCGCAGGGCCATCCTTGGGATCACGCTGGAATCAGTGGGAGGCTGATTGTTGCTAATGGCAGCAAAGACCTGGCCACTGAGGGCTGTTCTATTGGGGATAAATTATTCTCTGTGAAGGGAAGGCCCTGGCACAGGATGCCAGAGAAGCTGTGGCTGCCCCTGGATCCCTGGAAGTGTCCAAGGCCAGGCTGGACATTGAGGCTTGGAGCAACCTGGGATAGTGGAAGGTGGAAAGCCCCAGGCTGGAATGAGATGGTCTTTAGGGTCCCTTCCAACTGTGACTGTATGATTTCCTGATTTTCAGGCTGCAGTGCTGGACATTCCTGGTTGCAGACTGCCCACTCCCCAAGGATGTATCCCTGGCCACATCCTGGTGTCCCCACCAATGCCGGGTGAGCAGCAATCCCAGCTCCTTGTCTGCGTTGATCTGAGCTCAGTTCAGTTTTCCAAGGGGTGTCCAAGAGCTCAGAATATCTGAGGCACCTACAAAAGGAGCAGGCAGACATGGAATGGGGTCTCCATTGGCATCACCTGTGGTGGAGATCCTTGCTGGAGACAGCACTGCCTGTTTTCTCTTCATGAGCTGAGGATTTTGTTGGATATTAGGAAAAAATCTCTTCACTGAAAGTGAGGTTAATCATTGGAACAGGCTCCACAGGAAATGGTGGGGTCACCATCCCTGGAAGTGTTTAAAAATGAGATGTGGGGATATGTCTTTAGTGGGAGTGGTGGTAGTCAGTCAAAGGCTGGGCTTGATCTGCGTGGTCTCTTCCAACCTGAGTGATTCTGTGAGTCTAGCACAAGTGTTTCTGACTATTTGAGGTGGGAAATGGAATTTTGGCCACCACAGCTCCCTGTACCCGGCACATCCACATGGTCTGTGCCTGTATCCACACTCATGCCACAACCAGTTTTCCTATGGCCTCCCCTACACAGAAGACAGATTTCTGGGGTTATTTTAGCACCTCTCCCCACACCTCTGAATGGCAAATGAAAGTCTTCCAGCTCTACTTAGTGTAGGCTCTGGGCTCTAGAGATCTGCCACTTCAGCAAGGTGAAGGAAATCTCGGCCTCTGTGCCACAGAAAGGCTTCAGGGGAAGGCATCGTTATCCTGATTTCTGCCTCTTCTTGGGATCTGCTTCCAGGGAGAGTAGCCTGGGCTGGCAGATCCTCCAGCCCCTCACAGCCTGCTTGCTGGACAGCAGCCTGGGGGAATGACCTTGGCCTCAAATTCCATTAGGAAAGGTCCTGGTTAAACAAGGCTGTTCTCAGAGTCACAGTTTACAGGCATCCCAGGCAACCGCCTTGGGCTTTTTCCAGTCCTCCAGGGAGAAGCACAGCCCCAGAAATCAATAACTGAGTTCTTTTGAAAGTCAGCAGGACTCTAGTGTGATCCAAACCTCTCTCTTCAAGTGCTTTCTCTCTGCTGAAAGCAAAGAAAGGGGTCCCTGGCCCTCTGTCCCATCCCCAGGGGATGTTTTGCTCAGTGCCCACTGCCCACTCTGTGTCCCATCCTTCCGGGCACTGAGTGCCAGCTCCCCCCAGGATGGAGCCAGGCAGGGGGAGCCAATGCTTTGAGGGAAAATACCTTCATTTTTTAGTGGATGCACCACCTCGAGGCTCTGCTGAAGCAGGGAGAGCCAACCCCTCCTGGTCAACCCCCAAAACTCATTTCATCTTCAGATACCCTCCCCCACTCTTTGTAAACCTGGGATTTCTTTCCTGACTCTAATGCTCCTTATTGAACGTGCAATAAACTACCCAGACCCTCCCACATCTATGTTTTCCCCTCCCCAAAACACCCATAACTTGTTTGATATTAATTTTATATTAATTTTATATAAATTCCTCTCCCAGCAGTGCTTTCTCCACACATCTGGACTACAAGGCTCCAATTGCTGACTTAGAAAGTTTTGTTCTCCGGCCTCATTGCCATCCTACATCTCTCTAAAAAAAAACAAAATCCACCATAAAACAGCAGCTGAGGACACCCTGTAATCCTCCCCTTGGTGTAAAGGTACCTCCTGATGTTGGGACAGCACAAAGTCAGAGCTCAGGCTGACACATTCTCCTGCCCAAGGACAGGAGCTGGGCTTGGAGCCCAGAGGAGATGCTTCCCTCCCGTTAATGGGATGAGTTCATGCACATTAATTGTGTGGGATTGTGTATGAATGAAGGCAACCAAGAGGCTGAGGGATGCACCAGCACCAGGAGCTCCACATCCCACCAAAGGTCACTCCTGCATCCCCCTCCTGAGCCTGCACCTCCCAGGGAGCAAAGGAAAACTGGAGGGAGCTCAGGGAAAGGTGACTGGTGACCAGAGAAGCAGAGAGGTCAGATGGGTTTGTGCAAGAGGTGGGGAAGGGGTGAGTGGCTCATGGGCTGACCCCGTTTGTGCTGTGAAGACCTTTTGGGGGCTCATGGCTTTGCCAGAGGAGCTGGGAAAAGGCACGGGGAGCTGGGAAGATGGAGCTGCCTGAATTCCCAAGTTCACCCGTTTTTTTAGCAGTGAGGGTGTTTTACCAGCTGGACAACTTACAATTGGATCCTCTCCCAGTCTTTAAAATGAGCCCATCTGTGTTTTTAAATACTAGGTTTAACCCCAGAAATGATGATACAGACAGAAAAAATCAGGCTATTGGCTGCTTTCTGGAAAGTTCCAGATTTGTTGCACTTTCATGACCCCTTGGAAAACACAAGGAACCTCTGCACCTCTCAGAAATGAACTCCAGGATGTTTGAAAATCTGTTTGTGCTGCGTCCAGAGCTGTGTAGCAACAGCTGAAGGTCACAAGCGCTGTATAAATAGAAGGGAGGTTTTATTGTGACATGTCCATCCGGAGCCATTGCTCCTGGGTATGCCATCTGGGATGGGAGCAGGAGCCTGTGCATCCCCACTGCAGGAAAGAGAAAGGGATTCTGTCCTTGCAGGGATGAAAGCATGGAAAGGAGGAGGAGAACTACGAGGTTGTGACTTCTCTCCTGATTTTACCGAATTTGAAGAAAAATCAGAGCTGTGATGGAGCTTTGGAATGCAAATTCTTCCTGTGGGGTTTCAATCACCTACCTAAGCAGGGAGAAGGAAGTTTTTACCCATGGAGAGCATTTCCTATCTGGGGAGTGGTTTGCAGTGACTGTCCTCATTTGGGGACCTCAGTGTCCCCATCAGAAGGGGTAAGAGGGGCTCTCTGGTGGCTCTTAGTATGTGCTGGTAGGATTTTATACCAAGCTCTAACCACGTGCTAAGATCTTTTCTGGACAAAAATCCTTCTTAATTCCGTTTCCCCATTCCATCCATCAGCTCCCTGACATTTTCCTTCCTCATGTGTTTGGGTGATAAATTCTTCGCAGTCTGGAGCAGGGGATGGTGTGCGCTTGGTCCAGAACAACAACAACACCCGGAGGTTGTTGCCTGAAACAACAGGTCATGATCACTCCAGCAACACCCTGTGGGTGCCAGGAAAGAAGGGCAGCAGCCATGGGGGAGAAACCTCTGGAATCTTGGTCAAAACAGGGGGAATGGGACACTGGGAAGGGAGAGCTTGAGCTAAGGGATGTGGCTGGGCAGCTGGAGGTGCTTGCTGATGCAATTCCTGCTGCTCTTGAGGCAATGAGAGAGGAGAGGAGGGGAGATCTTGGCTTTCAGCACTTGGAGATAACTCCTGGTGTTTCAGGAAAGCACTTGGAGAAGGACACAGCCTGTAAACTTCAGCCATCAAGGCTGGATGGTGGCCAAAAAGTGTCTCAGCTCTGGCTGCCTGAGGTGCATCTCATCAGGGAATCTGCTGTCCCAATGGAAGGAGCAGTGTCCTGTGCTGTCCCAGGATGGCTGAACCCCAGTGAGACCCAGGCTGGGGACCAGAGAGCTGTGAGTGCTTGGTGAGGGCCCTTTTTTGGGAAACCTGCTCTCCTGGGAGCAGAGCCTCTGACAGACAGCTGCTCAGTGCTGCCTCCTCCCGCTCCGTAATCCCACTCTCAGGAGGTCTCTTTTAGCCAGCAACAGGGACCAGGAGCATCACCCTGCCCCCAGGACACCCCTCTTCCAAGATCCAGGTTGGCTGCACCTCTTTGAGCAGGAAAAATGTGGGTAACTCCCCAAATTACCATCTCCTGCTGCTGCTGGCTGGAAGGAACTTGCTGATCCAAGGAAAAGCTGAAGGTCAGGAATGCCAGAGCCCTGGCAAGGTAATCCAGGACTTCAGCAGCACAGATGTGTTCCAGCTTCTCCCACTTCAACGCAGGATCCATTGTTATCTTCCCACAGGATTATTTTTACCAGGTGATAAGGACTGGATCTGGAAGTCTATCGAAGCACCTAAAGGTGGCTTGTTGGAAACCCATGGGAATAAAAGGAGAATCCCAGCTTTGCTTTTCAGCTTGACTGTTTCTCCCCCTCATTGAGGGACAGCTGGGTGTGTGGCATTATGACCACAGAGAGGAGAATCTTTCCTCTCCTGCTCTCACTGCTGATCTGGTATTGGATTGTGTGATGGGTCACACTGATTGATCACAGCAGGCTAAAAAAGACACAACCCATAAATAACTCCTGACGTCCCCAGCTGGGCCAGAAATCCTGAGCAAAGGGCTCTCGGGAGAGCTGCTGTTGGTATTTCTGTCCTTCCCCTCTGGGAAACGCTGGCGACAGGTTTGGCTTGAGCCAGATGACTGCTGATCCCTGCAATGTTTTTCCAGGTGTTTTCTTAGCAGGGGCTGGGTTATCTCAGTCCTCGATCCAGCCCTTTCTGGAAGAGCCTCACCAGCCAGGCTGGAATGGGGCACAGCTGCTGTCCAGCCCCGTGCCCTGCCCAGCATTGTGATAAGACAGGAGGGCAGAGGTGGCACTCGTCTGCTCTCCCCCAAAGAGAATCATTCCCTGTGCTCCATCTGTCCTCTGAACCCATGGAGCTGCATGATTTTGGCACAAGAAACTCTAAGAAATGAACTGCAGGGAGACCAGAGTGGGGAGGGATCAGATTGTGCTTCCTTAAGGAAACAGCCCCAGATGGTTCCAGGGTGGAGGAGCAAAGCCTGGTCCCTGCAGGGCACTCACCCAAAATCCAGGGCAGCTGCTGGCCAGGGCCAGGGCATGAGGAACAGCAACAATTCCCTCCTTCAAGCTCTTTCTGATGCTCCCCTGGGTCCCACGTGCTCCTGACCATGGTGAGGGACACGTGAGGAGGCCAGAGGACACAGCCAGGCACTGTCCCTCTCCCTCCTCCCCCGTTCCCTTGTTTTGACACAGCTGAAAAAAAAATAAATAAATTCATCCCCCACGTAATGATGATTCGGCCAACAGGTCAAGTCAAGCATGACAGATCCCATTCTGGAGCTGGGGTCAGGCAGCAAATTGCTCAGTGCTGCTGGTCTCCCTGTGCTCAGGGGCCAGTGGGGTCCCCCCAGCATCCTCTGGCTGCTCACAGCCTGGGTTTTTGAGGGGCTGGGGGGACCCAGCCACTGCAGAAGAGGCTTTGGGAGCAGCACCGTGCTGGTAACTCCCAGCCTGGGGGCATTTCCCACTTTATCAGAGCCCGTGGCAACATTTTGGCCTGATCCAAGGGTTTTGTCAGCTCCCAGCGTTTTACAGGGCACGCTGTGCCCTGCGTTTCCCTGGCAGTGGGGAGGAGGCAGGAAATGACTCTGCTGGAGCAGGAGAACTCCAGGGGGAGTGAGGAGGTGCAGGTCCCTTCCAGGGAGCCAGGCTGGTGCTGAGAAAGCTCCAGAGGTCTCCCAGGCCTTGATCTGAGCCCAAGGAATAAAATCCATCCCGTTGCAGGGAGATGGAGAGTCAGCCAGCGAGGGGAAGGTTTATTTAGAGAAAGAACCGTGGGCTGCCTGCCCACACCAGGCTTTTAGCTGATGATCTGCACGTGCCATGGTTGGGGGCGGCTGGGGGAAGGAGTCCACTATTAAAAGCTTGGCAGAATCTCTGCTGAATCCTGCTGGAGCTCGGGGAGGGCCTGATGCAGCAGGATCCCACCTCCAGTGTCGCCTCATCTGACCCTGGGACCAAATCAGAGACAAATCCAAGGCCGCCCGTCCTCTTTTCTTCCAGGGGTGCAGCCTGGGAGCACCTGGCACTGGTGGGGAAGTGCAGCAATTCCTGAGGAACTGGGTCCTTTAAAGCATTATCCAAGATTTATAATGTGCCCAGAGATCCACATAAGCCCCAAGCATCTTCTGGGAACCGGTGAGGAAAGGCGGTGCTGAAGGGAGGGATGCTCTGGAGAGGATGGAGCTGTGCAGATTCCCACACTCCTGAGCTGGGTGCAGCCTGGAGCAGCAACGATCCTTGGCATTAATGGTGATCCGGGCACTGAATCCATCCCCTTTCCGCTTCTCACCCTTCCAGACAGCTCCCAGCGATGTGAATCAGCACAGGATAATCCATCTCCTTCCCTCTCCATCCCTGCCTCCGTTAAACATGCCCTGCTCTGGGGACAGCTCTGTCCGCAGTAATTAAGGTGGAGATTCCTCCTGCAGCCAAGGGCACTTCCCGGCTCATTAACACCGGGAGGACACGGCAGGAGAGAGGGAGGGAGGGAGGACGAGGGGAAACCAGTGCTGGGTGTACCTGGGGGTGCTGCTGCTGCTGCTGCTGCTGAGGGGTGCCTAGGATGGGGACAAAGTGCTCAGAGCTTTTGGGATCTCGATTCGTGTTTTGGGATCAACCACACGTGTTTGCATTGGAACAGTGGGGGATCAGCACAGAATCACGGATTGGTCACCTTAAAGCACTTCTGGTTCCACGGGAACCTTCCCCTGTGCCAGGTTGCTCCAAGCCCCGGAGTCTGGCCTCGGGAATCGAGATGAGATATGAGGAAGGAATTAACACCATCAGGAAGGAGCCCATGCCCAGCAGGGCCAGATGGGCTGCAGCAGGAGCAGGAGCCCACCTGAGCACATCAACCTCCCCTGGACAAAGCAATTTGGACACAGCTCAGAAGAAAGTGGCCATTTCTTGCCCCAGGCACCTGCAAAACCCATCCCAGCGGGTGCAGACGCAGGGAGTGCTGCTGTCAGTGGGACTGGGCAGGTCCAGGGCTGTGTTTTGGTGTCTCTGGGAGCTGCTCTTCCTTTCTCCTCACAGCTCAGGAGCTGGGGGAAGTATGCTGAAGGACCTGCCAGTGTCACCCCACCAGGGTCTCTTGAATCCAGAAAGAAATCTTTGGAAATACATCAAAGGGACAGTTTGCCACAGCGTTTCCTTCTCAGTAAGACTAGAGGTGCTTTTCCTACTCTGAATTTACCTGCAGGAGGTGACAAAAAGATTTAAAAAATCCCTCATTTGCGGTGTTTTCCCTGAAAACACAAACCCTGGATTCTGGATGGTCATTCCTACATTCAGTGCCTGGCACCTGGACCACCAAAGAGCAAAGCTGGTCCTCCACCAGGGAGTCAATCACAGAATCACAGACTTGTCTGGGTTGGAAGGGGCCTTAAAGCCCATCCAATTCCACACCCCTGCCACAGGCAGGGACCATCCCTGTCCTCCATGCCTCTCTCACAAGGATGTGCTGTGCCATAACCTCCCAGCAGCCACCTGGGATGGAGGAGGGGAATCCAGGGTCATTAGTGCAAAGAGGAATGAGGCCAAGAGGGCTTTCATGCCTCAGCATCTTAATTGAAATGGGTTTCCCATCCTCCTCCCCCTGCTCCCAAGCCCAGCACATCCAGGCTCTGTCAAGGGCATCTCCTGTCCCGGTGCTGTGCACTCTGCATCCCCCATGAACCACTCACATCTCTTTAATTAAATGTCAAGATATGCAGGGCTTGGTTTTTTCTACCTTTTAAGTGCCCTCTGCTCAGAAAGATTCATGGAGAGCTCAGCTACCCTGGATCCCCAGAGCATGGGCACGGCCCCGAGGCTGCCAGAGCTCCAGGAGGATTTGGACAGCGCTGCCAGGGACAGGGTGGGGTTGTTGGGGTGTCTGTGCAGGGCCAGAGGCTGGATTCAATGATCCTGGTGGGTCTCATCCAGCTCAGGAGGCTCCATGTGATCTACCAAACACAGCCTGAGGTGCAGCTCCTCCACCAGCCCCAGGGGAAGCCAGTGCTGCCCTGTATCAGTGTGGGATGTCCTGAAGGACCAAAACTGCTTCCCTGCAGCAAAGGGAACCTGGCACCACCCTCCAGGGCTCTGGGGAGATCACAGATTCCCAGAATCCCAGAATCCCACACTGGTTTGGGGTAGAAGCAACCTCATCTCATTCCTCCAGCCATGGGCAGGGACACCTTCCACCATCTCAGGTTGCTCCAAGCCCCATCCAGCCCAGCCTAGGACACTTCCAGGGATGGGAATCACACAGCTGAGGTGCTTCCAGCCTTTTCTGGTTCTCCACACTGAGTCCCCTGGAGTCAGCTCCTCCCCTGGGTGCTTCCCTGTTTGGATCTCCCTGGGAAAGGCGCAGAGTCCGACATGGAGAGGTGCCAGATCTCTTTCTTGCAGCTGGTGGAGCATCCCAGAGGATGTCTCTGTACAATTTGTCCTCCCAAGGAGACCTGGATATGGAGCAGGAGAGGAGGCAGCAGGGCAGGAGTCTGCAGGCAGGACACATTCATCACCTCCATCCTCCCGTGGGCCAGTGCCAACCAAAAATACCCACAGCTCCTGTCCTGGCCCACCCAGATCCTGACCCACCTTGGACCAGCTCCCCCTGCTCCAGATCCCTGCCCCAGCCTCAGACCAGGGTCAGTGTTGCCCCTGGAAAAAGCCTTTTTAAATCTTGATAAACTTTTAAAATCTCAATGTAAATCCTGCAGCAGGGACAGTGGGATTTGGGAGTTGCTCTGGTAGGATGAGATGTGGTTTTGTCACCTTGTGGGGAGCCCACGGTGGGAGTCAGCTTCAAAGTCAGAGAAATTTAGAGTTCCAAACCATAACTTCTCCTGGAAAGCACTTAGGGAAGCTTCTCTGTTGGTGATATGAGCAGGCACCTGCCTCCAGCCTGGATTTCCATCCACATCCATAGGCTGTGGTGGGAGCTGACACATTCCATGTGCACAAACACCAAAATTAAGGTGAAGAGACACCAAAATAAGGAGAAGAAATGGTGCCTGTGTCTGGGTGGAAGACCCATGGCCCAGGGTAAAGAAGACTGGAGAGAAACACATCCCAACTTTGGCAAAACCCTTCAGAATTTCCAAATGCTTGAAGACGAAAATTTCAGATTTTAGAAACTGCTTAGGTTGGGTGCCAGAAGGACGTGGGCAGCTGCCTGGACTCCCAAAACCTGCATGTTGGTGCCACTCCAGTGGGAACCACGAGCTCCCCTGGGGTGCTCAGCCTTGGTGGAGCTGCTCCTTCTCCCCAGCGCAATTTGGGGACTGGGTTGTCTGGGAGGCATCACAGTTCCTCTGGTGGGATCTCATTATGTGATGAGCTGAACATCTGGATTAAAATAGATCAAATAGTCACTAAATCCTAAATAAGCCTGGGAGCTCAGCAGCAGCCATATGCTTCCTACTGACAAGCTCAAAAAAAAAATCTCTCCTTGCCATTACCTCACACTGCAGCAGTGTTTTATCCTCCTCCAAGCCAGCTCAGGGACAAACCTTCCAGCTCTGCCTCCCCAGCCCTCCCTGCTCTGGCCATCCTCTGGACCAGCAGCCTTTTAGGCAGGGATGTCTGGAAATGGGAACTTACCCCACTGTGCAAATTTTTGGTGATGGGAATGAAAGGAATAATATTCAAAGGAAGATGGAAAAGCAAGAAAACCAGAGCTTTGTTGTTTAGCATTTGAAGGATGCTAAATGTCCCTTGATGGTTGGGATTTTAGGAAAATCCTGTAGGAACAGAGTGAATATTGATGTTTTGTTGTCTGTATCCTTTTGGGGCCAAGAGCCGGGTGGAGAGCATGGAGGGTGGGATGGACCCAAGGGTGCTGCAGGAGGATGCAGGACTCATGGAATGGTTTGGGTTAAATCTCATCCCATTCCAGCCCCTTCCATAGGCAGGGACACTTCCCACTGTCCCAGGCTGCTCCACCCTGGCCTTGGGCACTTCCAGGGATCCAGGAGCAGCCACAGCTTCTCTGGGCACCCTGTGCCAGGGCTCAGCACCCTCACAGGGAACAATTCCTTCCCAGTATCCCATCTAAATCTCCCCTTTTCAGGGCAGACTCGAGGGAGGAATTAGGGATAACACATCACAACACTGCCTTTATACCCTGAGAGAACAAAAATAAGGTGTGGCTGCTGCCTTTAGGTCATGCTCCTTATTTAGCTGAACAAGACAGGGGCTAAGGTCCTGGGAGGCCTTGGCAAGCTTGTCCTGGAGCTTTTTTTAGCCCTTTTCAGCTGATTTTAGCTGAAACAGCACATTGCCCAATGATCAGATGAGCATTGCTGGTGTGGCAACCAGTCTGCCCAGCAAGTCAGGCCACCAAGCCTTTTGCAACTGCATGGCTTCACCCTAAAAACATTCCACCAGCCAGTGAGGGTCTGACTAAAATCAGGGGTGGTTCTCTGACCCAGCTGCCAGCAGCAGGTTGTTGTGTGAGGCATGAGAACAGCACCAAACCAGGCCTCACCTCACCTCCCACCCTCACCCCCTGCAGCAAAAAATATCTGCAGTGCTGGTGACTTGCCGTGGTGACTCTGAGCAGGGGCGAGCACAGGAGGTGCTCAGAAGCCAGTGAGGAACCACCATAATTGCATTATTGATGGGAATTAGCAGTAATTGGATAATTTGGGAGCTGCATGTTGGATTTGTTGCCACAAATGCTGACAAAAACGTCGTGGTTTGCTGGTTAATGAGACCAAGCTCAAACTCCCTGCCCTGTGCACGAGGTTTTGCTGCCTTTTTGCCTTCTGAATTTTAACACTTCAAAGATAATCATCTGGAAATGGCGTGGAAAAATCAGGGCAGGCCGTGACCTGAGTTAGCTGGAGAAATTCTCCTTCCTTCTCTGGTTTGAGGGAGAGGAGGAGGAGGATGGTGGCTGAGCTGTGTTGGATCGACAATCATTTATTATTGATTAATAATGAGATCAAATGAGAGCATGGAGGTGTCCCACTGCTGTCCCCTTGTCTCCATCACCCACTGGCACGACTGGATGGATGAGGCAGCCCATGGGCAATAATTTAGAGAGGCCAAACCCTGTTGGGAAAGTTCCAAGGGCCCAGTTTGGGCTCATTGGTGCCTCTCATCAGAGGGAAGGACCAGATTTTCACCTCTGGGATGCACAGCCTGGAGAAAGCAGCTCTCAATTTGCAGACTCATCTCCCCAGCTTCCCATTTTTCCTCAGAAAAGTGGTTTTTATTTTATTTTATTTTATTTTATTTTATTTTATTTTATTTTATTTTATTTTATTTTATTTTATTTTATTTTATTTTATTTATTATATT
>VWYI01019867.1:315967-335112 GCA_013399455.1 Anthoscopus minutus | reverse complement strand
AAGGGGTGGAAGGGAAGGAAGGGAAGGAAGGGAAGGAAGGGAAGGAAGGGATGGAAGGGATGGAAGGGAAGCTCTTCCCACATCGCCTCTGCCGCCCGCGGTCCTGTCTGCTTGTGGCCGATCCGTGCCGGTGCGGGTGACGGTGATGCGCGGCGACACTCGGCTGTGCCAGCGGGGACAAGCAGCCCCCGCCAGCCGCTGCCCCTCCCGCAGCCACAGCGCCCCGGGAGCTGCTCCAGCAGCATCCCGGCCCCCCTTGTCCTGCCCCCCGAGTTTGGGGTCGGGCTGGCTGAGGGGTCCCCGAGGTCTGGGGTGTGCAGGAGGGAGGGGTAAATGGGATGGGGAAAAGGTTCCAGGTGCTTGCTGCGGGAGGGTTCCCCCCCTGGATGGGGCTGTGTCGGGGGCAGGAGCGGTTTTGGGACAGGGACTCACCCACCCGCATTGTGGATTGGGGTGGTGGGCTGGGGGAAATGCACCCAGTGCTGAGGCTGTTCAGTCTGGCTGCAGATCCTCGTGGTTCAAATGCAAGCAAGGTTATCCCTTCTCCAGCCCCAGACTCCCCTTCTCCATCCTCATCCTCCCTTTCCCCACTCCCATTCTTTCTTCATCCACTCCCATCCTCTTTTTCTCCATACCCAGCCTCTATTTCTCCATCTCCATCCTCCCCCTCTCCATCCCCATCCTTTCTTTTGCCATTCCCAGCTCCCCCTGCCCTTTCCTAGCCTCCCTTTTTCCATCCCCATTCTCCTCTCCTCTCTCCCCAGCCTCTCCTTATCCATCCTCAGCCTCCCAGCTCCTTTTTCTCACCCTGAGCTTGCCCCTGTGCTGCCCTGGGCTTGACCTGGCTCCATAAATCCCAGCCCTACAGGACCCGAGGCCGGTGCCACGGGGCCGAGCTCAGGAGCATCCCTCTGCCTCAAAGCCTGGAGCCAGGAGCAGGAATGAGGGGAGTCTCCACGCCCAAATCCAAGGCACAGAGAAGCTAAAACCAGTCTGAGAACACAGCCCTGATTTCTCACCCCGGCTCAGGAAGACACAGGGACATGACCCAGTTATTTGATGGCAGCGTTTAATATTTCCCCTGCAAGGCAAAGCCAACCCGGCTTCCTCTCCCTGCCGCTTCCCAGCCAGGCAGCCCAGGATCGCTGCCTTCTCGGGGCTTAAGAGCTCATGGGGCTGGGATGGAAGGGAAAATGTGACTGTGCAGCCTCATCAGGCGCCCAGATGTGCTGCTGATTCATCCGATAATTGCGTAAGCCCCGGCAGCGCTCGCTCCAGCCGGGAAGCAGCTGCTTCCTCCGGGCTGTGCCCTGGAACGGGGGCGGGACCCCCTCCAGAGGGTGGGACCCCCTCCAGAAGGAAGCTGGGATCAAGGCAGAGGGCTCAGGGTGGGGGGCAGCGCCCTAAAAACTCCGCAGAGAGGTGAGGAGCTGGAAGAGACATCGCTGTCATGGTGGGAACCAGGTGAGCAGATCCAGGAGCGCTCAAAAAAGGCAACCTAAGGTGGCCAAATCAACCCTCCCAGCTTCCTGCTCAGTATCCAGAGGGGTGTTTGGCCTCTCTGAGAGACCCAGTGGCCCTCCTGAAGGGACAAAGGACAAATCTCTCTGGGGTGCACTCGTCCATGTAATTGTGTGGGTATAATTTGATTATCCTTTCCAGGATGTTTAGCATCACAAAGGGAAAAGCTGCCTCCCAGCAGAGCCCTTGGGGCCACCACTCTGGGACTGCTCTAGGGGAAGTGGGGTCTGAAACTGGGCTGGAGAAGCTGCAGCATTTGGGAAGGCTTTAAAAATGTCCTGCCTCAGCCTCTTGCCCAACTCCTGGCCGTGCCTGTGCTCAAGAGACATTTGGGCAATTCTCTCAGGCTCATGGTTTGATTTTTGGGATTGTCCTGTGCAGGGCCAGGAGTTGCACTGATGATCCTTGTGGGTTCCTTCCAGCTCAGGAGATTCCAGGATTCTCCCAGCAGCAAACCGGTCAGGCTCTTCTGGAGCTGACACAAAGCCCAGGTACTGCTTTTGTTCCAGGGCCCACAAAAATTCATTTGCTTTCCAAAAAAGACACAGGCATTGATAAGAAAGGCCTGGGCTTCTACACAGTTACCCTGCAGAGCAAAGAAGTTTCAGTGAGGCCCCAGAACTCCTGATCTGCCTTAGCAAGGGGAGTTTAGCAGGTGGGAATTCACAGAAAACCTGTGTCTGAATCTGTTGAGTGTGTTTGCACACAAGTAACACATCAGTGGTTTTAGAGTGCCAAGCAAGAGCAGAACACGTTGTGTTTTATGAAAAATTCCCTGGCAAGATGAGACTACATCAGAAAAACATCCAGGACTTTGTAAAGGGCATCAGTGCCTCCTGCACACCCATTCCCACACAGCCTGAGCTGCCGTGAACCCCTGCAAGTTTGGGATTTATTTTTGGAGGGGATAGGTTTGGCAGGCTGGTGTTTCTGAGGAGCACCAAAACCTTGACCAACCCTTTGAGGAGGCCACCTGAGCATTTCCTGGGCAGCAGTTCCCGAATCAGAGTCACCACGACGGGGAGAAACCACAAAAATGCTGAATTTGGTACAGCAAGAGGGAAAAAAACCCCAAACCCTTCGGTGTTGGAGGTGGTGGGTGAGCACATGGAGAAGGGGCGTGGCAGAGCCAATCTCATCCTTTTGGGATGCTGGGAGGAGGGGGGAGGCTTTTTCTTGCAAGGAAGGGGCTCAGTGAGTCACCCAGGACCAGAGCAGCGCCTGGCTAAGCGGGGCTTAGCGCTGTTCTCTAAGCGGCTTTGGGAGCAGCGAGAGCGGGAGAAGCGCGCACGAAACAAAAAGTCGGGAAAGAAAAACAAACGGCGCCAGTGGTTGTGTAAGGGATCAGAGGAGCCCACGTGCTCCCTGGGGCCTTCCAGCTCCCCCTCTGGGAATGCTCTGATGGGTTTTGACTCATCCTGATCACTCCTGGTTAGGAATCTTTGGGGAGGGTTTGCAGAGGAGCGGAGGAAGGTTCAGAGATGTGAGAGCTCCTGTTGGAGGGGCGACGGAGGAGGGTTTTGAATGGGATTGAAAAGGATTGTAAAATTAAGGGTGGCAGGAAAAAAGGCATGGACAACTTCTTGCTGGCCCCTCTGTCAGGACACAGAGCTGGGGACAAATGAGCAACCAAGTGACACTTGGGTAGGGCAGATCAGACAGAAGAGAGACCTGCTCCCCATCACCTGAACAAGGAATTAGTGCTGCAGGATGCTGCAAACATAAAATACTTACACGGATCCCAAAGGTTTAGCAGCTGATAACCCCAAAGATTCAACTTGTGGCTTGTGGGAAAGAGGGAGAGCAACTTTTCACATGGGCAAGGACAAGGGGGAATGGACTTAAATTGTCAGAGGGCAGGGTTAGATGGGATATTGGGAAGGAATTGTTCCCTGTGAGGGTGCTGAGCCCTGGTTGCACAGGGTGCCCAGAGCAGCTGTGGCTGCCCCTGGATCCCTGGAAGTGCCCAAGGCCAGACTGGAGCAATCTGGGACAGTGGAATGGGGTGGAATGGGATGGTCTTTGAGGACCCTTCCAACCCAAACCAATTTGTGATTTCATAATTTTGAGATCAATTGCAATGTTTTAGATGTAAGAGGTTACCTGAATTCCTCCTTTGGGTTGTCCTGGGCAGGTGCCTCCACGTGTCACCTTTGTCACATCCTGCTCTGTGCCTCAGTTTCCCTGCTCTGGAGCTGGGCAGAGAGCTGCAAAATTTGCAAAAGCAGCTTGGATGGGAGCTGATGGAGTTTGCTTCAAAGAAAAATAAATCCTTGGGAGATGTTTGCTTTCCACGCAGAGTTTCAGCCTGTCACTAAAGCAGAGCCAAAGCTGCTCTTTGGGACAAGGCCATGGGGAAAGATTTCCACTTCTCCAGCTGAGCAGGAAGATTGGAATCCTGCAGCTTCCTAAGAAATCCCATCACTGCTGATGTCCCTGTGGAGGAGAGGACATCCCTGGCCACTCCTGGCCACCCTTCTGCCTCCACCAGCCACTCCCAGGTCAGGGAGAGCCTTGTCTCACCAGAGCCCCTGGAATTGTCCCTTCCCAATGGAGCAAACACGATACAAAAACCTGCTGGCGATGCCTGAGGACCTGCTGGACCAATTCTGCTCCCCAGGGCCACTTTTCCTGCACTGGCTGCTCCTGTTTGGTCCTTTCCTGCTCCCCAAATTCCACCCTTTGCTCACCCTGGCCGCTGTTTTCTCCCCATGGAGAGGATGAGTTGTACCCACGCTGCTGTCACACCAGTTTTTCCTTTGAAAAGCTGGAAATACCATCCTCATCCCAAGCCATAAAACTCCTGACTGAGCCACTCCTTCCCATCCACTCCCAGGGTGCACCACTCCCAGGAAAAATGGGACGATGCTGTCAAAAAGTCCACTTTTGGTGAAGTATTTGGGATGGATCCAGGTGGTTTTTTTTAGGGTTTTTTTTCCCAAATGAGAGGCTTCCTGGCAATATTTGGCAGGCTCTGCTCACTCACACCCTCCACCAGCATCCAGGACGTGCAGACGTGAACAATCCTGGATTCAGGGCAGCTCCAGCTCAGCCAACAGCACCTGGAGCTGGGAAATTCTCATGGGGTGCAGTGTGACCCCACTCTGCCCTCACTTCCCACTAATTCCAGCAGCATCAGCAGCTGGGAGCACATTCCCAGCCACATGGGCTGCTCCACTGCCAGGTGTGCAGGGAAACCTCCACTCTGAGCATCTCAGACCACAAATACCCAGGGCTGGAGGGAGCAGAGCATCAGGCAGGACACGGGTTCCCATGACAACCAGTTCAGGTGCCACCGAGGGAGGGATGCAGGTGGGGATGCTCCAGAGGAAGGGCTGGGGATGCTGCAGCACTGCCAGGGATTTGCATTCAGCAGGGAATGGCAGCTCTGGGGCTGGAAATCTCCTCTGGCAAATGTCAAGGGGAGCTGGGAACGGCCTGAGCCAGCTCAGTGTTGTGCTTGGCTCAGCTCAGGCAGTGAGCTCACGTCTCTGCAGAGCCCAGGACAAGGAGTGACAGCAGCCACGGGGCTGGGAGGAGCTGGGTGGGCATGGGGAGTGTGCTGCACACTGGGGGGACCCTGTTCCCTACTGCTGGGCCTTTGGTGTCCTTCCTTCTCCATCCCCGGTGCTGGCTCCAGCTCCTCTTTTTTAACAGGATCTTAATAAGGTGCCTCAGCGTTGGCCAAAATGTTTTCCCAGCTGCTGGCACACCCAGACACTCTCCCAGGAAGGCGGAGAGGGAGGAAAGAGTGAAGCAGAGACATTTCTGCCTCCAGCACAACCTTTGTTTTGAATGCACCTGAAGCCTTCCTCTGTCGCCCTTGGATCTGCCCTGCCACCCTCCTGCCATGATCTGCTTCCAGAAATGTTGAAGAATTCCCCCCTCCACCCAAGGGACCTCTTGGGTTCTGTGGTGGCACAGTCATTCCCACCCTGATGGGCCCCTGCCCTTTTTTTGTTAAAAAATGCATTTTTATTTAAAGCCATTGGCAAGGGAAAAGCCATGGGAGCCCAGCTGCAACCACTCCACTCGATGGAGGATTTTTCCCCACAGAAGGTGTCTGGACATCTTAAGAACGTGCCAAATGCTATATCCAGAGGTGGAGAGGAGGGATGTGGTTCCTGACAGCCTGATTTAAGTCTTGCAGAGGAAGAAAAACTCCTTTTTCTCCTTTTTTTTCCTGGCTTCAGCTCAGAACAGGCTCCATCAAACTCAAGATTTGATGTTCCCTGTTGAGCTCTGGTGGCTGGGAGAACAACAGAACTCCTGGCACGAGTGAAACCCTCTGGAGAGGATCCTTCTGCCACATTTCTGTCCCAGATTATGGTCTGGAGTAGACACAGGGGGCTGGGAGGAAGGGTGGAGAATGCAGCTTGGTGAAGCCCAGTCCCCGAGGGAGGGAGGGAGGGAGGGAGCCCCTGGTCCTGGCTGCAGATGATCCCTGAGCAGGTGAAATGTGGGGTGAGCCCATGTCCTCACTGCACAGCTCCATGAGATTTTTAGGGGGGCATTTTTGTGCTGGGATTTTTCCTCCTCTGCTGTCCCACAGGGAGAGGAGCCCCACAGGCTGAGGGGATGTGTCAGGTCACCTCCAATGGCCACGGCTCCCTCGGGCCCAGAGCTTGGGCCTGTTCCTTGGGTGGCTTTTTAAGGGCAGGACAAACAGCTGGGCTGACCTGGGTGTTTGTGAAGCTCTTCAGAGATTGGAAGTGAAGCTCAGGCTGCTTTGGACAGCAGGCTGGATGATTTTCCTGGCATCATCAACCTTCTAGCAGAGAATACCAAGGTCCTTTGCAAACATCACTGGTGCTTTGTGCTGTCTGCACAAGCAGTTTGCTTTGCATTCTGGCTTTATTCTATCCCATTTCAATTTACCCAAAATATCTCGGCATGCTGGTGAGTGGCAGCTTTCTGGGATGAGTGTGCATGTGAATATACTTCTGCTAAGTCAGTGTGAATCCTTTTTGCCAGTCTGGCAAATAATGACAGCAGAAAAAAATTAGTAAGGGGAAAAAGAAGACAAAGACATGCAGCATCTCTGGAGAACAACCTTACAGCCCAGGAGAGCTGACCTGTGCCTTTCCCACTCTCCTTGCCCAGGTCCTGTGGAGCTAGGCACCACAGCTGAGGTTCCTGTCCTGTCCCTGTGCCATCCTCCTCCTCTCCTGGCTCTCCAGACCTTGGGGACACGGCTCGGGACAGTGCTCCTCACTCACTGCCGAGCTGCTGAAAGCTGCAGCCCGCCAGAGCTGTTCACATCCTAAAATGAGATGAGTCAGGATCTGTCCAATGAAACTTCCAAAGAAAAACAGGTGTAATCCTTCTAGGAAAGAAACCTGAAAGTGCTCAAGAGTAGGAACCATCTGGCAGATTCCTCGGGATCCCAAAGGCCTGATGATGATGATGATGGTGATGATGATGTGTGTTTTTCTGTGGGGGCCGTATCTGCTGTGTCAGTCCATCTCTGGGACTTGAAACCACAGCAGCTGGGCTGGAACAACACCAGGGTTGTGCTGTGTCAGGTCCCAGCATGGTGACACCAGCATGGTCAGCACCTCTGGCTGGAGCTGAATCCCAAGGGGAAAGATGGAGCAGCTGGAGAGAGGCCCTGGCACAGGATCTGTGTTGTTCCTGCTCTCTGCTGGGGGACAGGGATGAAGCAGCCCCAGGGCTCAGCTTGTGAGTCAACATGGAGAACAAATCAGGGGTGCTGGGTTACCCCCTCAGGGAGTAACAGAAGGGGTTGGGTTGGAGGGGATCTTAAATCCCATTTTGTTCCACCCCTGCCATGGGCAGGGACACCTTCCACTGTCCCAGATTGCTCCACCTGGCCTTGGACACTTGCAGGGATGAAAGCATCAGACTGAACAGACAAATGTAATTTATTGACACAACAGAGCAGCCTTGAGAATTTGGTACAACTCCTTCCAAACACTGCCCTTGCCCTCCTTGAGCTGCACTTTGAGCTGTGCCCTGACTCCAAGGAACCATGGCATGTTTGTGCTGGAAGTGGGAATGGCTTCCCACTGCTACAGGGCAGGGCTGGATGGGATATTGGGAAAAAATCCTTCCCTGAGAGGGTGCTGAGGCCCTGGCACAGGGTGCCCAGAGAAGCTGTGGCTGCTCCTGGATCCCTGGAAGTGTCCAAGGCCAGGCTGGACAGGGCTTGGAGCAACCTGGGACAGTGGAAGGTGTCCCTGAATGGCAGGGGTGGAACGAGATGATCTTTGAGGTTCCTTCCCACCCAAATTCTGTGATTCTCTGGAGTTTCCTTGGAGCTTTCCAGCACTGAGCTGCATCCCAGAGCTCGGCTCACGACCCGCCCTGGATTCACCCCGCTGTGAGAGGCATTAGCCACAGATGGAGGGACACGTCCTTGGTGACAACTCAGCGTTACAGTCGCTCCTTATTGCCAGAAATTCTCGGCGCACATCCCGGGGACGAAGCGCGATGCTCTCCTGCTGCCGGAGCCCGGCTCTGCTATCAAGGCCCATTAGCGAATGCTAATGAGCTCCCAGCGCTGCTCCCGGCCCTGGATTACACCACATGTGCTAAGCAGCTTACTCGGGGTGGAAGGCTGGGAGCAGCCAGCTTCCCAAACACTTTGGAGCCTCTGTTTAGGAGCAGCAGGATCGAAGCTCGCAAATAATCCCCTGTCCCGGCTGCGCTCCGGTGATGCTGCAAAACTTTTGCTCTCACTCCTGCGGTTTTCAGTGAATCCAGGAGCGGCGTCATTTCTCCGGCGGCTTTTCCGTCCTGCTAAAAGAAGGAAAACTCGGCAACCCTTGGTTGATTTAACCCCGATGTCGCGGTTGTCACCTCACTGTCGCAGCGCTGAGGCAGGAGCAGAGCAGCAGGGGCCGTCTCCAGGCTTTGCGAGCCCTGGGAAGCCGGGATGGGGCTGTGTGCCGGGATGCGATGGTTCTCCCTCATCTCGTGGTCGCCCTACAAGCCCTAGTGGATGCTTGGCTCCCGTTGCCATAGCATAGCTGAGCGGGAGGGGCGATGCGAGATCTGCTGCTGCCATCTCCTGGAGGAGCCGCCATGGCCAAGGGGGTTTAGGAAGAGCACGGGCAGGTCGGAGATGTCCCGGGCAGAGCTCAGCTCAAACCTGGGCAAGGACTTTGGTGCCGGGCGGTCTGGGCACAGCAGAGCTCGCCTGGGGCCAGCGGATGCTGGCAGAATGTCACCCGGAATCTGCGGGCTCTCCCAAAAACACTTCAACAATTCCAGTGGCCATGACCCCAAATCAAAGTCACTGAAGTTGGAAAAACCCTTAAAGATCATCCAGTCTAACTGTTCCCCCAGCACTGCCAAGGCCAGCACTGACCCACGTCCCCAAGTGCCACATCCACATGGCTTTTAAAGTCTTCAAGGGATGGGGACTCCAGCACTGCCCTGAGCAGCTGTGCCAGGGCTGGACAACCCTTTTGGTGAAGAATTTTCATTAAATATCCAATCTAAACCTCCCCTGGCCCAGCCTGAGGCCGTTCCCTCTCCTCCTGTCCCTGTTCCCTGGGAGCAGAGTCCAAACCCCCGGCTGTCCCCTCCTGCCAGGAGCTGTGCAGAGCCAGAAATTCCCCCTGAGCCTCCTTTGCTCCAGGCTGAGCCCTTTCCCAGCTCCCTCAGCTGCTCCTGGTGCTCCAGACCTTTCCCCAATGTCCATTTTGTCACAAGCAGCTCAAAAGTGCCCCCAGCACTGGAGGTGCCCCAGCAGTGCCAGCACAGGGGACGGGCACTGCCCTGGCCCTGCTGCCACCTCAGCGCTGGGACAAACCAGGACCATGCTCAGAACTGCCCATATTATATTTTGGGAGCTTTGGGCACATCCTATGCTGGACTGAACTTCAGGGAGGACCCTGAAGGGCTGGTGAGGTCAGCCCCAGGATGGAGAGTGGCTCGGAGGGGGCTGCTCTAGGAAGAGAAGTCTGGAGTGAATCCCGCCCGCTCTGGAGTGAATCCCGCCCGCTCTGGAGTGAATCCCGCCCGCTCTGGAGTGAATCCCGCCCGCTCTGGAGTGAATCCCACCCTTGGTGGAAGCGGCAGCGAGAGAATGAAGGAGGCAGCATAGGGTGCAGATGGGAGGGGATGGGTGTGAGGTTCCTCTGCCTGTGTGGAGGCACCACAATGAGCGTGGGACGTGCTGGAGCTGCAGCTCAGCCTCGTTTCTCAGGGTTACCACCAAGAGCTGCAGTTTCGCTGCACTTTCCCATCCCTTCCCATCCTTCCTGTCAGCAGGAGCTCCACGGGGATCAGGGATCCCAGCCCACAGGATGGGAAGCTCGGCTCCTGGTCCTGAAGGTGACACGAGGCACCAGGCATGGCAGGGACAGGCTGTGGGGCAGGGGATGGGAGCCACAGCGTGGTTTCCTGTGACTGACCCTTCTAGGGCCAGAGGGACAGGAGCTGGAACGTGGGATTGCTTGTGCTAAAGCCAGAAACACTGAGGCATTACATGATTGTAAATGGGATAGCCTGACCCTGTGCTTGGTCACCATCACCCAGGGAAAAGTGTCCTCAGGAGCTGCCATGCTCCTGTGGGATGTCTTCATCCCAACCCTGGTTGGTTTTTTTTTGTTTGTTTTTCTTTTCTCCCAACGCTCCTGCATTGGAAGAGATGAATTTGGATTATTGGTGCTGCCAGCTCAGCTCCAGTGGCAGCAGCACCTCCTGCAGGGGTTGTCCCATCTCAGCCTTCTCCTTGCTTGGACATCCTGGCCCCGCGATGCCGCTGACCCCTCGGACACCGGAGCCCTGCCCTCCCCTGGGAGTTCCTGCCCAGCAGGAGAAGTTTCCATTTCAGAGGAGCATTTTCCTAGCAGGAGGATGGGCAAAAAAAGCCACACCAGCGTCCCCCAGCTCCTCTGGGTGTGGGAGATGGCCCAGAAGCAGCAGCAAGACCAAGATATTCATGTCCTGCTCCGACTTTGGTCCCCACACTCCTGATCCCAGAGTCCCCTGCTGGGCTCAAGCACAGCCACTGTTCTGCTCTGTTCCCTGCCTTTAATTCGATGCTGGCAGGAATTTTCCCCTGAGACAAACCAGGAATCTCTGTCCTCTGCTGGGACCCTGGATCCACCTGGCCAGGAGGTGTTTAAGGAGGTGCCCATCCTTCCTACAGCTCACATCTGACCTCTGCAACCACTCCAGCCCTGCTTTTAAGTCATCTTAAACAAATTTCAGGCCACTAAAAGGTCTGAAAAAGAGAGAGCAAGGGGAATTGTGCCTCTGTGCTGCTGGACTGCATCCCACAGTGCAGGTCTGCACAGGACCTGTGGGTTTTAGGGATAACCAGCTCAGCTAGTTCACTTCAGAAACTTCAGGCAGTCCAGTTCAATTCAGTCACTTTTTTTGACTCCAAAAGTGAAATGAACTGGATTACTGGACAATGAAGAAATCTGGAGCTGTTCCTCTAATCTCATCACCCAAGCAGTTTGTCCCAGTATGAGAACCCTTTTGAAAAATCATTTTGGTTTGGGTTGGAAGGGACTTTCAGCCCATCTCATTCAGGGACACCTTCCACTGTCCCAGATTGCTGCAGGCCCCGTCCAGCCTGGCCTGGAACACCAGGATGGGCCAGGAAGGCAAAACTAAACCTGGACCAGGTGTGCTGGGAAGGGCTGGGGCACTCCAGGTGTGGGGTTTTATCCCAGGCCAGCTGAGGAGCCTCCAAAACCAGGCCCAAGCAGCAGCTGATGTCACTCTTGGTTCCAGCTTGTCCCCAGGGATAGAAAATGTCATGTTTGATGTATCCAGAGAGATCAAAAAATATTCTTCTGTCTTCAGGCCAGGAAGGAGATTTTTCACCTCTCTTTTGTTTTACTTTTTCTTTTGTATCAAAGAAGATGAAAAGAATTAAAGTCCCATCCCTGCAGTGCTGCAGGCACAACACTTCCCTGGGTATCAGCTTTTTTTTGCAGGGGTCCCTGCAGCCACAGATTGGTATTAATGATCTGGATATGCTTTTGGGGTTAAAAAGAAAGAAATCTGTGATTGCAGAACGTGCCTGTTTCTCTGCAGAGGGGAATATTGCAGCTTTGTGATTCACTGCCATCTTGTGATATTTAACATTTTCCTAAAATGATGAACATGCAACGTGAATTAGAACAGAACCCCAAACAAGAAGGAAAAAAAAACCCCAAATCTGTTCCTGGTATCCATAGTTACAGAGAAAACTCAGGGACCCTGAGGGTGAGGGGCAGAAAAACTCCTATCACAAAGAAATAAAATGAAAAGTTGTGGCATTTGTTGCTTTTATTTTTTAATCTGTAAACACTTTGCATACACTCCATTCTTCCATCAGAAAAGAAGCTGGAGTTTTCCTTGAGATCTCACCTTGTGTGTTCTGGAGACAAGGTTTTCAATCTATTTTTTTTTCCCTTTGCCTTTGGGTGAAATAGCAAAATTAGGACAAGTTCATTCCAATGAGCTCGTAATTATTATTATAATTATTCTTTCCATGCACAGCCAGAGTACCTGGGAGCCCTGTGCTACTTCAGAGGGAAAACACGGGGAAATGGCTGCAGAATGTATGGCAAAGTTTAACAGAAAATAAGGAGTTTTTTGCAAGTCATAATAGGGGGATGTTCCACCTTTTTAAAACTGATGGAAGTAGGTTGGAGGAAGCAGCAGGAAGCAAAACATCACCACCATCCCTGTCCCTTGCAGAGGGCAGAGGGAGGAGCTGCCCTTGCCCACAGCTTATTTTGGTGATGGATTGGCACATGCCCCAAAATTGCCCAGAATTTTACTGCATTTACCTTTTGAGCAGTGTTTTACTGCCCTGCATTTGGTGCTGACTGTGCCAGGCTGTCAGGGCTCAGCTGAGTCCCACAGAACCACAGAATAATGGAAAGGTTTGGGAAGGGACTGTAAATCCCATCCAGTCCCAACCCCTGTCATATTCAGGGACATCTTCCACTGTGTCCCAGGTTGCTCCAAGCCCTGTCCAGCCTGGCCTTGGACACTTCCAGGGATCCAGGGGCAGCCACAGCTTCTCTGGGCACCCTGTGCCAGGGCCTCCCCACCCTCCCAGGGAACAATTCCTGCCCAATGTCCCATCCAGCCCTGCCCTCTGGCAGTGGGAGCCATTCCCTGTGTCCTGTCCCTCCATCCCTTGTTCCATGTCACTCTCCAGAGCTCACCTGGAGCTTTAGAAAGGCTGGAAGGAGATGAATACCTGAACACTGGGGCTCATTAGGTATTAGGAGAGCATTCCAGTACCCCCAGATTGTCCCACCTCTCCCCCAGTACCCCCAGGCACCATCCTCACCCAGGACACTGGGGACAGTCCCAGCTCAGCCAGGACACCCAGGGTGTCCCCATTTCAGTGCCAGCAGGGAGGGAACAACTCTCTTCCCATCAGGTGTCTCACTGGGATATGTGAAATGTGTGTTTTGAATTCAGTGAAGTAACTTTGGGGGCACAGCCCCGAATTTCTTCCACTTCCACACACACAGACTGAAACAGCAGCTTAGGTTTGAACTGACTTATTTATAAACCATCCAAACAAATGGCCTGAAGCAGTGGTGTTCCAGACTTTCAACTGCCTCCTGGGACTCTGGAAGTGAATTCCTAGAAAATACCAGAACACTCCTTCAATAGAAAAGGGAGCTGCAGCTGAAGAGTGGTGGCTGTCCCCTAAGGCACAGGGTCAGAGCACCAACACCCACCTGTCCTCACCTCCACTCAGAAAACCCAGAGAAGTGCAACAATTCCTTCAGGGCAGAGCAGAGGTTGTTCCACAGGAGTTTTCTGCAGTTAGAAGCCACACCCATGTTTTTACTGACATTATCTTCTCCTGCCTCATGTACATCCCCAGCCTCACAATCCACATGCAGCAAAGCACCCCAAAATGAGAGAAAAATGAGTTTTCCTGAGTGCTGAGAGGATGCAGCTGGGTAAAAAGAACAGGAATGGAAATGCTGGGAGAGGATCAGGGGAGCAGAGCAGCTGCTGGCTGAGCTCAGTCATGCCTTACCCCAACTGTTCCCCTGCCCATTTCTAACACAAACCTCTGCAATTCTTTCAATACTGTCGATTTTATTACAAGAATAGTTTTAAGAGAGAACAAAAAAATAATGGCAAACCCAAATATTTTTTTAAAAATTTACTATGAAATCTGTAAGTCAGAGACTTTACAAACCTCAAGCATTAAATAACCTCTTTGCAGGCTGTGGCTGCACAGCACTCAGGATGTGCTGGTCTTTCACACCAACACGTGGTGCTGGTAGAACTCCACTCTCCTGCACTCTCACATCCAGCAGCAGTGCACAGATTAAAAGGAAATGTTCCCTTCCATTGTTTTATTGCTGTCTCATCCCACTGATAACATGGCTTTTAGTCTGCTCAAGTTATCTCTTAAGTTTGGCAGAGACAAAACCTCTTGTCCTCCCCAATCACTGTTTATCCACATAAATTCTACTGATTTCAGAAAGGAGAATGAATGAATGATTTAAAAAAATAAATATTCTTATGCAGGAAATACAATGACCCGTACAATTAATACATTAATAATCATTAACTTGGAACATTAATTGCATGACTCAGAGTGCCTGAAGGTTTTATTTAAAAACCCCCAAACCTGCAGAACACAGAGGCCACGGGGTGAGGGTGTCTGAGGCCTTCAGACACTCTGAGCTGGCTCTGACTTCAAAGGATGAATCACCAGGATCTGGCTGGTATCAGCAGAACTGGCCTGCACAATGAATGAGCCCAGTGAGCCCTGCCCTGCAGGGGTTTCTGTCTCTTGGCTACAGGGAAATGATGCAGCTTGTCTGCAAGCAAACTCTTTATATTGCATAAACCAAGGAAAACATATTTATATAGCAAAGGTTTCCTGAAATAGGCCCTGGAATTTTTAACAGAGCAACCATTCTTTCCAGAGTTTCAGGATACATTTCAGCAAGAACAAAGACACATGCAGAGTGTTTTTTTCTTTTTTACTCTCTCCTTCCAATCTGGCTACAGCAGCCAAAACCTAAACACATATGGCTGTGTCCATCACAAAGTTAAACAGCTCCACAGTGCAGAGCAAACTCGGAGAATCCTGAATGTAATCAACCCCAAATCTATTTGATACAGAACCTGCAAACAATAAAAACTTTGTTTATAGCAACATGGGATAAATTACTGATCTTCCTGGGCTACAGGTGCATGAGTGTTTGAGTTCCTGGCCAGTTTCTTGTACACTCAACTCTACCATTTAACACCACTTCTAACAGAAGGAAGAACAAAAACTTCTGAGTTTGCAGCTGATGCTTCAGAAGAACATCCTACCTTCAGGCGCCGCGCACGGACCGGGCGGGATCTCGTTAGCTTTTAATTAAGTGGTTTATTCATTAAGAGGCCAAACCCCCGCAGTGTTTTGCTCAGGCCATGGTTGGAGCCACAGCTGTGCTGTCAGGCTGGAGGTTGATGAGGGAGTTGCTGGCCTGGGCCAGCTCTGCGATGGAGACTCGGCCTCGCCGCTTGATGTACTGGGCCACGGCTGCCATCTCCTGTGCAGTGACGTAGATGAACTTCCCCCTGTCATCAATGACACCTGCAGGGCAAAGACAGGAGCCTGCACTCAGCACCGGGGCTGCCCTCTCTTCCCAACAGGCATCACTCACTGCTTTGGGAAGGGATGTTCCACTTGCTCTCTAGGACAGGCAGGTTTTTATCTCCTGGCCACTGCTGGGTGCTGGAGCAGGGCTGTGCCAGCAGCTCAGGGACCTGGGGATGCTCCTTTTGCTCCAAGGAGCACGTTCTGTGCACTGGGAACAGCTGGCTGGGAGCTCCAGAGGAGCTGCTGCAGGCACTTTGTTTTCATGGAATCACAGAATATCCTGGGCTGGAAGGGACCCACCAGGGTCACTGATCCAGCTCCTGGCCCTGCCCAGACCCCCCAGCAATCCCAGCCTGGGCATCCCTGGCAGCGCTGTCCAAACTCTCCTGGAGCTCTGGCAGCCTCGGGGCTGTGCCCATGCCCTGGGGAGCCTGAGGAGTGTCAGCACCTCTGGGGAAGAACATTCCCTGATATCCATCATAAACCTTCCCTGCGACAGCTCCAGCTGCTCCCTTGGGTCCTGGCCCTGTCACAGGGAGCAGAGTTCAGAACTGCCCCTGGGGAGGAAGTTGCAGAACTTGATTAATCTCCCCTCAGCCTCCTCTTCTCCAGGCTGAACAAGCCAAGTGCCCTCACCTGCTCCTCACATGGGATTCCTCTCCAGACCCTTCCCCATCCTGGCAGCCCTGCTTTTTTGGTGCTCATGTTTTCAGCCCAGCTGGTAGAGAAAGGCAGAGCAGGAGGGTCCAGGAGGGCACTGAGAGCCCTTGTGGGGCCCAGCTCAGCCCTTCCAGCTTCCCCTCTGAAAGGGAGTGCAGCTCAGTTTCCATATTTCTGTTGCTCCAGCCAGAGAACAGAACTCTGTTTTTATATGTTTGTCATGGGTTACAGTACAAAATGTAATCAAAAGTGTGTTATTCTATCACCATCTGCTGGAACTGGAATGAGGGGAAGTGATGCAATCTTGTGTTGATAAGCCAGCTGATAAGAAATCAGCAGGACAATTTCCTTATTTCTCCCATGACCCATCCTCCCTCTAGGGAGGGGTTTTCTGCTGATGGGCCATTGAGTCAACTGATAAGCTTACATGATCCCATTGGAAAATGCTCCATCCAAGGGGAGAAGCTGATGGGCCATGATAAGCTTATCATCCCATTGGAAAATGCTCCATCCAAGGGGAGAAGCTGATGGGCCATTGAGTCCACTGATAAGCTTATCATCCCATTGGAAAATGCTCCATCCAGGGGAGAGGAGCCAAGCCCCTCTACCTGGATAAAAACCAGAGAATTGGGGCACCAAGGTGCCTTTCTTCACTGGACTCTCAGAGGAAGACCAGGCTCATCCAGTACCACTGGACTACTGCCAACACCCTAACCAACAGGCTATCAGGTTGTATTCTGACTTTGCCAGTAGCTTTCTTTCTTTTCTTCCTATTTCCTAATAAATTGTATTTCTGACTTGGAGTTTCTCACTGGTTTTGTTCTCAAACCAGTACAGTGTTACACCAAGGCAGAGCCTCCCTGGCTTTGGGCACAGCCAGCCAGGACAGCACACATCCTTACCCCTGCATTCCAAGCACTTTTAGGGCATTTGAAAGGGTTTCCACATGCACTTGCTGAGACAGTTGCTCTCCAGCCATGAGCACAAGATCAGGTCACTCAATGTTTGTGCTGGCACCTTCCCCTGCTTCACCTTGGAAAGAACAAGAGTGCCCAGCACCAAACCAGCCTTGTTCATGCTCAGTCTCTGCTGCCATTCCAGCTTGGGCTGGGTGGGTACAGGGAACAAGCACTTCACTGACTCCAGCATCCTGCAGTGCTCTAGGATGCTTTTCTCTCCCACATGCCCTACCCCAGGCCTGGCTTTAACCACCAGGCATGAAAACCACCCCAAATCATCCCAGGGATCCTCTCAAATTCAGATTTCAGAAGGCCCCATTTGCAGCTGGCTGCTCAGCAACCCCAAAAAGCCTTCAGCAGATGGGCATATAAATAAAATATAAATATCTAGCTATCAAGTCCTACTAGATCCTTAAAACAGGAGTGACACTGGAATTCTCTCTCTGCCACAGGGAAGGCATTTTCTGCACCACCACCTCTTCACCAGCTACAGAAAGATCCCCTCTGTGCTTTGGCTGTCACCTGTCAGGGTGCCATCTGCCATCAGGTCCTGGATTCTGTTAATTGCATCCTGTGCAGAAGAGAAAAAGGATTAACAGACTGATCAAAAGGGAAGCAAAAATCATTCCACATGTTCAGATAAACTACAGAGGTTTGCACTGAAATCCCTCAGGGTTAAGGAATTCAGTACTCCCACACAGAGAGATGCAATCAGACTTTTGGTCTTAAGAGGGATGATTTTTTTTTTTTTTGCATTTTGGGATGTTCAAATTAAATTCCCTATCCCTTAAAAGAGGCTTTTATTGCCATTACTTGGCTGTTTCAAGAAGCAGGGGGTTATAGGAATCATCCCATGGAAAGGCTGTGCAGTGCCATGAAGTTCCATGAAGCACACTGAGGTCCTTCTCCAAGGTTCTTGCTCCCAAAAATTCCACAATTTTTTGTATCTTTTCCTGCTCCTTTTAGAAGCAAACCTCTCCTACCAACCCAAAGCAACAAACTTGTTGAATTTATGGCTGGGTTTACCCTACAGTTACTCCACTGCACCTTAAGTGTTGATTTCTACAGTTCTACCTGTCTCTTTTTCTTTTGTTATATGACTGCAGAAGGAAATTGTAATTTAGATTTTAACCTGATAAATTCCTTTAAGTAACCCACTGCACACTGAAATGGAGTTCTGGTTTAAGAGGGAGGCAGGGACCCAGGAAAAATGAGTATTTCTACCCCAAAAGTCAGTGCTTACCTGTGTCCTTAAACCCATATGTGAAGCCAAGTCCTCCAGCTGGATAACCTTTGTTTTCTGTGGGAACAAAGAAGGGTTAAGCTGATGAATGAGAAAGCTGGGATTTTTTTTTTCCACTCAAATAAAAAATGCATTAACCAGACAAAGCAGAACCTGTCCCTTTAAGCAACTTTTCCTAGTAAGCATTTTCCTCTGATGAAAAACTCTCAAGTTACCCAAACTGTGGAAAGACTGAGTGCTCTGACCCACTTAGGGCAGGACTCAAACACATCTGCCAGTGTTGATCCTGGACTTTTCCTTACATTAGGATGAGCACAAGGAACAGCCATGACTCTGTTCTTCCACCTCCTGAATTTTTCAGCTGCTACCTTTAATTTCCAGTGTGTTTTATCAAGATCCCTTTCTTCTTTGAGGGATGTTTCAAAGCACCTTTTAAAATGATTGCTGGTGTGTATCAGCACTTCCATAAAACCCAGGCAAGACTGGCAGCATTAAGTGCTTTAGTCTGTTTTACTGATGTCATGTGTATTAATGCCATGGTAATCTTCCTAAGCAAGCCAACACCTTATTAAAATTGTCAGTGTTGGAACTGCAAATTGTCATTTTTTGCTTTTGACAGATTCTTCCTGCAGCTCTTCTCAGTCAGGGCACAGCCACCACTGCTCACATCTGGTTTTGTGCTTCTCTGTAACTCCAGAGAAAACACCTGCAGTGCTTGTCTGGAGCTACTTGGTTCCTGTTTTCCCCTCTGCCAAAGTTTTAGGAACTCAGCTGTTTAGCTGCAAAAGGATGCAGTGTTTGTAAGGAGCTTGGAAAAGACAAAACTGTTGGAAAGCTCAGTTAATATTCAGGACTACGTTCCTAAAATCCATGTATGTACAGCCACAGGAGCTGCATCTCCATTAACAAATTAAATATTTCAAACAATAAAGTCCTTTGTTTCTGGTCTTGAGAACATACTGGGAGGCCACTGAAGAAATAAAGAGAGGCTGAAATAGATTAATCTCTTTCATTAATAAAATCAGACCAAAAAGAAAGCCACAAACAGATTTAGTAGCTGTGAAGTTTGATGCAGCCAAGCTAGAGAACTGAATACCATGGACTGAACACATGGAACTGGAACCAGTCCATGGAATTCAGTTCTCAGAGCTGGGAACTGCCAACATTCGTCACATCTTCTTTTAAAGGGACTGGGGGGTTGGTGCAAAGC